>CM077149.1:78804443-79224185 GCA_039583875.1 Platanthera guangdongensis | reverse complement strand
GGTACACGGCCTGTGACACGGGCGTGCCACTGGCTGTGTCCCGATCGGGTTGAGATTGATTTTGTGCAGCCTGCTGTACACAGCCACAGACATGGGCGTGTCTGAAGGCGTGTCAGGTGACGCGGGAGTGTCCCATGGGCGTGTACTGGTCTGGATAAGTCGGTTGTGTACCTCTTTAGGAATGCAAATACATGTGTTTGAGGAACCTGCACATTCCTATCTTATTGTTATTGCTTGTGTGCGGTCGATAATGTGCGTGTCTTGTTCACCTATAGGTGACGCGGAGTGGCGCTGGGCAATCAGAGCCCCAACATTCTGATGAAAGTACAACACCAGCTGAGGTGCCTACACCTCCGCCTTCTGCGAAAACTGTGCGATTAGTTGCTGAGGCATTGTTTGCCTTGATTCAAGCACAACTGATTGGGCAGGCGCAAGGGCAGGCGCAGCCAACATTGAGGCCACAACAGGTTGCGGCGAGGCCAGAACCTATTGCCGTTGTGGCACCTCAAGCATCTGAGAGGCAGGTGAAGCAATTCATGAGCTTTAACCCGCCTACGTTTTCGGGAGTAGGATCTCCTACGCAGGCTGAGGATTGGTTGTCGCGCGTCAAGCGGATAATGACGGCGATCGGGACAGAGGAAGATCAGAAGGTCACTTTAGCCACCTTCTTACTGGAAGGAGAGACACGTTTATGGTGGGACGAGATGGAACTACACCACTTAGCAGGGAGGCCGTTAACACAAGTATTGATTGAGGAATTCTCCCGACTCTTCCTGGTAAAGCACCTTCCGGCAGCACAGCGCATTGCCATGGAAAATGAGTTCCAAAGGCTGACGCAAAGAGAAGGCAGTGTTGATACTTACCTGTATGAGTTCACGAGGTTGGGACGGTATGCGGGTTCAATCTTCGCCAATGAGCAGAGGAAGACGAATAGGTTCTATGAAGCATTGCGGGATGAGTTGCGGTTCCTGCTCTCTAGTTTAGTGAACCAAGGATTCCAGGCGTTGGTTGACACTGCGTGCGCGCTTGAAAAGGGCATGAAGAGGGTGCAAGGGAAGAGGGCCTTGGCTGTGACACAGCCGGAGTTCAAAGTGCTCCGACCTAGGAAATCATACTACAAGAAGAAATGGAGCAAGAGGACCAAGTCAGTTGGACAAGCTCCTTCTATGGTTACATCGGGTGCAACGTCGGGGGCCTCTTCAAGGCCGGATACTCGTACGTGTTTTACATGTGGAAAAGTGGGGTATATAGCCCGCCAATGCCGGAGTGGTCAACCAAAGGGTGAAAAGAAGGCGGGAGCGTCATATGCTGAGAAGGGAAAGGTAGTGGTGGAGTCCTCTGCCTCCCAAGCGCAGCCCGAGTCTATAATCTTGGCCTGCAAGAGGCCATTAAGCAGAGTGACGTCGTCACAGGTACGAGTTAAGTTATTGATTGCTTTGCTTATTACATGTTTTCTTTGTTGCATATGTGTATGCGGCTTGTGTGTGTGACATGGTTGTCACAAGCTTTGTGATGATTCGGAACACGCTGGCGCGAGCACTGTTTGATACGGGTGCTTCACATTCTTTTCTGTCTCAAGATTTCATAGCTCGACTTGGGATACCTAGTCATGTGAAGACAGATAGCGTCAGAGTGTTGTTAACGAATTGTTGTTTGATGCTTGCTGATAAGGCTTGCGATGTGGTGGTCCAAATAGGAAGTCGGGATTTCTGTTTGACTGCATCTGTATTGCCGATATCAGAATTCGACGTGATCTTTGGTATGGATTGGCTCGCGGAGCAGCATGCCTTGATTGATTGTAATTCCAAAGAGATCACGTTGGGACAGAATACCGAGCAGGAGAAGAAGTTCACGGGCATGCGAGGAGTGGGCGGGACATTGATGTCTGCACTCCAAGTCATCAAGGCTATTCAGAAGGGCGCAAAGGTATACTTCACGCTGATTCAGGATGTTGAGCCAAATGCCGGTGTGAGCGATGTTCCGGTAGTATCGAAATTTGCAGATGTGTTTCCCAAGGATCTCCTTAGGCTACCACCCCAGCGAGAGATTGACTTCACGATCGAGTTGGTGCCAGGTACGAAACCTGTGGCCCGCTCGCCATATCGCGTCGCGCCAAAGGAAATGACAGAGTTGAAAGTCCAACTACAAGAGTTGCTGGAGCAGGGTTATATACGCCCAAGTATGTCACATTGGGGAGCGCCTGTTCTATTTGTGAAAAAGAAAGGCGGTGGTTTGTGGTTATGTATTGACTACCGTGAATTGAATAAGCTGACCGAGAAGAACAAGTATCCGATTCCACGGATTGATGAGTTGTTCGATCAGCTGGTGGGATCAACCGTCTACTCCAAGTTGGATTTGAAGTCTGGTTATTACGAGTTGAGAATTCGGGAAGGTGACATTCCCAAGACTGTATTTGGGACACGTTACGGGCATTATGAGTTCACGGTAATGCCGTTTGGGCTGTGCAATGCGCCATCGGTATTTATGGACCTGATGCACCGAACATTCCGAGAGTACCTGGACTTGTTCGTGATTGTATTCATTGATGATATCCTGGTGTAGTCGAAGTCTGGAGTCGATCACAAAAACCACTTGCGGTTGGTATTGCAGACGTTGAGGACGAATAAGCTCTATGCCAAGTTCTCGAAGTGCGAGTTTTGGCTATCGTCGGTGGCTTTTCTGGGCCATGTGGAAAGCGGAGAGAGCATAGCAGTGGATCCAGCAAAGATAAGGGCCACACAGGAGCGGCCAGTGTTGTCTTCGGTGGCCGAGGTCAGGAGCTTCCTTGGACTGGCGGGCTACTATAGACGATTTGTTGCAAACTTCTCGCGGATCGCTTTGCCTCTAACCACACTGACGACAAAGGATCAGAAGTTCGTTTGGACACTGGAATGCGCGCGAGCTTTTGAAGAGCTGAAGAGTCGGTTGACCACGACACCTGTGTTGATATCGCCATGTGGTACTGACAGATTTGAAATCTACAGTGATGCTTCAGGAAGCGGCTTAGGCTGCGTTCTTCTGCAAAATGAGAAAGTGATTGCTTATGGCTCTCGCTAACTGAAGGTACATAAGCGAAATTATCCCGTCCACGACCTAGAGTTGGCGGCGATGATCTTTGCACTGAAGTTATGGAGACATTATTTGTATGGTGTAAAAGTGGAAATCTATACAGACCACGAGAGCATAAAGTACTTATTGGAGTAGAAGGACCTGAATATGCGACAATGAAGGTGGTTGGAGATCCTTGGGGATTACACCTTTGTGATTCATTATACTCCCCGGAAGGGAAATATGGTCGCTGATGCCTTGAGTCGGAGAGCTCCGACAAGGGCAAGTTGGTTGCAAAGGCACGATGAACGTCTAATTCAGGAGTTGGAAGCGTTAGAGATTTCTTGTGTTGACAAGAATTCTACAGCCGACGCATTTTTGAACTGGATGGAAGTGCAGTTTGACCTTGCGGACAGGGTTTGACGAGCAAAGGAGCTGGATGGAAGTCTCCAACGCTATGCTAAGGATGGACCAGAGGGCAAATTCTCCTGGGATGACGACCTTTTGAGAAAAGAGGGCCGTTTGTGCGTCCCGAGTTTGGGTAAACTACGAGAAGAGTTGATGTACGAAGCTCACTATACAAAGTACTCAATTCACCCTGGGAACACAAAGATGTTCAAAGACATAAAGAAGCTGTTCTGGTGGCCAGGACTGAAGAAAGATGTCGCTCATTATGTGGTCAAATGCCAAACTTGCGCTTTGGTGAAGGAAGAATGCCAGAAGCCTGACAGTTTCTTGAAGTCGTTGTCGATTCCGGAATGGAAGTTCGATGATATTTCAATGGATTTCGTGCACGGGTTGTCGAGATCTCAGCGCAGGAATGATTCAATCTGGGTGACCGTAGACCGACTGACAAAAGTGACACACTTCCTTCCGAACAAAAGGGACGATTCCGTGGAAAGTTTGGCAAAGATGTATGTTGAACAGATTGTATGGTTACATGATGTTCCTCGGAGCATCGTGAGCGATCGAGATAGGAGATTTACATCGAATGACTGGAGGCTAGTCCATCAGCTATTGGACACAAAGTTGATGTTCAGTACGACCTTTTATCCCCAGACAGATGGTCAGACTGAGAGAACTAACAGAACGATGGAGGATATGCTCCGAATGTCCGCCCTGGACTTTGACAAGAGATGAGAAGATCATCTCTATTTGGTGGAGTTTGCCTACAATAATAGCTACCAAGCGAGCATTGGTAGACACCGTTTGAAGCTCTGTATGGTCGGAAGTGTCGTACACCGTTGGCTTGGGCAGAAGCAGGCGAATCCAAAGTGTATAGGCGTAACGAAGTCGATGAAGCGAACTCGACGATACGCACTATCCGAGAGAGGATACTGATAACATAGGATCGTCAAGAGAAATAATATAACGCCAAGAACCAGAACGTGGAGTTCGCGGTAGGCGATTGGGTCTATCTGAAAATCAAACCCTTCAAAGTCGTATCCCGGATTCGGCGTCTGAAAAAGTTGAGTCCGAGATATCTTGGTCCGTTTGAAGTGGTAGAGCGAATTAGGGAAGCTGCATATTGTCTAGCCCTTGCGGCAGACTTGTGTGGATTACATGATGTGTTTCACATCTCGGTACTTCAGAGAGCTGTCAAGGATCCAGCCTAAGTGATCGAGATTGATCGGGTGCCGGCGGAGTATGGGCTAACGACGAAGATTCGGCCCATTCGGATCGAGGATCGTGTCGATAAACAGTTGCGACACAAGATAATCGGGATGGTCAAAGTCCTGTGGGACAACTGTGGCCGTGAGGAGCTAATATGGGAGCGCGAGCAGAGCATACTGGCTGAATTTCCCGAGCTCTTTGTGTAACTGTTATGCACTGTTTGTCGAGTTGTTTAGAACGTTTATGGAATAGAATATCTTGTGTTTGACTTCCTTCCTGTGTGCAAATTTCGGGGACGAAATTTATTGTAAGGAGGGGAGGGTTGTAACACCCCAAATCCCAGGATTGGGAAAACGTTGGGTGACACGGCCTGGGACACGGGCGTGTCCTGCTCGGGTGAGCAGCCGGCGAGAGTTCGGCGAAAATTCATTCTCCGAAAAAAATGAAGGAACACGCCATCTGACACGGGCGTGTCAGAGGCCGTGTCCTCCTCTGGTCGACGAAGTAAGTTCGACGAAGTGGAGATGGGGCGTGTCTAGTGCCGTGTATGGGCACCCGGCCAGGGACACGGGCGTGTCACAGGCCGTGTCCTTTTCTGGACATGCCCAAGGTATTGAGGCCTGATGAACACGGGCACGACACGGGTGTGTCTTGGGTACACGGCCTGTGACACGGGCGTGTCACTGGCCGTGTCCCGATCGGGTTGAGATTGATTTTGTGCAGCCTGTTGTACACTGCCACAGACACGGGCATGTCTGAAGGCGTGTCAGGTGACACGGCCCGTGACACGGGCGTGTCCCATGGGCGTGTACTGGTCTGGATAAGTCGGTTGTGTACCGCTTAAGGTACAAGGCCCGTGACACAGGTGTGTCACAGGCCGTGTTAGGCAAAAAATAGCCTTTTGTGGCAAAATCGTGGCCGTATATTTTCTCAGCTGGGATCCAATGGCTGAGAGCCCTCCCTGTTTCCTTAAGGCCGAAAACTGAGAAGGAAAATCTCATTTGAGTTAGACCATCTTCTTTCTAAAACTTAGAGAGAGAAAGAGAGGAAGAAGGAGGAGGAGGAAGAGGAGCCGACCACCGGTAGAGCTGCAGAGTTCCTGTTCACAATCTGAGGCTAGCGTTGTGAAGGCAAAGCCGCTGCGGTGCTTTTCTGCCGACTAGGAATCCATGGCTCCGAAGCGATCTTCAAGCGTAACGACCTTTCTTCCTAGCCATGTGAAGGCTTCCTTTTTGGCATATGCATATGGTTCCCCCACCAGAGGGTGGCTTTTCATGGAAGTCTCTTGGGTTGATTCATGGAATCCCCACTCATTTGGCATATAGATCTAGAAATGGAGTACGGAATAGGCATGATGTGTGAAGTCCATCTGGACAGGCTGGTCTGGATTGGTGATGTTGCATATACGCACCGGAGAAGACTCCGTGATGAAACGTGTAGTTTAGGAGTCGACGGGTTAAATCTGTGAAGGGCAGTAGTAGGAAGTACTGGAGTGGTAGTTCAGGAAAATACCCGTAGGATGCTTGTATTGAATGGGTTGTACCTGTGAAGGGTAGTAACATGAAGTATTGGATTGGAAGTCCAGAAAATACCCTTGTAATGCTTGATGTTCTTGGGTGGTACCTGTGATGGGTAGTAGCAGGAAGTACTGGCGTGATAAGCCAGGAAAATACCCTTGATGCTTGTGCTGCTTGCTGGGTTGTGCTTGTGAAGGGAAGTAGCAGGAAGTACTGGTAGGAAAGCCCAGGAAAATACCCGCAAATGGTTAGAGCTAGGGATGAAATATGAGTTCTGTCGCTACCATTGAATGTGGCACCTAGCTAACCCGTGATTGTGAAGCTTGTCCTGCAAGGACATTATGGCTATTTGCTAAACAGACAAGGGGATGCCGACCCGCATTAGTCTGGTTATAGAACTAACGATTTGAGCAACGGGCAAAGCTAAACTGTATCCGCATTATGGTTGTCTGCCATGGTTGTCTGGATGAATTGGCATTTGGTAGAAACGCATAGCGAGAGTCTTAGGCCTGCGCGCCACGACACCATGGGGGGCTACGGGCCAATCCCGGGTCATTAAGACTGCAATATTCGGCTGCACGCCATGGAGTAAATGCTCAATGTTTTACCGTTGGGTTGCGACCCCGATACGGTGGTGGGCAATTGGTTCGCCGGTACACCAAGAATGTACCCTGAGTACACGGATCGTCGGGGCACATGGCTGACGATTGTGATGGAATGAATGTGCATGAGAGCACAATGGATGAATATGGATATTTGCCCGTGAAATGCTATATCTGCAGGTACTTTAGCCTTTATATACATGTGTTTAAGGAACCTGCGCGTTCCTATCTTGTTGTTATTGCTTGTGTGCAGTCGCTAATGTGTGTGTCCTGTTCACCTATAGGTGACGCGGAGTGGCGCTGGGCAATCGAAGCCCCAACGTTCTGATGAAAGTACGACACCAGCTGAGGTGCCTACACCTCCGCCTTCTGCGGAAACTGTGCGATTAGTTGCTGAGGCATTGTTTGCCATGATTCAAGCACAGCCGATTGGGTAGGCTCAAGGGCAGGCGCAACTGGCATTGAGGCCACAACAGGTTGCGGCGAGGCCAGAACCTATTGCCGCTGTGGCACCTCGAGAAGCTGAGAGGCAGGTGAAGAAATTCATGAGCTTTAACCCGCCTATGTTTTCGGGAGTAGGATCTCCTACGCAGGCTGGGAATTGATTGTCGCGCGTCAAGCGGATAATGACGGCGATCGGGACGGAGAAAGATCAGAAGGTCACTTTAGCCACCTTCTTACTGGAAGGAGAGACACATTTATGGTGGGACGAGATAGAACTACACCACTTAGCAGGGAGGCCGTTAACACAAGTATTGATTGAGGAATTCTCCCGACTCTTCCTAGCAAAGCACTTTCCGGTGGCACATCGCTTTGCCATGGAAAACGAGTTCCAAAGGCTGATTCAAGGAGAAGGCAGTGTTGACACTTACCTGCATGTGTTCATGAGGTTGGGACGGTATGCGGGTTCAATCTTCGCCGATGAGCAGAGGAAGACAAATAGGTTCTATGAAGGATTGCGGGATGAGTTGCGGTTCCTGCTCTCTAGTTCAGTGAACCAAGAATTCCAGACATTGGTTGACACTGCATGCACGCTGGAAAAGGACATGAAGAGGGTGCAAGAGAAGAGGGCCTTGGCTGTGACACAGCCGGATTTCAAAGTGTCCCGACCTGGGAAATCATACTACTAGAATAAATGGGGCAAGAGGTCCAAGTCGGTTGGACAAGCTCCTTCTACGGTTGCATCGGGTGCAACGTTGGGGGCATCTTCAAGGCCGGATACTCGTACGTGCTTTACATGTGGAAAAGTGGGGCATATAGACTGCCAGTGTCGGAGTGGTCCACCAAAGGGTGAAAAAAAGGCGGGAGCGTCATATGCTAAGAAGGGAAAGACAGTGATGGAGTCCTTTACCTCCCAGGCGCAGCCCCGAGTCTACAATCTTGTCCTGCAGGAGGCTATTAAGTAGAGTGACGTCATCACAGGTACAAGTTAAGTTATTGATTGCTTTGCTTATTACATGCTTTCTTTGTTGCATATGTGTATGCATCTTGTGTGTGTGACATGATTGTCACAGGCTTTGTGATGATTCGGAACACGCTGGCGCGAGCACTGTTTGATACAGGTGCTTCACATTCTTTTCTGTCTCAAGATTTCATAGCTCGACTTGGGATACTTAGTCATGTGAAGACAAATAGCATCAGGGTGGTATTACCGAATGGTTGTTTGATGCTTGCTGATAAGGCTTGCGATGTGGCAGTACAAATAGGAAGTCGAGATTTCTGTTTGACTGCATCTGTATTGCCGATATCAGAATTCGACATGTATGGATTGGCTCGCGGAGCAGCATGCCTTGTTTGATTGTAATGCCAAAGAGATCACGTTGGGCCAGAATACCGAGCAGGAGACGAAGTTTGCGGGCATGCGAGGAGTGGGCGAGACGTTGATGTATGCACTCCAAGTCGTCAAGGCTGTTCGGAAGGGGGCAGAGGTATACTTCACGCTGATTCAGGGTGTTGAGCCAAAGGAGGGTGTGAGCGATGTTCCGGTGGTATCGGAATTTGTAGATGTGTTTCCCAAGGATCTTCATGGGCTACCACCCCAGCGAGAGATTGACTTCATGATCGAGTTGGTGCCAGGTGCAAAACCTATGGCCCGCTCGCCATATCGCGTCGTGCCAAAGGAAAAAAGGCGGAGTTGAAAGTCCAACTGCAAGAGTTGCTGGAGCAGGGTTATATACACCCAAGTATGTAACCTTGGAGCGCGCCTGTTCTGTTTGTGAAAATGAAAGACGGTGGTTTGCGGTTATGTATTGACTACCGTGAACTGAATAAGCTGACCGAGAAGAACAAGTATCCGATTCCACGGATTGATGAGTTGTTCGATCAGCTGGTGGGATCAACCATCTACTCCAAGTTGGATTTGAAGTCTGGTTATTACCAGTTGAGAATTCGGGAAGGTGACATTCCCAAGACAGCATTTGGGACACGTTACGAGCATTATGAGTTCACGGTAATGCCATTTGGGCTGTGCAATGCGGCATCGGTATTTATGGACTTGATGCACCGAACGTTCCGAGAGTACCTGGACTTGTTCGTGATTGTATTCATTGATGATATCCTGGTGTACTCGAAGTCTGGAGTCAATAACAAAAACCACTTGCGGTTGGTATTGCAGACATGGAGGACGAATAAGCTCTATGCTAAGTTCTTGAAGTGCGAGTTTTGGCTATCGTCGGTGGCTTTTCTAGGCAATGTGGTAAGCGGAGAGTGCATAGCAGTGGATCAAGCAAAGATAAGGGCCATACATGAGTGGCCAGTGTTGTCTTCGGTGGCCGAGGTCAGGAGCTTCCTTGGACTGGCAGACTACTATAGATGATTTCTTGCAAACTTCTCGCGGATCTCTTTGCCTCTAACCACACTTGTAACATCCCATTTCCGACTAGACCCCGAAGAGTGGTTTTGGTCATGTCAAAACCCTAGGAAGCCCAAGGGACCTAGTGAAGAAGGCCAAGATGAAAATCACCTTGGTCTGCCTATAGCTCAGCCTTATATCTGCATGGGGAGATCTGAACCGTCAGATCCTCTAGGAAGAAATAAACAGCCACACAAATTCCCTGAAAACAACTCTTCCGGGGCTGACACACCCGTGTTGGCCCAGACACGCCCGTGTCGCCAGGCGTGTCGTCGGCCTGACGATCATCGAGCTCAGATCGACGATCGTCCAGTTCATTTCGTAGAACGGGGGAACACGCCCCCGACACGCCCGTGTCGCCAGGCGTGTCGTTAGCCCGACGATCATCGAGCTCATTTCGTCGAGCTCAGCTCGACGATCGTCGAGTTCATTTCGTAGAACGGGGGAACACGCCCACGGCACGCCCGTGTCGCCAGGCGTGTCGTCAGCCTGACGATCGTCGAGCTCATTTCATAGAGCTCATCTCGACGATCGTCGAGTTCATTTCGCAGAACAGGGGGAACACGCCCCCGACATGCCCATATCGCCAGGCGTGTCGTCAGCCAGACGATCATCGAGCTCATTTCGTCGAGCTCAGCTCGATGATCGTCGATCTTATTTCGTCGAACAGAAGGTAACACACCCACCCAACATGCCCGTGTCGGATGATACACGCCCGTGTCACAGCCGTGTAACCAGGTGTGACACGGCGGTTCTGGGCAGAATCGCCGTGAGGAGGAGAGAGAGACGAGGAAGGAGAGGGAAGGAAACGGTTCGCCAAAAGCCACATTTAATGGCTGAATTCAACTCCCCAGGGAAGGGAAGAAGTTTCCAGCCGTTTCCCCTGGCCATCATACCCGATTCAGCCCCCCTCCTCCATGGTCGAGCCTAGCCATTAAGGGCTTTGAAGGACATTAATGCTCCAGCCCCTCCTCTCCCAATCTGAGGCTTTAAACACCACCAGTGAGTTGAGAGGAGGCTTTCCCAATCCTTACCTAAAGAAACCGAGCCTCCCCACCTTGCAGTTGCAGAAGCCGAGCGACACAACTTTCAGAAATGGCTTCCCGGCGATCTTCCCGACTTCAGGCTGCCGGCAAGGTCCAATCCTTCTCCTCTCTATGCGTGCTAGATCTAGACTTTTTTAGGTAGAGAAATTGGGCTCAATTGAGCCTGATTAGGAGCTTGTATTTCAGATTTTTCATGGAAAAATGGAGGTGTTGAGTTCGCCGGAAACCGCCGCCTCCGGCGGCATGGTCGCCGCCAAACGCTAGCCACCACCTCAACGAAGGTGGTGGTGGCCGGCCAGGGAGGTGGTCGGGGTGGCCAGAAAGTTGGCTGGAAGAGGCTCTAGGTCGGGCCAATCTTGGCCCTTGGCTGGAGGTTGAGGATGAACGGATGCCATCCGTTTTGATCAAGGCGATTCAAATGATATTAATGTTTTTGATTTTTTTGGAGATTATTAGTAGTAGATATGTTTAATTATTAAATATACTTAGATGCCTCTACTGTAAAAGTGGTCAACATAGAAAATGTAACCCTTGTTGTTTAGTATAATTTAAAATTGATTTTACTCAATTTGGAGTCCTGTTTAGACCAAAGCTCTTATTTTGGTGAGGTCTATCCATAGGGATGTCCAGAGCTTAATTTAAGTGCCCACTCCAAACCATACATTCAAATACTCTGAAATTTTGGGGAGGGGCTATTCTTAACTATATCTAGGACATCCAAAAATTAGAATTTTTGTAAAATATTTTCCTATAGTTTTTAGATAAATTTAATAAACCAAGTATAAATTAATTAGATGTCATAAACACCTCAAAATCCCCCAAATTTGGGTGGGTGGTCTTAGAGAGCATGTTAGGGCTCTGGTAAAAATTCCATCTCCTTTGGAGATGTTTTGATTAGGTTTTATCCAACCCTAGTTTGCCCCTTATAGGGTTAATTAGGTCAAAACACCCCCTTTGGGTTTTGAGTGGTCAAATAACCTCAACAGAGACTGATATTTTGGCCACTGACTCTCTATGGTATGACACACCCTCCAATGGAATTTGGGGGTGGTTAAGAGCAGGGTAACCCTAGAACCCTAGGGAAGGTCCCTTGATGGGGATTTTTAGGGTTTGAAGGTCATGAGGTCAAATGACCTTGGAATGGCTTGAAAATTGGTGGAGAGGACCATAGGGTTAGTATAGTCCTCTGGTTAAAAATTTAGGGAATTTGGAAGTCTTAAATCCCCTCAAAACCCTAACCCTAGCTTAGGGCACCAAACCTAATTTTGGAGTATTAGGCTATCAAATCACTTTAAAATCACTTGAAATTTGGGATGAGTGGTGTTTAAAGTTTGTAAAATTTTGGAGATTTTTTGTTATGAATTTATGATTATTATTTTGGATACTTCATTAACAATTTAGCAATTTGTATTATTTACTTAGAAATTTATTATGAAGTAACTACTTGCTGTAAATTGATGAACATTAGCCGAAGGACTCCTTATTATGTTTTAAAGCCCTGTGAATATTTATGGGATTTTTGGAAGACTATTTCTAAGGGTTGCTTCATTAAGTAGTGTTTCACATGAAAACATAATATAGTTTATTTTGGAGTCTAGCAAGCCTCCAAAATTATGATTTTTGTACAATGATCTTTTCTGAACCATTTTAAGATTCTGTAATTTTTATATAATTTTCTGATGAATAATTTTGGTACTTCCTTCTTTACATACGATTAATGGAATTATTTTGGATAAATTAATTAGAGGTCACATATTTTATGAAAAATTATGGAAATTAGTATCTAGTAATATATCTCTGTTATTTAGTGATCAAAAGTTTTGGGTGGCCATTACTTGAGTAGATCATATAGTTCATGTTCAAAATTGCCCATGGCCAAACATTTGGGAAAATTCAAAAAATATCAAATTTATTAGAAAAATTATGATTCTCTGATTTTAGACTAAACTTGTTATGATATACCTCTGGTAAATTTTATAGGAGATTTGAAAGACAAACCAGAGTACCTCCTTTATACATCTCATATAGTATAGGGTGGTCTGCATATAGTAACTGCGAAAACTAAACTAGAGTGAGTAATGAATTTGAAGAGTTGAATCCTTAGTAGGTTGCTGGTTTGGGTAAATAAATGAGAGATCTGATCAAGGGTAGAAATCAATAATATTAAGTGCCTTGCGAAAGGGAGCTTTGGGCGTAATCTCATCATAGTTCCTAGTGCCTTCGAGAGCCCTTCACGGGGAATACCTTGGGCAGTCCTTGGCTAACGTAAACCTTAGGAATCATTTGGGCAAGAGCAACCCTAATAATAGTTTCACCTTACACTCACACCTGCACACATAGGGAGATGAGTTGGTAGAGAAAGGATAGCGTAGGCCCGTGGCCTAAGGGCTTACTGGTAGAGTTAAATGGACTCGGTATTGATTTGGAAGTCCGGGGAGCTGGATGCTCGGGGACTTGGAAAAAAAGGAGACTTGATTAGTCCAGGGAGCCGTGGGCTCAGGAACATGATGATCTAGGAGGATCGGTACTATAATTAGATACAAACTATCATGGTTGCATGTGCATAACAGTGGTGGGTCCTCGGTATTGGACGATCGATCACACCGTCGTCGGTACGTTGACTCGGGGAGACTAGATGGTTTGTTAGGAATAGTACGGAAAGGTATGTGAGGGGCTAGACAGGGTAGTGTGATTACCAGTCTAGGAGTGGAGAGGCCCAACCCACTGTCTGCGTTGGCCACGATGAGAGGCTCCTGGGAGTTTAACTAACTCCAAAAAGGGGAACTAAAGGTCTATGCGCATAGAGTCATATGTGTGAGTTGCACTTGCATGTGCATACCATAGCATACTTGTATGTCATAGCATAATCATTGCATTTAACCCCTGACACCTATCGTATAAAATGGTATGAGACGTTTTATACGATAGGCCCCGCAAAACGACCCCTTGGTCTATAGGGGTAATTCCTATAAATCAACGGTTATATTTCTCATTGCTCTTACTTACTCTTCTTACTGATTTTACTTATTTGCTACTCCTTACTGTTTACTTTTGTTACATACTTGTTTACTCATGTTTAATTATTGTGATACCCCTGCTATACCTTATTACTTTATTCCTTAGGGTAGATGTCACCTGCTTGATTATGCCCTGCTTTTGGTCCTCCTTTTCACTCCTTTCCGCCGGTGCCTAGGAGTCACAGGTAAAGGGGTGAGGGATTGTTGACTGAGTCTAGTTTGACTGACGGTCGTTTGACCACCATATTTTAGGTGCTCCGGATGGGAGACAGGGAACAGCCGCAGGATACGCAGCACCAGCAGTGTACGGTGCAGATGGAGATGGGCCAGTGTAGCTCAGGTGGACAGGCATCCAGATCCGTGAGTGGAGCTGAGTATTAGTAGTTCTATATTTATGAGTGGATTGTAGTGAGGTTTTCATGTATCGGGCTTAAGCCCGTATTCACTTTCTGGTGTGGACTATTTATTTGTCATGTGGTTTCCTCCTTTATACTATTGTGGACTTGGATGCTTACACTTTCATTCATTATACATTCTGTCGATGGTGATCTATTTGGCCGGCAGGATCGACATTTTGTAGTGATGACCTTCCCTGGTGCGAAGGTGTTACCGTAAAGCGGCAGTTCTGGGCCTAAGACCCCGGTGGTTGTTGTAAAAAAAATGGAGTCTTACAACACTGACGAGAAAGGATCAGAAGTTTGTTTGGATGCCGGAATGCGCACGAGCTTTGAAGAGCTGAAGAGTCGGTTGACCACGACACCTGTGTTGATATCATCATGTGGTACTAACGGATTTGAAATCTACAGTGATGCTTCAGGAAGCGGCTTAGGCTGCGTTCTTCTGCAAAATGGGAAAGTGATTGCTTATGGCTCTCGCCAACTGAAGGTGCATGAGCGAAATTATCCCGTCCACAACCTAGAGTTGGCGGCGGTGATCTTTACACTGAAGTTATCGAGGCATTATCTGTATGGCGTAAAAGTGGAAATCTATACAGACCACAAGAGCCTAAAGTACTTATTGGAGCAGAAGTACCTGAATATGTGACAATGAAGGTGGTTGGAGTTCCTTGGGGACTACACCTTTGTGATTCATTATACTCTCAGGAAGGGAAATGTGGCCGCTGATGCCTTGAGTCGGAGAGCTCCGACAAGGGCAAGTTGGTTGCAAAGGCACGATGAACGCCTAATCCAGGAGTTGGAAGTATTAGAGATTTCTTGTGTTGATAAGAATTCTACAGCCGACGCATGTTTGAACTGGACGGAAGTGCAGTGTGACCTTGCGGATAGGGTTCAACGAGCAACAGAGCTGGATGCAAGTCTCCAACGCTATGTCAAGGATGGGCCGGAGGGCAAATTCTCCTGGGATGACGGCCTTTTGAGGAAAGAGGGCCGTTTGTGCGTCCTGAGTTTGGGTAAACTACGAGAAGAGTTGATGTACGAACCTCACTATACGAAGGACTCAATTCACCCTGGGAGCACAAAGATGTTTAGAGACATGAAGAAGCTGTTCTGGTGGCCAGGATTGAAGAAATATATCGCTCATTATGTGGACAAATGCCAAACTTAAGCTTTGGTGAAGGTAGAATGCCAGAAGCCAGGCAGTTTCTTGAAGTCGTTACCGATTCCGGAATGGAAGTTCGATGATATTTCAATAGATTTCGTGCACGGGTTGCCGAGATCTCAGCGCGGGAATGATTCAATCTGGGTGATTGTAGACCGACTGACAAAAGTGGCACACTTCCTTCCGAACAAACGGGACGATTCCGTCGAAAGTTTGGAAAAGCTGTATGTTGAACAAATTATACGGCTACAAGGTGTTCCTCAGAGCAACATGAGCGATCGAGATGGACGATTTACTTTGAATGACTGGAGGCTAGTCCATCAGCTGTTGGGCACAAAGTTGATGTTCAGTACGACCTTTCATCCCCAGACGGATAGCCAGACTGAGAGAACCAACAGAACAATGGAGGATATGCTCCGAATGTATGCCCGGGACTTTGGCAAGAGATGGGAAGATCATCTCTATTTGGTGGAGTTTGCCTACAATAATAACTACTAAGCGAGCATCAGTATGACACCGTTTGAAGCTCTGTATGATCGGAAGTACCGTACACCGTTGGCTTGGGCAGATGCAGGCGAATCCAAACGGTATAGGCATAACGAAGTCGATGAAGTGAACTCGACAATACACACTATCCGAGAGAGGCTACTGATAGCCCATGATCGTTAAGCGGAATACTATAATGCCAAGCACCAGAACGTAGAGTTCGCGGTAGGCGATTGGGTATATCTGAAAATCAAACCCTTCAAAGGCATATCCCGGATTCGGTCTGAAAAAGTTGAGTCCGAGATATCTTGGTCCGTTTGAAGTGGTAGAGCGAATTGAGGAAGCTGCATATCGGCTAGCCCTTACGACATACTTGGGTGGATTACATGATGTGTTTCACATCTCAGTACTTTGGAGAGCCGTCAAAGATCCAGCCCAAGTGATCGAGACTGATCGGGTGCCAGTGGAGTATGGGCTAACGACGAAGATTCGGCCCATTCGGATCGAGTATCGTGCCGATAAACAGTTGCGGAACAAGATAATCGGGATGGTCAAAGTCCGGTGGGACAACTGTGGCCGTGCGGAGCTAACATGGGAGCACGAGCAGACCATGCGGACTGAATTTCCCGAGCTCTTTGTGTAACTATTGTGCAGTGTGTGTCGAGTTGTTTTGAATGTTTATGCAATATAATATCTTGTGTTTGACTTCCTTCCTGTGTGCAAATTTCGGGGACAAAATTTATTGTAAGGAGGGGAGGGTTGTAACACCCCAAATCCCAGGATTGGGAAAAAGTTGGGTGACATGGCCTGGGACACGGGCGTGTCTCAGGGTGTGTCCTGCTCGGGTGAGCAGCCAGAGAGAGTTCGACGAAAATTCTTTCTCCGAAAAAAATAAGGGAACACGCCATCTAACACGGGCGTGTCAGAGGCCGTGTCCTCCTCTGGTCTACGAAGTCAGTTCGACGAAGTTGAGCTGGGGCGTGTATAGTGCCGTGTATGGGTACACGGCCTGGGACACGGGCGTGTCACAGGCCGTGTCCTTTTCTGGACGTGCCCAAGGAATTGAGGCCTGGTGAACATGGGCACGACGCGGGTGTGTCTTGGGTACAGGGCCTGTGACACGGGCGTGTCACTGGCCGTGTCCCGATCGGGTTGAGATTGATTTTGTGCAGCCTGCTGTAGACGACTACAGACACGGGCGTGTGTGAAGGCGTGTCAGGTGACACGGCCCGTGACACGGCCGTGTCCCATGGGCGTGTACTGGTCTGGATAAGTCGGTTGTGTACTGCTTAAGGTACACGGCCTGCGACACGGGCGTGTCACAGGCCGTCTCAGGCAAAAAATAGTCTTTTGTGGCAAAATCGAGGCCGTCCATTTTCTCAGCTGGGATACAATGGCTGAGAGCCCTCCCTGTTTCCTTAAGGCCAAAAACTGAGAAGGAAAATCGCATTTGAGTTAGGCCATCTTCTTTCTAAAACTAGAGAGAGAAAGAGAGGAAGAAGTAGGAGGAGGAAGAGGAGCCGGCCACCGGTAGAGCTGCGGAGTTCCTGTTCACAATCTGAGGCTAGCGTTGTGAAGGCAAAGCCGCTGCAGTGCTTTTCTATCGACTAGGAATCCATGGCTCCGAAGCGATCTTCAAGGGTAACGACCTTTCTTCTTAGCCATGTGAAGGCTTCCTTTTTGGCATGTGCATATGATTCTCCCACCAGAGAGTGGCTTGTTATGGGAGTCTCTTGGGTTGATTCATGGAATCCCCACTCATTTGGCATATAGATCCGAAAATGGAGTACAAAATAGGCATGCTATGTGAAGCCCATCTGGACAAGTTGGTCTGAATTGGTGATGTTGCATATACGCACCGAAGAAGACTCCATGATGAAACGTGTAGTTTAGGAGTTGACGGGTTAAATTTGTGAAGGGCAGTAGCAGGAAGTACTGGAGTAGTAGTCCAGGAAAATACTCGTAGGATGCTTGTGTTGAATGAGTTGTACCTGTGAAGGGTAGTAACAGGAAGTACTGGATTGGAAGTCCAAGAAATACCCTTGTAATGCTTGATGTTCATGGGTGGTACCTGTGAAGGGTAGTAGCAGGAAGTACTGGCGTGATAAGCCAGAAAAATACCCTTGATGCTTGTGCTGCTTGCTGGGTTCCGCCTGTGTAGGGAAGTAGCAGGAAGTACTGGTAGGAAAGCCCAGGAAAATACCCGCAAATGGTTAGAGCTAGGGATGGAATATGAGTTCTGTCGCTACCATTGAATGTGGCACCTAGCTAACCTGTGATTGTGAAGCTTGTCCTGCAAGGACATTATGGCTATTTGCTAAACAGACAAGGGGATGTTGACCCGCGTTAGTCTGGTTATAGAACTAACGATTTGAGTAACGGACAAAGGCTGAACTATATCTGCGTTATGGTTGTCTGCCATGGGTGTCTGGATGAATTGGCATTTGGCAGAAACGCATAGAGAGAGTCTTAGGCCTGCGCGCCACGACACCCTGAGGGGCTACGGGCCAATCCCGGGTCATTAAGACTGTAATCTACGGTTGCACGCCATGGAGTAAATGCTCAATGTTTTACCGTTGGGTTACGACCCTGATACGGTGGTGGGCAACTGGTTCGCCGGTATACCAAGAATGTGCCCTGAGTGCACGGATCGTCGGGCCGTGTGGCTGACGATTATGTTTGAATGGATGTGCGTGAGAGCACAATGGATGAATATGTATATTTTCCTGTGAAATTCTATGCCTGTAGGGAAGGAAAACCACTGCCCCGGGAAAGGGGTAGGGTCGTTATAAAATTGGTCAGCTGAATGCTGACCGTTGCCTTGTCTGCCACCGTTGGGTGGAATGTCCTTGTACAGGTGCTGGAGAGCCAAGTAGGACATATAAAGGCTGAAGTACCTACTGCTGTTGCTGCTGCTGGCGCTATCCCTTGAAGGCGAAGCTTAAAAAGCTATATTTGTTTATACGTGGCTGTCCTGCGCGCCAATGTTTAAGGCCACTGTTTTGAAAAGACTTGTAAGGCCATAAAGCCAACTGTTTTGTATTTGGTGAACATTCCTGTTATATATAAATGTGGATCTTTATATGGTGGACATTCATGTTTGGAGTTCAGTGTCGTGTTAAGCTTCCGCTAGAATGTTTTGTATTAGGATGCGCAACTCTGGTATCACTCCGTGACTTCGCCGCCTGTTTTATGATATATGGTGTGGGGCCCCGGTCGGACCTTCTATTATATACTATATGAACGGATGAAGTCGTTACACCATGATCCTACCACAAGACCCCTAACATCTTGGGTAGTCCATAGGGCCACTAAGGACCCACTGGGAGCAGTCAAAGTGGTTAAGTTGACCTAAGTCAACTCTAACCCTAAATGAGTCAAACTAGCCTACTTAGGGTCAATTGACCTTCCCTTAGCCATGTGGACCCCACCCATACCATCCTAACCCTAAAGTGAGGTCAATGGATCACCAAGGACCCATTGGGGTCAACCCAAGAGTCTTGGTTGACCAAAGTCAACCCTAGCCCTAATTTGGCCAAAGTACCCTTCCTAAGGGCAGGTGACCTCCAAAGTGCCAAGTCAACCCTACCCATCCCTACCTAGACCCTAGGGGAGGCAAATAGGTCACCAAGGACCCAATGGTGGTGACACAAAAGGCCAATTTGACCTAGGTCAACCCTAGTCAAGGTTAGGTCAAACCTAGCTCAAATGGGCTAACCTAGCTCAAACTCACTTCCCCCACTTGGGCTAACCTCATTTTTATTATTAATATGAGTTAGTGGGCTGCCAATAGGCTGGAGGAGAGATTAAAATTCGGCTATGGTGAGTAGGAGAGAGAAAGCTCCATTTGCCCCCTTTAATGGAGGAGAGAGAAAATGAAAGGATGGGGGCATTTATGGCAAGGGAGGCCAAGAGCCCTCTCCTCTTGCTGGAACCATCTCCCCTAGGCAGTTAAGAGGAGGCCAAGGGTTTTCCCGGCCATGGCAGTGGCTAGGGGAGGAGAACCATTATAGCCGAGCCAAGCTTTCAATGGCCATTAATGGCCATTGATGACTTGGCCTCTCTCCCCTCCCTAACTGAGGCTTTAAACACCATCAGTGGGTAGAGGGGAGTTTTCCCCACCGTTTACCTGAAGAGTTCGAGCCTTTCCACTGTGTAGTTGCAGATACCCGAGCGGCGCCACTACCACCAATGGCTTCCCAGCGATCGACGCGTCTCCAGGCCGCTAGCAAGGTCCTCCCCTTCCTCCCTCACTATGGATAGATCGTAGGGATCTTTTAGAATAAAAATCGGGCTCAATTGAGTCCGATTGAAGCTTTCAATTTCATGGTTTTTTCGTGAAAAGTGAACTCTCGGGATCGCCGGAATAAGCCCCTCTGGCGGCCGTGCTGCCGCTAGTCTATAGCCACCACCTCGACGGAGGTGGTGGTGGCGGTGGCCGGCCAGGGAGGTGGCCGAATGGCCAGCGGCGGCGACTGGAAGTTGCTCCAGGATGGGTGACTCTTAACCGTCGGCTGGAGGAAGATGATGAGCCAGAGTCCTTGGATCTGCTTTGAGATTAGTGTTGGAGATGGATTTTAAACTATAGGCTATGGTTTCATATTATTTCATTTTATCACAGGAATTGTATTTAATGTTTTAAATTATTAAAAATACCTAGGCCCATCTAAAGAAAATGTGGTCAACATAAATTTTTTAGCTCTATGGGTCTACTTTAGTTTAAAGTTGGTTTGGACCAATTTGACTGCCTGGTTTGACTCGGACACTCATTTTGGTGAGATCTATACCTAGGGCTAGACAGAGAGTAAAATGAGTGCCCACACTTCATCTCTTGTTCAAATGACTTGAAATTTGGACAGAGAGTCACCCTAGACTATATTTAGGTCTGCCCAAAAATGAGAATTTTTGGGGATAAGATTTCTATAGTTTTGGAAATTATTTAATTACTTTAGGGCAAATTATTTAAGGGACCAAATTACCTCCAAACTCACCCAAATTTTGGTGATTGGTCCCTGGGGTAACATAAGTCTCTGGATAAAATTTCATCTCATTTGGACATGATTTAGTTTGAATTCTTGCAAACCCTAGCCTTGCCATAATAAGGGTATTTAGGTCAACAAGTGTACTTTGAGTTTTGAGTGGCCAAATCACCTCAACAGAGGCTGAAGTTTAGGCCACTGACTTGGCATGACTTGTAACACCCTCCCATGGAAGATGGGGTGGGTTTGGGTAGGTTTTCCATAGGACCCAAGACCAAACCCTAAGGACGGGCTTTTGGGTCTTGTGAAGGGCATGGGGTCAAAAGACCTTGTATGGACTTGAAATTTGGTAGGGAGGGTACTAGGATAGCTCAAGATCTCTGGTAAAAATCTTAGAGGATGTGGAGATAGGTAGCACCTTCAAAACCCTAACCATAGCTTAGGGCACATCACTTATACATGCAAGATAAGCCACTAAAACTCAATGAAAAGTTACGAAACTTGGTACGTATGGTCATAGGGTTAATCATAGCCTTTGGTGATTTTATACGTAATTTAGGAGCATTTAACTTAGTACCTCCCCTTGTAGTATATGAAATTGCCCTTGTAATCTTTTAGTTACTATGATCACATTGTTTAGTAGGAAGTTGTGAAATTGGGGCAGAGAATGTTTTAGGTCAATTTTCTCTTACTTAAAATTTATTACAATTTTTGGATGAGTATTTCCAGTACTTACTTCACAAATGCATAAACACGAGAATATGATCAATAATAGATTTTGAGCTCCATTTGCATTGGAAAATTATGAAACCTGGTCAGTAGTGTTTTTAGATCAATATGTTCATATGAGAATTTTATTGCAATTTTTAGATGAAGTATCGTTGTACATAGTTCATTAAATTATTACTTGGAATATTATGAGAAAATTAATTATAGGGTTCATTATTCACTGATAAATTGTGAAACTTGACCTGGTGTGTTTATATGTCGTTATATTTATCCTTGAATTTTCTCAGAATTTTTAGAAGAGAAATGACAGTAATTGCCTCTTTAATTTGGTTAATGTAATTTTTGTTCAAAATTAGGTTTAGAGGCTTAAATCTTACTGCAAAATTTGGAGACCTTAAATTTACTAATAAATAGCTGTCTTTTATTTATCATAATTTTGTGGAATAATTTTCATGCTTGAAAATAATACTTCATGTTCAAAGTAAGACACTCAGATCACTTTGGAAATTAGATAAATTATCAAATAAATTAGGAAAATTATAAACTTCTGGATTTAGACTAATCACATCATGATAGACCTCTAATAAATATTATAGAGATTTTGGATGAAAATTGGAGTACCTTCCATTGTACACATCATATGGCTTAGGATGACCTGCGTTTAGTAAAAAACTGCAGAAATCATATTTTGGTGCAAAATGAACTTAGGAAGTTGGTATATTAGCGTGTTGGTCTGGTAAGGAAAATGAGATTTTCATTGGCAGTCGTGATGAGAAGTGAGAAGTTTGGCTAATGTTAAGAGGTGCTCGGGGTCGACGAAACATCGTCTTCCCCGTAGGAGAGAAAGTGTTGAATACACTAGGGTTAGATCCAGAACAACATTTAAGGGATTGGAATATGGGTAACAATCAATAATAGTAAATGCCTTGCGAAAGGGAAAGATGAGCTTCAGCTACCATCATAGTTCCTAGTGCCCTCGAGAGCCCTTCACGGGGAATACCTTGGGCAGTCCTGGGCTAACCTAAATAGTAGGAATAATAAACTACAAGAGTAACTAGTATAACTAGGGTTTCACATTCACACACCCCGGTAGCTCGGGAGGTATATTAGGTTGGTTTGATTGCCATCCGGACGGTAGGTTCGGAAGGTAGATGCAAGGACAGGTTAGTCCGAGGAGCTTTAGCTCGGTGGTGATACATCAAGATGACATGTGAATAAGTTATAAGGTGGTGGGTCATCTGTGTTGGAGGGTCGCAGCACCAAAGCCAATACGTTGACTCGGCAAGTGTGGTTTTACACTTGGCCAAATAAAGTCTGGCGGTCCAGTTGGCAAGAGTACGCAGGAGCTCCGCTTAGTGCACCAATGTCGAGGCATACGATAAGTCTGACTGGTAGAGCTGCTACCGGTTTAGAGGTGGGCGAGTCCCAACCCACCGCTTCCGTTTGCCACTACGGAGGTATCCTGGGAGGTTCGGCTCCAGAAAGGGGGAACTAAAGATTTGTGCGCATAGAGTCGTGTGTATGAGTTGCACTTGCATGAATCATGGCATGACATATCACTACACTCATAATTATATACAACTGACATCCCAACGTATAAATTGGTATGAGACTTTTTATACGATGGGAGCCTCGCATAAGACCCCTTAACTTATATGTTTGTATGTGCATTCATATAAGTTAAGGTTACTTATTTCTTACTTTACCATTCTTACTTCTGCTGCCTATTCTACTTGTTTATTTTACTACTTACTACTGTAGAACTGCTAGTTTGTACCCTTTTCTCCCTTAGCTATTTATACATTATAAATTAACTGCTAGATCGGTTCCACTGTCACCTGCCATTTTGTACTCTCCACCTTTGTAGCTTCCCTTTCCTCCTCCCCGCCCGGTGCCTAGGTGTAACATCCCATGTTACTTCTGGACCCCTCAACTTAGATTGGGTTAGGCATGGGTGAGATTTAAGGAAGACCAACTATGTTTGACCCTAGGTAGTGGGTGGTAGCCATGTGGGGCCCACTATAGGACCATAGTCAAACTAGGTCAAACTAGCCTAAGTGGGGACCCTAGCCACTCCATGACCCCACCACATTGCCCTAACCCTAAAGACTATCTAAGTGGACCCTAGGGCATGTCACTAGGTCAACACTTTGACCCCAATTGACCAAAGTCAACCTTGGGCTTAATTTGGTCAAACCCACACTCATAGGCCCAATTAGCCTAAGTTGGGCACCCCCTTGACCCAACCCAAGTTGGGTGGTGCCACTAGACCCATTTCCACCAAGTAGGGTCAGCCCACCCACCATGGTTGACCAAGTCAACTCCCCAAGTCAACAAGTCAACAAATTGACCTAAAGGAGTGAAATGAAGACCAAGCCATTTTCCCTTGGACCAAGCCCACCAAAATTGGCCCATGGCCAGCCCAAGTGAACAAGACCAGTCCTACCCCTCTAAATCAGGAGAGAGAATACATGCAAGGGGGTAAAATTGGGATTTTAAGGGTAGGAGGAGAGAGAAAATGAAAAGGGAGGAAATGGTGGCCACATGACCACCCCATCAGATGGTTTTAACTGCCCAAAACCAGGTGGCCGACCTCCTCTCTTCATTTCCAGCAGAAAACCGGGGCTGTGTGCCACTTGGCAGCAGGGGCGGAGCAAACAAAGCTCAACCGAGCTCACATAGGAAATACCTCCCCATATACTCCACCTCAGTCCAAACAGACCTCACCAACAGCTTCAGGAGGTAGAAGGGAGTGGAAATCGAGTGCTGGATCATGGAGAATGGTGGAGAATCGAGTTTTCGGGGTGGAGCTCGCCGGCGCACCACCACCACAGCAAACCGCCGCTTGACCCGCAGCCAAGCCCCAATTCAGGTGCGTTTCACCTCACCTCTTCCTGTACTAGATTTCTAGATCCATTTAGGGAGATATCGGGCTCAATCGAGCCCGATGCCATGAGAGGAAAATGGAGAAAGCCGGGCTTTTTCTTCTTGCTCGGGTTCGCCGGAGGAGCCAACTCCGGCGGCCCCACCGCCGGGAAATGCTAGCCCCCACCTTAACGAAGGTGGTGGCGATATCCGCCGGCGGTGGTGGTGGCTCAGCTGGCCAGAAAACGCCAGCCAACATCGTCCAGGAAAATGCAATCGCAGCCGTCAAACCATTGGGGACGATGAACCGATCCCGTCGGTTTCAGGCTTTAAGATTCGTGCAATATATTTAAATGATTTAATTAATATATGATGAATAATGTAGATTCTGTCACATTATTACAGCCACTGTGCATGTTAATTTTAGGCCTCTTAGATGCATTTCCAGAACTTAGTCTCTCAATGAAAATTGTAGCTGAGGGTCTTATCTTTAATTTGCCACCTTAAACATGTGATTTGGTGTAGTGTACAGTCCTGTAGGACATTTCTCCTAGGACTGGTCCTAGAGTAGGGCAGAAATTAAATTGGATACCCAGGTCAAACCATTAGTCACCATGGCCCCAAATTTTGGGCACATGCATGATTAGGGCATACTTAGCCCTGCCAAAAAGTAGGAAGTTTTAGAGAACATTTTCCTATAGTGTTTGCCAAAATATCAAAATACAAATAAATGAAATATATGGAGTTTTACACCTCCCCATGGTCCCAAATCTTGGTGGTAGGTCAATGGGGACATACTTGGTGCATGATAAAAATTTCAGCACCTTGGGTTCACTGCATGTTGGAGAATCCACTTGCATGTGTTAGCTCATGTTTTGCCTTGGTGTGCAAATAGCAAAAACTCAAATATGGTGTATTTAGCCCAATGGTGACATATAAAGATCTTGAAATTATTTACAGTGGTTCATTAGGGTATATTTCATCCCTCAAAATAATAATGGAATTTTTGGAATCAAAAATTCCATTTATTGGAATTTATTTTAAATATAGCTATTTTGGAAATAAAAATTGGAAAATAGGTTTTCCTCAAGTACAAATCCTAACATTTTGCCAAGGCATAGATAATGTTACATTTGCCTTAGGAAAAATATGATCCCTCTGTTTTGAAGAGCTTTTGGATTAGATATCTTAAATTGCCCATTTTACCCTTATCTTATTTAATTCTTGAAATGATGGATATGTACCTCAGAAAAATTTGGAATTTATTCTACTGCTATAAAATTGTATTATTCATTTTGTATGAATTTCTCAGAATTAATGGATGCATTATTAGTTGTTAAATTAATACAATGACATTTTTGGTAAATATGTTATAATGGAATTTTATAGGCCATTACACAATAAAAATTGATGAGACTCTGCCAATAGTCATAAATTAGTTTTTTAAGTGTTCTGTAATTTTCTTGGAAGTTTTGATTACATATTGCCTATACTTCATTTGGAAAATGGAATTTATGTGAATTTGGCATTAAATAAGAAATGAGAATAAATAATTAAAGGAAAATTATTAAACTCTGTAGGCAACAATAGTTTATCATTATACAACTCAGGAAAAATTACCTAGGTCAGAGGATGTTAAATCATACTACTTCATGTGTAAAGTGACCTAGTGTTTAAATTAAAAGATTTAATTAAAGGACTATTTGGCCAAGAAAAATTATGAGAATTCATAGGGTAGCCCCCTTAGTCCATACCACCCTAGGATAAATATTTAGAGGCAAGATGCCTTAAGGTTTGGAAGATCACATTTTTAGGGTAATCATAGGACATGGTCTGCATATAACACAAATAGGTCTTGCCTTAGGGGTTACCAGGGGATTGATTATCGGCAGAAATAAGAGAGTTCAACATGAATAACCCTGGTGGGTAGACTTGTCTTGGTGAGGAATCAAAAGTGCAAGTCTTAGTTAACAACTGAAGTGGGGGTCGACGGAAGACCGTCGGTTTCCCGGTAACACCTTAAGTCACTAGGGTTGTATTAGAGCAATAAAGAGAGCGGGGGAAGAGACATGGGTAGCCATAAACTAAAATAAATATCCTTGCGAAAGGGAACGCTGGGCGTAATCCCAACACAGTTCCTAGTGCCCCTTGAGAGCCCTTCACAGGGAATACCGGGGGCAGTCCTGGGATTAACCTTAAACCTCTAAGTATAATAACTCGTACACAAGAGTAGTCTAATAGTATAGGACATTGTTGTACCTTCTCGCCCGTGTAGGGTTGGAGAGATTCATGATATATGCTCACCCGTTTAGGGTTGGAGGGAGTTGGTATAAAGGCACTAATGTGCGATCTCACCCGTTTGTGGTTTGAGGGAGTTGGTATAAAGACACTAATGTGCGTTCTCACCCGGGTTTGGGTTTGAGGGATTCAGGATGGGTTTGGTCCTGCGAGCGGGAGGCTCGGTATGAATTACTTGCATGTGCATAAATATCGTGGCGGGGCATGCGGTACTGGCCGTTCGTCACACCGATGGCAGTACGGTGCACCAGGCGGTTGTGAGAGTTAGAGGGGCCAGTGGGTTGTTTTACACTGCGGTCTGGAGGACGATCCCCGATAACACACATCCGACCCAACAAGACTGACGGGTTTGTCAGCAAAGTACGTACGCGAGACTCTAGAGTGCACCTTGGACGTGTACAGAGGCGTATGAGAGGGGTCTAAGGCTTGATAGTGTGCATACCAGTCTAGAAGCGGAGACGCCCGCTCCGCTGCTGCCGTAGCCACAGCGGTGGTACCCGAGAGTGATGCTAGCTCTCAAAAAGTGGGAACTAAAGGTCTGTGATCACAGAGTCGTTGTGTGTGAGTTGCACTTGCCTGCGCATAAAATTGCATCATATCATTCATTCATATTAGGTCATACGCTTCATAGAATCCTTATCATATAAATTAGTATGGGCTCTTTTATATGATAAGTTAAACTTCCTGGAAACCCTAACTTATATATTTGTATGGGCATTTATATAAGTTAGGGTACGTTTGTGATGATAGTTTAGTGGTAGTTTAGTTTATTTACTTGTTCATATTACTGTTCTTTACCTTCCTTTACTGCACTGCTCTTACTTATTACTTGTACCGTACTTAGAACTGCTAGAGTAGAACTACATTACTTATTACAACTCTAGTTAGATACTGTCACCTGCTTCCACTTTGCTACCCCTTTTGTTGTCCTCCGCTTCGTCCTCCCGCTCGGTGCCTAGGAGCTGCGGGGCGAGGTGCGGAGGAAAAGACTTAGTCTTTTTGACTAATGGTCGGTGACCAACTATTTTTAGGAGCCTGTGGAGATGGAGCACCAGCACGTCGAGGAGGCAGGACATGAGGAGCAGATACCGCTTCAGCAGGCTACTACCACTACTGTGCGTCCTCAGGTGGGACGAGATCTGATGTTCTAGTATAGCTTCCGCATTTATTTTGTGAGAGAGCGATTTTGATGTACTGGGCATAAGCCCTTCTTACTCTTTCATTTGTACTCTTCTGTGGACTATAGTGATGTACTTTTTATTTCATTTATATGATTGTACTATGTGGCTTGTGGACTGATGGTTTTATATACAGTTTTACTTCTTTCTTCTCTTATTGGCCTACAGGTTAAATGATCGTACTAGCCGGCAGAATAGGCGTGTTGCGGTGTCAACTAACCCGTGAGTTAGTGCCACCGTAAGACGGCGGTTCTGGGCATAAGATCCGGTAGCCCTCCTTGGTAAGGGGGGGGGGGGGGGGGGGTCTTACAAACTGGTATCACTTGAACAACGATCATATGAGAAAGAAGTCCACAACATGGAACCACCCCCGCCCAAGCATTAGTTTGCGGACAAACTATGCAGCGGAAGCAGTGGTGTGCCTATGTACAAAAGTCACATAAATGGTCCACAAAGTACAATGAGTTAGGCCAGTTCTGTTTTTAACCTTACCTTTATGCAACCTCCACAGGTCGCCGCGCCGCAAAATGTGGCTCCTCCCCCTCCAGCTGCCACTCCATTCTTACATACGGAGATGGGGCAGACCTTGATGGCGATTCTGGATGCCTTCAGATCCCAGCAAGTCCCAGCTCCACAGCCAAATCCCGGGTCGAGCTGGCTGAGTGCATTCAAGAGCCTGTCCCCACCGACGTACTGTGGGACAGAGGATGCGGTGAAGACGGAAGAATGGCTGGAGGCCATACACGAGATCTTAGCAGGCATCAGCTGCTCAGTCGGCGAGGCAGTACCTCTAGCCACCTCTGTGCTAGAGGCTCATGCGAAGAGATGGTGGAAATCAGTCCGGGAGTCTACTTATGCGGACTTTGAGCTGTCAGAGATATCATGGGAGGAGTTTGGCGATGTGTTTCTGGAGCACTTCGTCTCTGCTACGGACAGAGATGCTTTGGAGGAGAGGTTTTTGAACCTCAAGCAGGGGACTAGATCGGTGATAGAGTATCAGAGAGAGTTCTCCCATTTGGCACAGGTCTTGCAGAGGCTGAGGGAGACCCAGATGTACGCAAAATTTTCAAAGTGCCAGTTCTGGCTGCAAGAGGTGGCTTTCCTGGGGCACACGATCAGTGGGGCTGGATTAGCAGTGGACCCAGCCAAGATAGAGACAGTGAGGGATTGGCCACGACCGAAGACCGCATCTGACATCCGCAGTTTCTTGGGACTAACAGGGTATTATCGCAAGTTCGTGGAGGGGTTCTCGAGTATAGCACTCCCCCTCACGTCCTTGACGAAGAAGGACACAGATTTTGTTTGGTCAGAGCGGTGTGAGACGGCTTTCCAGGAGCTGAAGGACCGACTCATCTCATCCCCCATCCTTGCGCTTCCATCCAGGAGCGAAGGATTCCAGATCTACACGGACGCCTCTTATCAGGGGATGGGTGCAGTCCTGATGCAGCATGGATATGTTATTGCTTATGCTTCGAGACAGTTGAAGAAGCATGAGCATAACTATCCAGTACATGACCTAGAGCTCGGGGCTGTGGTTTTCGCCCTAAAGATATGGAGGCATTACTTATACGAGATTCATTGTGATATATTTTCAGATCACAAGAATCTCAAGTATATCGATACACAGAAGGACCTAAACCTGAGACAGAGGAGGTGGCTGGAGTTCCTCTGTGATTATGACTACAAGATCCACTATCATCCGGGAAAAGCGAACACGGTAGCGGATGCTTTGAGCAGGAGGGCCGGCACTTCTGGACCGGAGCCCCGATTGATGTCTATAGAGCTGCTACAGATGATGGAGGACATGCACATTACCATGGTGTCCGAGACCGAGCCAGTCGTATATAGAGAGTATTTGAGCTCAGTGATCAGTGACGATGAAATACAGGAGCGCATCCGAGCACATCAGAGGCTGGATGCTGCGTTACAGCCAATTTTCAGTGCCCTAGAGAGGGGCAAGGTCGAGGACTACACGCTACAAGATGATCTTCTTCGGTTCCGTGGGCGCATCTACATACCAGCAGGAGGCAGTATCCGGGATGACATACTCAGAGAGGCACATTGCTCGAGATACTCGGTGCACCCCGGCATCACCAAGATGTGGGCAGATTTGCGGAGGTCTATGTATTGGCCCGGGATGAAGAGGGAGATCACGAATTTTGTGACCCATTGCGAGACCTGCCAGCGTGTGAAGGCAGAATGCAAGAGCCCGGGAGGTTTACTACAGCCACTGCCAGTTCCAGAGTGGAAGTTCGAGGACATTGCTATAGACTTTGTACACGGATTTCCTCGCTCCCACTCTGGGCATGATTCTATATGGGTTATAGTGGATAGATTGACCAAGGTAGCGCGGTTTATTCCAGTTCGAAAGGATGCCCCAGTTGCAGTTCTGGTGAGATTATTTGTGGAGCAGTACGTCAGATATCATGGCATCCCCAGGACTATTGTTTCGGACCGTGATGGTCGGTTCACCTCGAGCGAGTGGAGGGCCGTGCATGCTTACTTGGGATCTCGGCTTACTTTTAGTACCGCCTTCCATTCGCAGACTGACGGACAGATCGAGCGGACCATCCGGACCATGGAGGACCTGCTCAGACTATGCATATTGGATACGGGGAAGCCTTGGGAGGGGCTGATGCCATTGATTGAGTTCTCGTATAATAACAGCCACCAGACTAGCATCAGGATGGCTCCATACGAGGCACTTTATGGGAGGAGATGCCGGACACCGCTATCATGGGTTTAGGATGTGGATACCAGGGCTCTTGGATCTGATTATATAGAGGATACTGAGACTCAGATTCGATTAATCAGAGATCGGCTACTAGAGGCCCAGAGCAGGCAGGCAAAGTATTATGATGCTCGACACCGGAAGGTGGAGTTCCAGGTTGGAGACAGGGTATTCTTGAAGATACGTCCAGTACACGGTGTCTCTCGGGTGCGGAGGCACAAGAAGCTCAGTCCACGATACATGGGGCCATACCTGATCCTGGAGCGGATCGGCCCCTTGGCTTACCGACTGCAGCTGCCACTGGATTTGGGTGCATTACATGACGTCTTCCATGTCTCTTCCTTGAGAAGAGCTCTCCTTCGGCCGGAGCAGCACATTACTACTACAGCCGGACCGGTAGAGCCTGACAGATCAGTGAGATTGGCGCCGATCCGGATTGACGATACATCCATCCGAGTGTTGCGGAACAAGGTCCCTCTTGTGAAGGTGCCGTGGTCCAACCATGGACGGGAGGAGCACACTTGGGAGCCGAGGGATCTGATGCTGGAGCAACACCCAGAGCTATTCGCATCAGGTATTTTTAAGTTATGTCTTTAAAATTTCTTGATGATTCTTGCAAGTAGAACCCCGTAGACCCGAACTTAAATTTCGGGGACGAAATTATTTTCTTGTTTATTGGAATTTGTAACATCCCATGTTACTTCTGGACCCCTCAACTTAGATTGGGTTAGGCATGGGTGAGATTTAAGGAAGACCAACTATCTTTGACCCTAGGTAGTGGGTGGTAGCCATGTGGGGCCCACTATAGGACCATAGTCAAACTAGGTCAAACTAGCCTAAGTGGGGACCCTAGCCACTCCATGACCCCACCACATTGCCCTAACCCTAAAGACTATCTTAGTGTACCCTAGGGCATGTCACTAGGTCAACACTTTGACCCCAATTGACCAAAGTCAACCTTGGGCTTAATTTGGTCAAACCCACACTCATAGGCCCAATTAGCCTAAGTTGGGCACCCCCTTGACCCAACCCAAGTTGGGTGGTGCCAATAGACCCATTTCCACCAAGTAGGGTCAGCCCACCCACCATGGTTGACCAAGTCAACTCCCCAAGTCAACAAGTCAACAAATTGACCTAAAGGAGTGAAATGAAGACCAAGCCATTTTCCCTTGGACCAAGCCCACCAAAATTGGCCCATGGCCAGCCCAAGTGAACAAGACCAGTCCTACCCCTCTAAATCAGGAGAGAGAATACATGCAAGGGGGTAAAATTGGGATTTTAAGGGTAGGAGGAGAGAGAAAATGGAAAGGGAGGAAATGGTGGCCACATGGCCACCCCATCAGATGGTTTTAACTGCCCAAAACCAGGTGGCCGACCTCCTCTCTTCATTTCCAGCAGAAAACCGGGGCTGTGTGCCACTTGGCAGCAGGGGCGGAGCAAACAAAGCTCAACCGAGCTCACATAGGAAATACCTCCCCATATACTCCACCTCAGTCCAAACAGACCTCACCAAAAGCTTCAGGAGGTAGAAGGGAGTGGAAATCGAGTGCTGGATCATGGAGAATGGTGGAGAATCGAGTTTTCGGGGTGGAGCTCGCCGGCGCACCACCACCACGGCAAACCGCCGCCTGACCCGCAGCCAAGCCCCAATTCAGGTGCGTTTCACCTCACCTCTTCCTGTACTAGATTTCTAGATCCATTTAGGGAGATATCGGGCTCAATCGAGCCCGATGCCATGAGAGGAAAATGGAGAAAGCCGGGCTTTTTCTTCTTGCTCGGGTTCACCGGAGGAGCCAACTCCGGCGGCCCCACCGCCGGGAAACGCTAGCCCCCACCTTAACGAAGGTGGCGGCGATATCCGCCGGCGGTGGTGGTGGCTCAGCTGGCCGGAAAACGCCAGCCAACATCGTCCAGGAAAATGCAATCGCAGCCGTCAAACCATTGGGGACGATGAACCGATCACGTCGGTTTCAGGCTTTAAGATTCGTGCAATATATTTAAATGATTTAATTAATATATGATGAATAGTGTAGATTCTGTCACATTATTACAGCCACTGTGCATGTTAATTTTAGGTTTCTTAGATGCATTTCCAGAACTTAGTCTCTCAATAACAATTGTAGCTGAGGGTCTTATCTTTAATTTGCCACCTTAAAAATGTGATTTGGTGTAGTGTACAGTCCTGTAGGACATTTCTCCTAGGACTGGTCCTAGAGTAGGGTAGAAATTAAATTGGATGCCCAGGTCAAACCATTAGTCACCATGGCCCCAAATTTTGGGCACATCCATGATTAGGGCATACGTAGCCCCTGCCAAAAAGTAGGAATTTTTAGAGAACAGTTTCCTATAGTGTTTGCCAAAATATCAAAATACAAATAAATGAAATATATGGAGTTTTACACCTCCCCATGGTCCCAAATCTTGGTGGTAGGTCAATGGGGACATACTTGGTGCATGATAAAAATTTCAGCACCTTGGGTTCAATGCATGTTGGAGAATCCACTTGCATGTGTTAGCTCATGTTTTGCCTTGGTGTGCAAATAGCAAAAACTCAAATATGGTGTATTTAGCCCAATGGTGACATGTAAAGATCTTGGAATTATTTACAGTGGTTAATTAGGGTATATTTCATCCCTCAAATTAATAATGGAATTTTTGGAATCAAAAATTCCATTTATTGGAATTTATTTTAAATATAGCTATTTTGGAAATAAAAATTGGAAAATAGGTTTTCCTCAAGTACAAATCCTAAAATTTTGCCAAGGCATAGATAATGTTACATTTGACTTAGGAAAAATATGATCCCTCTGTTTTGAAGAGCTTTTGGATTAGATATCTTAAATTGCCCATTTTACCCTTATCTTATTTAATTCTTGAAATGATGGATATGTACCTCAGAAAACTTTGGAATTTATTCTACTGCTATAAAATGGTATTATTAATTTTGTATGAATTTCTCAGAATTAATGGATGCATTGTTAGTTGTTAAATTAATACAATGGCATTTTTGGTAAATATGTTATAATGGAATTTTATAGGCCATTACACAATGAAAATTGATGAGACTCTGCCAATAGTCATAAATTAGTTTTCTAAGTGTTCTGTAATTTTCTTGGAAGTTTTGATTACATATTGCCTATACTTCATTTGGAAAATGGAATTTATGTGAATTTGGCATTAAATAAGAAATGAGAATAAATAATTAAAGGAAAATTATTAAACTCTGTAGGCAACAATAGTTTATCATTATACAACTCAGGAAAAATTACCTAGGTCAGAGGATGTTAAATCATACTACTTCATGTGTAAAGTGACCTAGTGTTTAAATTAAAAGATTTAATTAAAGGACTATTTGGCCAAGAAAAATTATGAGAATTCATAGGGTAGCCCCCTTAGTCCATACCACCCTAGGATAAATATTTAGAGGCAAGATGCCTTAAGGTTTGGGAGATCACATTTTTAGGGTAATCATAGGACATGGTCTGCATATAACATAAATAGGTCTTGCCTTAGGGGTTACCAGGGGATTGATTATCGGCAGAAATAAGAGAGTTCAACATGAATAACCCTGGTGGGTAGACTTGTCTTGGTGAGGAATCAAAAGTGCAAGTCTTAGTTAGCAACTGGAGTGGGGGTCGACGGAAGACCGTCGGTTTCCTGGTAACACCTTAAGTCACTAGGGTTGTATTAGAGCAATAAAGAGAGCTGGGGAAGAGATATGGGTAGCCATCAACTAAAATAAATATCCTTGCGAAAGGGAACGCTGGGCGTAATCCCAACACAGTTCCTAGTGCCCCTTGAGAGCCCTTCACAGGGAATACCAGGGGCAGTCCTGGGATTAACCTTAAACCTCTAAGTATAATAATTCGTAGACAAGAGTAGTCTAATAGGGTAGGACATTGTTGTACCTTCTCGCCCGTGTAGGGTTGGAGAGATTCATGATATATGCTCACCCGTTTAGGGTTGGAGGGAGTTGGTATAAAGGCACTAATGTGCGATCTCACCCGTTTGGGGTTTGAGGGAGTTGGTATAAAGGCACTAATGTGCGTTCTAACCCGGGTTTTGGTTTGAGGGATTCCAGATGAGTTTGGTACTGCGAGCGGGAGGCTCGATATGAATTACTTGCATGTGCATAAATATCGTGGCGGGGCATGCGATACTGGCCGTTCGTCACACCGATGGCAGTACGGTGCACCAGGCGGTTGTGAGAGTTAGAGGGGCCAGTGGGTTGTTTTACACTGCGGTCTGGAGGACGATCCCCGATAACACACATCCGACCCAACAAGACTGACGGGTTTGTCAGCAAAGTACGTACGCGACACTCTAGAGTGCACCTTGGACGTGTACATAGGCGTATGAGAGGGGTCTAAGGCTTGGTAGTGTGCATACCAGTCTAGAAGCAGAGATGCCCGCTCCGCTGCTGCCGTAGACACAGCGGTGGTACCCGAGAGTGATGCTAGCTCTCAAAAAGTGGGAACTAAAGGTCTGTGATCACAGAGTCGTTGTGTGTGAGTTGCACTTGCCTGCGCATAAAATTGCATCATATCATTCATTCATATTAGGTCATACGCTTCATAGATCCTTATCATATAAATTAGTATGTGCTCTTTTATATGATAAGTTAAACTTCCTGGAAACCCTAACATATATATTTGTATGGGCATTTATATAAGTTAGGGTACGTTTGTGATGATAGTTTAGTGGTAGTTTAGTTTATTTATTTGTTCATATTACTGTTCTTTACCTTCCTTTACTGCACTGCTCTTACTTATTACTTGTACCGTACTTAGAACTGCTAGAGTAGAACTACATTACTTATTACAACTCTAGTTAGATACTGTCACCTGCTTCCACTTTGCTACCCCTTTTGTTGTCCTCCGCTTCGTCCTCCCGCTCGGTGCCTAGGAGCTGCGGGGCGAGGTGCGGAGGAAACGACTTAGTCTTTTTGACTAATGGTCGGTGACCAACTATTTTTAGGAGCCCGTGGAGATGGAGTACCAGCACGTCGAGGAGGCAGGACATGAGGAGCAGATACTGCTTCAGCAGGATACTACCACTACTGTGCATCCGCAGGTGGGACGAGATCTGATGTTCTAGTATAGCTTCCGCATTTATTTTGTGAGAGAGAGATTTTGATGTACTGGGCATAAGCCCTTCTTACTTTTTCATTTGTACTCTTCTGTGGACTATAATGATGTACTTTTCATTTCATTTATATGATTGTACTATGTGGCTTGTGGACTGATGGTTTTATATACAGTTTTACTTCTTTCTTCTCATTTTGGCCTACAGGTTAAATGATCGTACTAGCCTGCTGAATCGGCGTGTTGCGGTGTCGACTAACCCGTGAGTTAGTGCCACCGTAAGACGGCGGTTCTGGGCATAAGATCCGGTAGCCCTCTTTGGTAAGGGGGAGGGCGGGTCTTACACTAGGAGTCATGGGGGGAGGGGTAAGGGATGACATGGCTTAGTATTTATGACTAATGGTTTTCGGACCACAACATTACAGGGGCTCCGGATCGGAGACATGGACCAGCAGCACAGGGACCAGCACCAGCGGAGTACGATGCGCATGGAGGTGGGATAGTCTAGTACCGGAGCACCAGCGACCAACTACGTGAGTGATAGTCTTTTTATAGCTTCGGCGAGAGATTGTAGTGAGGATATGATGTACCAGGCTTAAGTCTGTTTGTATTTCCATTTTTGATACCTTGCAGTACTCTCTTTTCTACTTATGGACATGTTGTGATTTCTCATATTATTTATGATATTTATGGACCCGATTATAACTATGTTTATGATTACTGCTCTCTCTGTGATGATCGAAAAGGCCGGTAGAATCGGCGTTTTGTAGTGGCGGCTTTCTCGAGTGTCGGGGCCACCGCAAAACTGCGGTTTTGGGCATAAGACCCCGGAGTTTTAAAGAAAACAAAAACGGGGTCTTACACATTATGGGGACTGACGATGAGACGCATTGGATTGCTGATGAGGACTTCTGCCGCGACTACCTACTGAACTGCTTGTCCTCCCGCCTGGAAAAGACGTACATAAAAATGAAGACCACCAAGGAAATCGCGGAGGCACTGAAGGAGCACTTTAGACAAGAGGAGGATCTGTCCATGACGCACCTGGTGAACAAATTCCATTCCTTCATGTTCGGCGAGGAGAAGGCCATTCTCCCTAAGGTATCAGATTTTGAAAGATTAGTAGATTCTTTATATAGTGAAACTATTTCCCTGTTAGACAACTTTGTTGCTGGCACGATTATTTTTAAACTGCCCTCTATGTGGTATAACTTTAAAACTGAAATGTACCGCAAAAGATGCAGGTCGGTCTTAATGACCTCAAGCGATTTATTCGCATTGAGGATGAAAATAGGACTCGACACGCTTTAGAAACTGTTAGCACGCAGAAGGCTGCGACTAACATGCTCTTTAGTTCTAAACGCGTGCCAAACTCTAAGAGGACCAGACCATCCCATGGTAGCTCCCAAGTTGCAGGCCCTAACAAACGCAATAAAAAATTCAAGGGCAAGTGTTTTAACTACAACAAGTGGAGACACAATGTATCTGATTGAAGGCTCCCTAAAAGGGAAAGAACCAAAACACCACAAGATGGCAACCACGCCAATATGGTTAGCCAAGATGAGACTTCCGACTTTGTTGCAATGGTCAGAAACGCTAAGGCCAGCACATAGTGGTACTTGGATTCGGGGGTGACGTGCCACATTTGCAACAATTCTGCTCTTATGACAGGGCTCACTACTGTGAAAGAGTCTGTGATGGTGGCCAATGACAAGACAGCTGACATACTGAAGGTGGGGAACACAACCTTGCTGCTATCCTCATGTAAGTCTTTAATTTTAAAGAACGTCAAATTTATTCCTTCATTAGCTGCTAACTTAGTGTCTATTAGTCTATTATATGATGCTGATATGTTATTTATCTTTTGTAGTTGTAGAGTAACACTGTCAGTTAACTCACACTATTTTGGATGTGCATACGTCCAAAATAGGATGTACCGACTAAGTCTAGCAAATGAATTAGTTCAATAAGTTCAAACAAACTTAGTTAGCCCTAAGACTCTACATGAGAGACTAGGACACGTGAACTATAGAAAAATATTCCAAATAGCTAGAACTCACCAGATCATATTAGACACTAAGTCACCGCCTGAGAAATGTGACGTGCGTGCTCAGACTAAGAGCACTAGGAAACATTTTAGTGCGGTTACTAGGAGCACAACATCCATAGAACTTATACATTCCGATATATGCGACTTTAAAAGTTTTGTCATTAGAGGAGGAAGGAAGTATATGATCACATTTATAGATGACTGCTCTAGGTTCTGTCACATCTATCTTTTTTAAACTAAAGATGAAGCGTTTGAAAAGTTTTGTCTTTTCAAAACTAGGGTAGAAAACCAACTAGACATGAGAATAAAAAGGTTTAGAAGTGATAGAGGGGGAGAATACATGTCTAGTGAGTTCCGGGGTTTCCTTGCCTCTCAAGGGATCATAGCAGAAACCACTGCTCCTTACGCACCCTAATAGAATGGTATACCCGAGCGAAAAAATAGAACGTTAACAGAGATGTTGAATTCTATGTTGCTCACTGCTGGCATGCCTACTACCTATTCGGGAGAAGCAGTTTTAACTGCAAACAACATTCTAAACAAATTCTCTCATGCTATGTTAGACGTCACACCCTACGAGCTTTGGTTTAAGAGACCCCCGACATTAACTAAACTTAAGACCCGGGGCTGCATAGCCTATGTCAGGGTCTCTGACCCTAGACGGTCTAAACTTGGACCTAGGACCAACACACATGTCTACTTAGGTTGTGCTGAAGATAGTGCTGCAAATAGATTCTTAGATCTGTCTAATAATATAATTATTAAATCTAGGGATGTTGTGTTCTTTGAGGATAAGTTCCTTAAGGATAAAAACCTGACAATCCCAGGTATACAAGCAACTATTACTGAGGAAGAACCTGAATCAGTACCGAGCACATCCTATTCAATCCCGGTAGATAATAATGTCCTAGAGTCTAGACGGACTTCAGTGATAGAGCGAACTCCCAGAACCTTTGGTAGTGACTTTATCACTTACCACGTTGAGGCCGATCCATCCACCATAAGGATGCGATGAGATCAAGGGATTACCTACTCTAGAAAGAGGCCATTGATGAAGAGATGAACTCTTTGCTTCCGAACAACACCTGAATGTTGGTTGATAAGCCAAAAGGGGCTAAAACTAAAGGGTGTAAGTGGGTTCTGAAAAAGAAGCTCAACCCTGATGGTAGCGTAGCTAAGTATAAAGCACACCTGGTGGCTAAAAGTTTCACACAAGTTAGTGAGGTGGATTACTTTGATGTATATGCACTAGTGTGTCACTTAGCAACCATTAGGATACTCCTTGCTATTACATCTATTAAGAACTTTATTGTTCATCAAATGGATGTTAAGTCTGCGTTTTTGAACGGAGATCTGACCGAAGAGATATACATGAGCCAACCCGAAGGTTTCATCGCAGACGGTCACGAAAGTAAGGTCTGTAAGTTAATCAAGTCGCTATACGGACTAAAACAAGCACTCAAATTATGACATGAGAAGTTTGACTATAGTGTAAGGAACATGAGATTCATGCCGACTCTCTCGAATAAATGTCTTTACATGCGTCATAGATCGAACAATGTCGCTATAATATGCTTATATGTTGATGATATGCTAATTCTTAGTTTTGATCAATCCGTAGTAGATGACGTTAAATCATAACTAATGAAGGAGTTTAGCATTAAAGACCTAGGTGTAGCTGAGACTATACTAGGCATGCAAGTGAGCTTTGGCAAAAATGACATTTCCCTAAGTCAAAGCCACTATATAAAGTCCATGTTGGATACATGGGGATACAATGAACGTAGAGCAGTGGAGACACCTTACGATTACAATAATCGCTTGAAGCCCAATGATGGAGCTACGGTTAGACAGTTAGATTATACTAAACTGATTGGTAGTCTCATATATGCTATGGTCTGCACAAGACCTGACATAGCCTTTACGGTCGGCATGTTAAGCAGGTTCACTAGTAATCTTAGCCAAGACCATCGGGATGCCCTCGATAGGCTGATGCGATACCTAAAGCATACCCAAAAGTATGTTTTATGTTACCATGGTCATCCTCCAGTTTTGGAAGGATATTCTGATGCATCATGATGCTCAGAATTAAACGACTGTAAGTCCACTAGTGGATTTATATTCACACTAGGAGGAGCAGCTGTAGCCTGGAAGTCTAAGAGGCAATCATGTATTGCACTGTCTCCTATAGAATCCGAACTCTATGCTCTAGCTTCAGCGGGGGAAGAATCAGAGTAAATAAGAGATTTGGTGATGGACATTCCACTGTCGAGCCTAAAGTTGAGTTCTGTTGCAGTTTACTGCAACAATCAGGCTACTAAAACGATTGTTACGAACACTTTGCTCAATAGCAAAAGAAGGCAACTATGGATGAAACAAGCCTGGTTGACCTCCCTTATGAGTCAAGGAATTGTGAACCTCGTTGATGTGAGGTCAAAAGATAATATTGCAGACGCCTTGACAAAGGACTTAAATAGAGTTCTCACAATTAAAACATCGGGGGAGATGAGATTATAATTCATAGAGATATGAAACTTCCTCTTATGTTTATACTTTCATAGAAAGAACATATAGTCGCAACATTCAAGCATCTAATAACAGACTGAAAACCCCAAATAATTTCTTGATGAAAGCCCAAGATGGTTAGATGCTAGTCATTCCACACCTGATGACTTAACATCTTTCTCGTTGAAAGCTTATTTGAGAATTTTTTAACTGGGAATAGAAATTCGTTGTATGAGTTAATCTAATATTAGTGATCATAGCACATTATTCCACTTTTGATAATGTGCAAATGATGGTGTGTCAAATCATATGATGAGGTACATAGTGGTCACTAATGCGTAAGATAACAACATTTGATTTATTAAAATCAAAACTTGACTGGTACTAGCTAGACTGGATAGAGATGCTGACAGTGTTACTTCACTACTGATACAAATGCTAAGCTCATTTAGGTAGAGCTAGTTTACTTTGATATGTCACTGCATATGTTTATGAATTCAAAGAATCTGACTCATGAAATTCCTTGCAGGCACTGGTGAAGATGGAGGAGAGAAAGTGGATTTTGACATAGATGATGATGATCTACTCTCTGAGTAGAATTGTTACACATTTATCTGTAGTCATTTTTTTGTTTTCCAGACTTATTTGTTATGAAGTAGCACATTTATATTTTTTGTGATGTTTTATGTTATTGTTTAAAACTTATGTTCATGTTTTATGTTAAATTGTGCTAACTATTATGGAATGTGTAAAGTCAAAAACTTATTTTGATATTCTTCACTTTCTGCACTCCAAAACGTACACATTATTTGTCACAAATATATGAGGAGACTGCTAGTGTATACTTGGACGAATAACAGGTTCAGAGGCATAACGGGTCAGTTTGGGTACACGGTTAACCCATACCCGTAATAACTCCCAAGGGTTTGCCTATTTATACCCACCTAGGGGCAACGGGTAGGGGATTCCACTTTGATCACCACTCGGATGCTTCAAGCGACTTAATAGAATTCATCTCCGATGATCACGATAAAACTTTTTCGGCTTCCCATTACCACCACTACCATTTCCATCAAGTTTCCATCATTTCCAGTTTTCCATGAATCACGGGAAAATACCTCGAGTCACCACCATCACCACCAGCCGCCTCTCTGGCAACCACCACCGCCAACTCCAGCCACCTCCATTTATCCACCTCAGTTAGCTGGCTTTGGAGTTGGCGAGCAGTGAAGCGATGCATGTTTTATTTATGGAAATCATACTCTATTTATAGAAATATATGAGATATATTTGAAAACCATTTTAATATGACAAGAAATTACTCCATCTCATGTTTACTACTTTACTTACAAGTTTAATCTCCTACACGTGCCATCTACAGGTGTAATGGACACCTCCCCTCCCGCGCGCTGCATTTCACCAATAACTGGGTATTTTCTATCACAACAAAAAATGTCACTAATTAAAATTTTTAAAATACATAATTAAAATTTAAAATTATGTGCAAATAAAATTGTATATATATATATATATATATATATATATATATATATATATATATATATATATATATATATATATATATATATATATATATATATATATATATGACAGTGCACCGGGGGTGGACGTGCACCGTGCGACAATACACAGCCCGGGTTGGCGGGATTTGCACTGCCCGGACTTAATTTTTTTTAAATGTTGTTATTAAAAAAATGCTTAAAATTATATTTTTCTTATTATTATCTTTTTTTTTTAAATTATAAATTTTATTTTCAAATATAATATAATAAATTAGTACTTTTTTGGGGAAAAATTTTAAAATACAATATATTTGGACTAGAAAATTTAAAATACAAAACATTCTGGTTAACTCTCAAGTTAAAAATTCAATACATTTGGGTTAAAAAATTTAAAATACAAAAAATTGATTTGATGTGAGTTAAGCCCGACGTTAAACCCGGTGGTGTTGAAACCGGAAAATCGGTCTCATGTGGAGTTCGACCCTTGGGGAAGGGGTGACCGCGCACCTACTACCCTCAAGCGAACGATCTAGGCACAAGACTAGGAACACGAGGGACAGACCCAAGATCTCAGCGTGGAGGACCCGCCGCATACCCGGAAGACTAACTAACTCTTACCCTCCCAAGCCAAGGGCTGAGCTAAGGCACCTTCGGAGGGCTCTCTTGGCCGACCGGAACATCCAAGGAGGATCTCGAGATCCACTCCCAAACTAGAGGTGCCACCTCGGGTCTATGTAAAATGCTCTCCGCCTGCCTTACTATTGGCGCCAAACCACCCAGCAGCCCTACTCTACGCAACCCCAATTGGGCCGCCAATAGCGGAACTCCGCTACTCTGAAAGGATGGCAACGGGCCATCAGGGGCTTCCCGGCATCTATTCCTCGGGGCCCACACGGGGGGAGCTGTTCACGAACACGCCGCTCGCCCAAGACAGGAGGAGTAAACTATATCCACAGAGCATCACAGATATAAAAGAATATTACAGGAATATAAATTCCATACTCGGCACGCAGGCCGGAAATATAAACAAAAAGGCCTTCGAGGGCCAGCACAAGCTTGAGCTTAAGCCCGCTACTCCCCGCCTGGTACTGCAACACCTGTACGCCAACGTCTCGACAAGCGGCGGCCAACTAGTCATCAGTCGGCTAATATAAGCGGGCCAAATATATTATGCACACCCCCTTTTTGGGGGCTACGGACCGCATTCCCTGCAAGCGGCTAAATAAACAACTTCCTCGGAGTCTCCTCCGGGAACCCCAGAACATCACCAATCCGGCTCACACGTCCGGATGGGCTTCACACAGTATGCCTAAACCCGTACTCACGCTTCCGGGTACTAATGCAATTAACTGCGGGGACGTACACGTCAACCCGTCGGGGAGCTCCCTTCCCCCCACCAGTTGGTGGAGAGGGGCTTCCGTGTGAATATGGAAACTGAAGGCTTCACATGCCCAAGTTGAAACATCGTTACCCTTGTCGCGTGTTTGGCGGCGGGGACGGGAGAGGAGCTCCGGGCCAATCCTGCTGCATGCGGCCGCGTCGGTGGTCGCTCTCCACTCCAGGCCGAGTCTCGCTCCAGGCCGAGCCTCGCTCCAGGCCGAGCCTCGCTCCAGGCCGAGCCTCGCTCCAGGCCGAGCCTCGCTAAAGGCCGAGCTTGTTGCCGGTGGAGGGGAAGGTCGAGGTGTGCTGCTCCCGGCAGGGAAAAAGAGAGGGATGCTGGGCTTGGGCACCTCCTCCGTGCGGCGACCTGCAACGTCGTGGCCATCATAAACCCCCTTGTAAACAGTAGCATAAGTTCCTCTTGCCAGTTCATGCCTCAAATCAAGCAAGGACAAATCAATCTCCCACTCCTTCATATGCCTATCAATCTTACAGCTCCTCCATCCCTTTGTAAACCGCTTCGCCAGATGAATATCCAGGCTCTTCAGATCAATTTTATCCGCTCTGAAGTGCATATCCATTTTCCCCAGGCTCCCCAGTGCTTTCAATTTGAACCGAAAACTCCCGTCCTTCGCCGACTTTTCAGTTCCGACCAAACCGGCTCTCTCCTCCGCCGCATCATCCATGTAATCCATGCCGGAAGGGTTAGATCGATCGAAAGAAACAGGAGGGAAATCGATTCGGGAAGAAAACACTTGGCGGATCGGAGAAAACACCTGACAGTGAATGTGGAACTCAGTGCTCGGTAACTTGTAGCCGGCGGAAACAGGAGCTCCAGAAGAATCCGAGAACAGAGGAATATATTAATGCAGGCTCTGCTGACCAAAATTGCTGGAAGGGGAAAGCTACTTCGTCGCCATTGATGAGGCCAAGGTAGAGAGAGAAAGATATGAAGAGAGAGAGAGAGAGAGAGAGAGAGAGAGAGAGAGAGAGAGAGGGAAGGAGGCGGCGGCGGCGTTGCTTAGCCGGAGACGGGAGAGGGCGGGGAAGGGGCGGCGGCGGCGGTGGGGCTCCCGATCCGTCGGCTAGGGCTCTCCCCGATTTCTCCCTGCAACCCGTGCCCTCTCCTTCCTTGATTTCCTCTTTTCCTTTTTCTTTTATTTCCTTCCCCCTGTCCCCCCGTGATACCTGCTGCCCCCCCTCTCTTATCACCTCCTTTTTTTATATCCAAATCTATAATATATACATAATATATTATTATATATATTATAATATAACATATAATATATACATATATATATATATTGTATATAAATTAAGAACTCATGCGCATAGAACCTCCGCACGCACGCACGAGTACCCGCGCGGGGTCGCACCGACTCGTCGCCCACAACGCGCCTCTAGGCTGATTTTTGGGGAGGGTCCCACTCGCCCGGCTACGGGGTTGTACACAATCCCCGCTCTTTTCGAGCTTGGCACAAGCTCGGAAAGAATCATCCAACCCAACGTATCCGGCGAGTGGGAGCCGACCCAAAAAAAAAGTTTGAGAGAAACTGAAATCTGCACTTGGAGCATCGATCTCTCCACGACCTTTCTGACCTTTTGAATCGCTCGATACCCTTTGGCTCACTGCTATCGAATTGTCCTTATACCATTACTTACAACGAGTATATAATTTCTCGCGATATCGCGAAACAACAAAGCCGTATCATCTGTATTCTCTTGTACACGCTGAGCTAGTCCTTTCCCCCCAGGTGTGCCTACAGCCCTGCCAGCTAGTGAGAGCCTGACAGCGAGTCCACCCGGGGCCGAGCAGCACTCGGGGTCCTGCAAAATATCCAAACTCCAAACTCTCTCCCTTACCCCCCAGGTGTGCCTTCAGCCCCGCCAGCTAGTGAGAGCCTAACAGCGAGTCTACCCGGGGCCGAGCATCACTCGGGGTCCTGCAAAATATCCAAACTCCAAACTCTCTCCCTTACCCCCCAGGTGTGCCTACAGCCCTGCCAGCTAGTGAGAGCCTGACAGCGAGTCTACCCGGGGCCGAGCATCACTCGGGGTCCTGCAAAATATCCAAACTCCAAACTCTCTCCCTTACCCCCCAGGTGTGCCTTCAGCCCCGCCAGCTAGTGAGAGCCTGACAGCGAGTCTACCCGGGGCCGAGCATCACTCGGGGTCCTGCAAAATATCCAAACTCCAAACTCTCTCCCTTACCCCACAGGTGTGCCTACAGCCCTGTCCAGCTAGTGGGAGCCTGACAGCGAGTCTACCCGGGGTCCACTACTACCGCCATCGAGTGACTTCCGGCCCTGCCAGCTAGGTGAGAGCCTGACAGCGGGATCTGCTCGAGGCCCACGGATGACACCGAGTGACTTCCGGACCTGCCAGCTAGGTGAGAGCCTGGCAGCGGGATCTGCTCGGGGTCCAAAACAACCGCCATCGAGTGACTTCCGGCCCTGCCAGCTAGGTGAGAGCCTGACAGCGGGATCTGCTCGAGGCCCACGGATGACACCGAGTGACGTCCGGCCCTGCCAGCTAGGTGAGAGCCTGGCAGCGGGATCTGCTCGGGGTCCAAAACAACCGCCATCGAGTGACTTCCGGCCCTGCCAGCTAGGTGAGAGCCTGACAGCGGGATCTGCTCGAGGCCCACGGATGACACCGAGTGACGTCCGGCCCTGCCAGCTAGGTGAGAGCCTGGCAGCGGGATCTGCTCGGGGTCCAAAACAACCGCCATCGAGTGACTTCCGGCCCTGCCAGCTAGGTGAGAGCCTGACAGCGGGATCTGCTCGAGGCCCACGGATGACACCGAGTGACGTCCAGCCCTGCCAGCTAGGTGAGAGCCTGGCAGCGGGATCTGCTCGGGGTCCAAAACAACCGCCATCGAGTGACTTCCGGCCCTGCCAGCTAGGTGAGAGCCTGACAGCGGGATCTTCTCGAGGCCCACGGATGACTCCGAGTGACTTCCGGCCCTGCCAGCTAGGTGAGAGCCTGACAGCGGGATCTGCTCGGGGTCCAAAACAACCGCCATCGAGTGACTTCCGGCCCTGCCACCTAGGTGAGAGCCTGACAGCGGGATCTTCTCGAGGCCCACGGATGACACCGAGTGACTTCCGGCCCTGCCAGCTAGGTGAGAGCCTGACAGCGGGATCTGCTCGGGGTCCAAAACAACCGCCATCGAGTGACTTCCGGCCCTGCCAGCTAGGTGAGAGCCTGACAGCGGGATCTGCTCGAGGCCCACAGATGACACCGAGTGACGTCCGGCCCTGCCAGCTAGGTGAGAGCCTGGCAGCGGGATCTGCTCGGGGTCCAAAACAACCGCCATCGAGTGACTTCCGGCCCTGCCAGCTAGGTGAGAGCCTGACAGCGGGATCTTCTCGAGGCCCACGGATGACTCCGAGTGACTTCCGGCCCTGCCAGCTAGGTGAGAGCCTGACAGCGGGATCTGCTCGGGGTCCAAAACAACCGCCATCGAGTGACTTCCGGCCCTGCCAGCTAGGTGAGAGCCTGACAGCGGGATCTGGTCGAGGCCCACGGATGACACCGAGTGACTTCCGGCCCTGCCAGCTAGGTGAGAGCCTGGCAGCGGGATCTGCTCGGGGTCCAAAACAACCGCCATCGAGTGACTTCCGGCCCTGCCAGCTAGGTGAGAGCCTGACAGCGGGATCTTCTCGAGGCCCACGGATGACACCGAGTGACGTCCGGCCCTGCCAGCTAGGTGAGAGCCTGACAGCGGGATCTGCTCGGGGTCCAAAACAACCGCCATCGAGTGACTTCCGGCCCTGCCAGCTAGGTGAGAGCCTGACAGCGGGATCTGCTCGAGGCCCACGGATGACACCGAGTGACTTCCGGCCCTGCCAGCTAGGTGAGAGCCTGGCAGCGGGATCTGCTCGGGGTCCAAAACAACCGCCATCGAGTGACTTCCGGCCCTGCCAGCTAGGTGAGATCCTGACAGCGGGATCTTCTCGAGGCCCACGGATGACACCGAGTGACGTCTGGCCCTGCCAGCTAGGTGAGAGCCTGACAGCGGGATCTGCTCGGGGTCCAAAACAACCGCCATCGAGTGACTTCCGACCCTGCCAGCTAGGTGAGAGCCTGACAGCGGGATCTGCTCGAGGCCCACGGATGACATCGAGTGACTTCCGGCCCTGCCAGCTAGGTGAGAGCCTGGCAGCGGGATCTGCTCGGGGTCCAAAACAACCGCCATCGAGTGACTTCCGGCCCTGCCAGCTAGGTGAGAGCCTGACAGCGGGATCTTCTCGAGGCCCACGGATGACACCGAGTGACTTCCGGCCCTGCCAGCTAGGTGGGAGTCTGGCAGCGGGATCTGCTCGGGGTCCAAAACTACCACGACTTGATTTTGCTCGAGATGGAGACATCCTATTTACTTAAGAGGTGCTGGAGAGTCAATTGCACCGATGCTTTTACAAATGGAGGACGCATTCTATTCCTAAGAGAGATGATCTGGAAGTCGTCAAATCGGGAAGCTGGCATCCGAGTCTGTTCCTAATAATTCCTCCAATCGGAAGAGAGATGCAATCGGGGAGACATAGGCCGACGTGCAAGGGGGGAGCTGATCTCGGCCGTCAGTGCAGAGGCTCGGTCTTACAATAGCGCTTAGAGTCCCGAGGCATCGTCCCATCATCCGAACTGGGCTATTTAGAAGGAACAGGTTGGACGTTTCGTATCATGATCTAATGACAAAGATCACTTTCCGCCATGTCACATGCGATTGCTTGGAGAGATCGGCCCTTTATCAAATCTGGGAGGTTAGCGTCTAGGCTCGTTCCTGATAATTCCTCTAGTCGGAGGAGAGGTGCGATCAGGGGGACATAGGCCGACGTGCAAGGGGGGAGCTGATCTCGGCCGTCAGTGCAGAGGCTCGGTCTTACAATAGCGCTTAAAGTCCCGTGGCACCGTCCCATCGTCCGAACTAGGCTATTTAAAAGGAACGGGTTGGACGCTTGGCTTCCGGAGTCGATCGCGAGGCTAACCCTTGAAGGCCTCAGAAGCTCGAGGCGAATCGGTAATAAAGGGAAAAATTGACCGCTACTGAATTACAAGGAAGAGATAACATATTACCGCTAGGGAGGGAACCCTCTCCGGTCACCCCGGCTCATAATACCTCTCAGCTGCTCACTTACTCGATCTTGAAGATAAGAACCTCCAGGCTTCTCGTTGATGTAATAAGTGGGGATACACGGGTTTTCATAGGCAGAAGCGTTTCAAATAGGTGCAAATCCTACTCCAAATGCTATGGGATCCAAACAACAGCTATGGGAGGGGACAACTCCGAGTACGAGGACCTCACGCACAAAGCATCAACGCATGACCCTGGTTGTCACCTGGTTCCACTTCTATAGCCATGATGTTCGCCTGAGTTCTTCTGTGCTGGTCACTCTCCACGCTCACCGCACCAAAATGTTGAAACCGGAAAATCGGTCTCATGTGGAGTTCGACCCTTGGGGAAGGGGTGACCGCGCACCTACTACCCTCAAGCGAACGATCTAGGCACAAGACTAGGAACACGAGGGACAGACCCAAGATCTCAGCGTGGAGGACCCGCCGCATACCCGGAAGACTAACTAACTCTTACCCTCCCAAGCCAAGGGCTGAGCTAAGGCACCTTCGGAGGGCTCTCTTGGCCGACCGGAACATCCAAGGAGGATCTCGAGATCCACTCCCAAACTAGAGGTGCCACCTCGGGTCTATGTAAAATGCTCTCCGCCTGCCTTACTATTGGCGCCAAACCACCCAGCAGCCCTACTCTACGCAACCCCAATTGGGCCGCCAATAGCGGAACTCCGCTACTCTGAAAGGATGGCAACGGGCCATCAGGGGCTTCCCGGCATCTATTCCTCGGGGCCCACACGGGGGGAGCTGTTCACGAACACGCCGCTCGCCCAAGACAGGAGGAGTAAACTATATCCACAGAGCATCACAGATATAAAAGAATATTACAGGAATATAAATTCCATACTCGGCACGCAGGCCGGAAATATAAACAAAAAGGCCTTCGAGGGCCAGCACAAGCTTGGGCTTAAGCCCGCTACTCCCCGCCTGGTACTGCAACACCTGTACGCCAACGTCTCGACGAGCGGCGGCCAACTAGTCATCAGTCGGCTAATATAAGCGGGCCAAATATATTATGCACACCCCCTTTTTGGGGGCTACGGAGCGCATTCCCTGCAAGCGGCTAAATAAACAACTTCCTCGGAGTCTCCTCCGGGAACCCCAGAACATCACCAATCCGGCTCACACGTCCGGATGGGCTTCATACAGTATGCCTAAACCCGTACTCACGCTTCCGGGTACTAATGCAATTAACTGCGGGGACGTACACGTCAACCCGTCGGGGAGCTCCCTTCCCCCCACCCGTTGGTGGAGAGGGGCTTCCGTGTGAATATGGAAACTGAAGGCTTCACATGCCCAAGTTGAAACATCGTTACCCTTGTCGCGTGTTTGGCGGCGGGGACGGGAGAGGAGCTCCGGGCCAATCCTGCTGCATGCGGCCGCGTCGGTGGTCGCTCTCCACTCCAGGCCGAGTCTCGCTCCAGGCCGAGCCTCGCTCCAGGCCGAGCCTCGCTCCAGGCCGAGCCTCGCTCCAGGCCGAGCTTGTTGCCGGTGGAGGGGAAGGTCGAGGTGTGCTGCTCCCGGCAGGGAAAAAGAGAGGGATGCTGGGCTTGGGCACCTCCTCCGTGCGGCGACCTGCAACGTCGTGGCCATCATAAACCCCCTTGTAAACAGTAGCATAAGTTCCTCTTGCCAGTTCATGCCTCAAATCAAGCAAGGACAAATCAATCTCCCACTCCTTCATATGCCTATCAATCTTACAGCTCCTCCATCCCTTTGTAAACCGCTTCGCCAGATGAATATCCAGGCTCTTCAGATCAATTTTATCCGCTCTGAAGTGCATATCCATTTTCCCCAGGCTCCCCAGTGCTTTCAATTTGAACCGAAAACTCCCGTCCTTCGCCGACTTTTCAGTTCCGACCAAACCGGCTCTCTCCTCCGCCGCATCATCCATGTAATCCATGCCGGAAGGGTCAGATCGATCGAAAGAAACAGGAGGGAAATCGATTCGGGAAGAAAACACTTGGCGGATCGGAGAAAACACCTGACGGTGAATGTGGAACTCAGTGCTCGGTAACTTGTAGCCGGCGGAAACAGGAGCTCCAGAAGAATCCGAGAACAGAGGAATATATTAATGCAGGCTCTGCTGACCAAAATTGCTGGAAGGGGAAAGCTACTTCGTCGCCATTGATGAGGCCAAGGTAGAGAGAGAAAGATATGAAGAGAGAGAGAGAGAGAGAGAGAGAGGGAAGGAGGCGGCGGTGGCGTTGCTTAGCCGGAGACGGGAGAGGGCGGGGAAGAGGCGGCGGCGGCGGTGGGGCTCCCGATCCGTTGGCTAGGGCTCTCCCCGATTTCTCCCTGCAACCCGTGCCCTCTCCTTCCTTGATTTCCTCTTTTCCTTTTTCTTTTATTTCCTTCCCCCTGTCCCCCCGTGATACCTGCTGCCCCCCCTCTCTTATCACCTCCTTTTTTTTATATCCAAATCTATAATATATACATAATATATTATTATATATATTATAATATAACATATAATATATACATATATATATATTGTATATAAATTAAGAACCCATGCGCATAGAACCTCCGCACGCACGCACGAGTACCCGCGCGGGGTCGCACCGACTCGTCGCCCACAACGCGCCTCTAGGCTGATTTTTGGGGAGGGTCCCACTCGCCCGGCTACGGGGTTGTACAGGTGGTTTTCATAATACTGCTCACGCCCTAAATAATGTCATAAATAGCCCTATTAAGTCCAGTTATATCAATAAATTCAAATTGATAAACTACATGAAATAATTTATACGCAATAGTAGAATTGTTTTGACGATTTCTCCGTCTAGGTGACTTAGGCTCCGTTTGGGAGGACTTATTTTCACCGGTCAAGCGGCTACAACCGCATGAACTGTATGAACTAGTTCATGCGTTCGTAACAGCTTGACCGGTGAAAATAAGTCCCCCTAAACTCAGCTGATGTGAGACTAAACGGATCGCACTGTAACGCCCCTCCGTGAGTCACGAGTTCTCCGCGCCGCCACCGGTGGAGCCGCCGGCGACATGACCGGAGCCCACCGGCGGGTTTGATGGACCCCGACAAACCAGATGGGGGTTGTCCGGGGAAGAGTGGGTAGGGCCACCGTGCTGCCCGCTCTCCGCTGGACAACCCCTGGCGGGTTCGCCGGGTTCCGTGAACCTGACGGTGGGCTCCGGTCATGCCGGCGGTAGCTCCGCCAACGGCGAAAAGACTTCAATTTTATAACATTCTCAGTTCCTTCCAAACCACGCCGGAATTGGCCATGTCTCAATTTCAATATCCAATTCAAATTCTTTTCAAGCTAACAGAACCTTAGGTATTTTTATATTAGGCCATTATTAACATTTTTTCAGTCATGTTTGTCATGAAGCATCATTGATATGATATTTCATTCTTGGAACAATACAAGCTTTATTTTTCACCATGTTGGATGCATGCTTACACAAGTAGTTGGTTGAGATTATTTAATTCTTTAATCTAATTATTCCCAGAATATTTCAAGTACTTGGAAAAGTATATGAGCTGCTTGTTAACTGCATTCCTCCTGAAATCATCTTCAAGGTGATTGTTTAAACTTCTCATCTAATTCAAAAAAGTAAATTCTTTTGAAGGTTGAATTAAATCCTTGTATTTTTATGATCACAAACTTAACTTAAATCTCTCTCATAATTTTGCAGAAATTATTGTCAAAATTATTGAAGAAGCTAGACTCCGAGTTAAAGCATGAAGTTTGCTATTGGGCTGCTTACTATACGAGAATGCGATCATTATAGATATGTCTAATAAGAAAATTAAACAAAAATATTAACTTTTTTCCATCAAAATGCATTTGAGGTTTACCAACCTACGTTGATGATTTTTATATTTTCAAATTCTTTTATTTCATTAGAGAATTATGACTGGTGTGTGTGTGTGTCCGAGTTAAAGCATGAAGTTTGCTATTGGGCTGCTTACTATACGAGAATGCGATCATTATAGATATGTCTAATAAGAAAATTAAACAAAAATATTAACTTTTTTCCATCAAAATGCATTTGAGGTTTACCAACCTACGTTGATGATTTTTATATTTTCAAATTCTTTTATTTCATTAGAGAATTATGACTGGTGTGTGTGTGCGTGTCCGAGTTAAAGCATGAAGTTTGCTATTGGGCTGCTTACTATACGAGAATGCGATCATTATAGATATGTCTAATAAGAAAATTAAACAAAAATATTAACTTTTTTCCATCAAAATGCATTTGAGGTTTACCTACCTACGTTGATGATTTTTATATTTTCAAATTCTTTTATTTCATAAGACCCGAATCATATGGTGGTAACCGTTTGACTGGTGAAAATAAGTCCCCCAAACGAAGCCTAAATCTTCAATTCTAGCTGTGGTTCTTTACGCTTAATTGTAGTATTTTTGTATCATTAACTTTTATGTCTAATGATTACACAATGGCAAAAATTGATATTGAGTATTATGTAATCATTAATGTTAGGATAAAAATAAAGGGCATCTTTAAATTTTAATTTGTGGTTCTTTATTTTCAATAATTGAACCGCTTTATTTAGTTTATCTTGATGAATAGTACTTTAGCTTGAGAATAGTCAAATTTAATTGATTATTATTGTTGATCTACATGTACCGGAATTAAATTGGTTGAGTTTCCACCATAAGACGAGGGATTATAATTTTGAGAACTGAATGATCATATTGAATTTCTGGGTGGTAGAAGCTCAATATCCAAGTTTGCCGCTGATCTCCATAGCTCCACCACCTCCAAAATTGTACTAGGAAGCCCTCTTTAACCAATGATTCTTCATTTGCAGCTCCGAATGACTTCGACCTCACATCCAAATTGTCTTGATGGATTCATATATGCATCAAGTCCATCCTCTCGGAAAGAATTCTGTCCGTAAATTTGATGTGTCCACCAAGGAATTTTTGTCCTCTAGAGACAACTCAGCTAAACGTAGTGTTGAATTCTGTGAAGTGAAAGTGGGTGAATGGAAGGCTTGGGAAACCTATCCGCGCGGACTACGCGGATAGGGTTGGCGGACTGCTAGGTCGGCAGGAATGTTGCAGGCGGTTTGCTCTGTGGCGGCCTGGGCGGTCTGTTCGCGCGGACTACGCGGACAGCATCAGCGGTCTGACAGGCCAGTGTATGCTCAGCAGGCGGTTGACTCCCAGGAAGTAACCGGGCGGATAGAAATGCTATCCGCAGAGTCCGGCATGAAGCGGACTGAAGAACTGGAGCTCAGTAGACCGGTTTGGCAGTTGCCTTGGTCTTGCTCTGGTGCAGCGGGAAGCCGCGGAGACCGCCGGTCAGTGTGGACAGAAACTGGAGGTCGCCCGGTATGGCGGGCTAGATCCAGTGTCCGCCAGTAAGTGCGGACTGGCCCTTGTGGCCAGTGGACTGGACTTGGTGAGTTTTGGACCAAGTCCAGGTTGGCTCAGTCCGGGGAGATCGCGCAGTGGAGCGCGGGCTGGTTTCTCAGTCCGCCAAGCGTAGTAGAAGTGATGTTGCCTTGTTTGCTAGCTTGGGGATATGCGGACTGGAGGATTGCCTGTGCAAGAGCGTGCGGACTGGAGCTAGAGTCCGCTGAGTCCGGTTTAGCCTTGTGATGAGGTTATGGACTCAGGGATGCGGACTGAGACAGTCAGCAGGGATGCGGACTGGAGGAGTCTGCAGTGCATGCGGACTGGAGTCTGCTGTTAGCAGACTGGATCGGCATGTCCGCTGAGTCCGGAGGTGCCTTGGAGATAGAGGCAATGGACTCAGGAGGTGCGGACGGAAGCCGGGTGTCCGCTGAGTCCGGCAGGTGCCTTGATGGCGAGGCTGCGGGCTCGGGGTTTGCGGGCTGATGCCTTGTCCGCAGATTGGCGGACACAGCCATTGTGGAGTCCGGCTGTGGTGGTCCTGGCTTGGCCTCTGGCGGCAAGGCGGGCTGGATATTGGAGTCCGGCCTTGGAGAAGCTGGGGCGGACTGGCTATCTGCACAGGAGCGGCGAACTGGAATGTGTGTCCGCGGACTGGCGGACACACTTGTTCTAGCTGCGGGATGTGGCGGTGATCCTATCGGCTTGGGCGGTGACCATACTCATCATCGTGCCTATAAATAGGACCCATGTCACATCAGGAGTAATAAAACCTGAACCGAAGTAAGTGAACAGTAATTGAGCTCGCGTAAGTTGCTGCAGTCTGGACTTTGGTGTCCGCGCGGATAGAGAGTTGACCCGGTTGTGCTGTGCAGGTTGTGCGGATAGCGCTGGAAAGCCAGGACTTGGCTCTGATTGCGGTCAGGGACAGTGCAGACTCTGCGGTTAAGCAACAGGCGGTAAACAGCAGGTCGCGGATAGCGACCAGGCGGTCTCCTCTTTGGCAACTTGGTTCGGGGTTCAGGAAGTCGCCTGCTTCAGGCAGACTGTTCCATTCGGTGACGCAGCTTGTGCGGTCTAGCGGCTAGGCGACCTCGCGGTCAGGCGGCCTGCAGATCAGCAGTGAAGAGCTAAGCATTGGAACAAGGGTGAGTCCGCGCGGCTTGGGTTGCGGTCTGGAGACCTGGCGGACTGAGCGGACTCCACAGCAGTAGGTCGGCGGCTTGTTGATTGAGTCCGCGCGACTTGTTTTTTGTTCTTGTCTTTGTAACTGTCTCTGCTCTCCCGGTGTTGGGTTTTGGTGAAGCATGTCTCGCCATGTATGTCTCGCCTTGTAAAGAAGTTTGCTCTTGATCAATAAAGAAGCTTGTGCTGCATGTGTTGCTGGTTGTTACTGCTTTGTTAAGATAACCCCTGCTAACTCCACGATCCGGGAAAACTTTCAACATTATAAGTGGGCGTATCCTCCTCCGGTTTGTTGAGTTTTCAACAGGGTATCCAAGGGGGCGTCTGCGGTTTGTTGAATTTTAACATGGTATCAGAGCGAGGTTGTTGGAGTGGTCAAGCAGTGCTCAATGGAAGTAGTTGCTCTTCTGTAGAGGAAACCAGTGGTAGAACCATGGCAGTGGAGGATGCAAGTTGTCTTGGTATTGATCTTCTTACAGAGACGAACTTTGAAAGGTGGAAGTCTTGTATGAAGAGCTTTCTTCTTGGCGAGGACCTTTGGGAGGTTGTATGCGGAGCAGGAAGACAAGAGGCTACTGCTGGCAATGCTGAAGAGATGAGAGCTTGGAAGGAGACAAATGCGAAAGCGGAGTCTATTCTCAAGCAGATGATCTCATCGGAGCTCTTGGACCACATCAGTGGATGTCGGTCAGCTGCGGAGGTCCGGACTTCCCTTGATGGGTTGTTCAGGAAGAAGGTGAAGGTTGCTGCGAAAGATGGTCCCTCTACTTCATATCAGGAAGAAAGGAGTGATTCTCCTAGGCGTGATAGGAAGAGGAAGGAAGGACCAAGGTGCTATAAATGCAAGCAGCATGGTCATCTTCGGAGGGAGTGCAAGGTTGTCTTGCTCTCGGCGAACGTCGCTCAAGTAGGGAGGAAGGAGAAGAACCTTGTTGGGTTATCAACAAGTTCTGGAGCTGATCGGATGAATGCCAGTGATAGTGCAGCTATCTGGCATGAAAGACTGGGGCATGTAGGGATGGACAAGCTGAAAGCAATGGCGGAAAGAAGACTCGTAAGAGACTTGCCTAGATTGTCATCCTATGGCGATGGTCGGGGGTGTGCGGGATGTCAGGAAAGTGGAGCCTATCGCTTCATGGTTGACAAAGCACAATCCAGATGTAAAGCACCATTGGCGGTTGTCCATTGTGCTCTGGTGGGACCGACCGTCACGGCCAGTCTTGGAGGCAGCAGGTTCATGTTGATATTGGTTGATGACTATTCTAGGTATACTTGGGTATACTTCATGAAGAAGAAGTCCAACATGGTACGCTTGTTTGTGGAGTTCAAGAAGCGTGTAGAAGGCCAGCTTGGTCGGAGGATCAAGGTGTTGAGGACAAGTATCGGCGGTGAGTTTGGCTCAACCGAGTTCTCACACTTTTGCAGGAAGCAAGGGATCCAGAAGGAGCTTTCTTGTGGACATACTTCACAACAAGGTAGTGTTGCAGCTCGGATGATCCGTTGGTTAACGGAGACCTGCAAGTGTTGGCTTCAGAGTAAAGGCGTTCCGAAGACTCTTTGGGCGGAAGGAATGGCCTGTGCTGCTCATGTCATCAACCAGATGCCTCTTAGTCCGATCATAGTGAAGACTCCTTGTGAGCTGATGTTCAGAGTGAAGCCCTCAGTGAAGCACCTTCGGGTGTTTGGATTTACCTGCTACATACACTCTCCGGGTGCTCTCAAGACAAAGCTAGTCTTTGTTGGTTATGATGAGCAGAGAAGAAGATGGAGGTGTATGGATCCTGCGACGAAGAAACTATAGTTGTAACATCCCATTTTGAACTAGACCCCTAAGAGTGGTTTTGGCCATGACTAGGTCATGACAAACCCTAGGAAGCCAGAAATGGGCCAAGAGATAGGAGGCCAAGGTGAGGATCACCATGGTCTGCAAATAGTAGAATTTTAAACAATGGTTTAGAATGACAATGGGGCTTCACCTTAACCCCAAGACCCTATCACAACACCCATAATACTTGGGAGACCCATTAGAGCCAAAAGGGTCAACCCAAGAGGCCCAGTTGACCAAGGTCAACCCTAGCCCAAAAAGGGGTCAAACTAGCCTACTTAGGGCCAACTGACCTACTCCTAACCTAAAGGACCCCTACTATGCCCTCCTAACCCTAAAGTGAGATCTAATGGTCACTAAGGACACATTGGGGTCAGCCCCAGAGGCCAGGTTGACCCAAGTCAACTCAAGCCCTAACCTGGTCAAAGTACCCTTACTAAGGGTATGTGACCTCCAAGGTACAGGGTAACCCTACATAACCCTACCTAGACCCTAAGGGAAGTCAATGGGTCACCCAGAACCCAATGGGGTCAACCTAGATGGTCAAATTGACCAAGTCAACTCTCATTTGGGTCAAGTCAAACTTAGCCCAAAAAGGGCTAACCCAAGCCCAAGCCACTTCTCCCTTAGGCTAAACCCATTCCCATGACCATCATAATCTAGTGGGCTGCATTTAGTTTGTAAGGCTGACTAGTCAACCAGGGGTGACTAGGAGAGAGAAAGGAGCTCCTCTCCATGATAATGGAGGAGAGAGAAAACAAGGAAGAAGAAGGGGGAAGTGAGAGGCCGGCCAAGGGAGACTAACAGCCACCCATTATGGCTGCAATCAACTCCTCTAGGAGAGAGGAGTTGATTCCAGCCGTTTCCCGGCCACCAAGGGGTGGGTTCAGCCCCCCTCCACACAACCCGAGCCACACCTTTAATGGTGTTAATGGCCATTGAAGAACTGACCTCTCCTCTCCCCCATTTGCCATTTAAACACCTTCAGGGAACCGAGGGGATCATTTTAGAGCGTTTACCTGGAGGAGACGAGCCATTCCACTGTGCAGTTGCAGAAGCCGAGCGCCGCCGCTGTCGTCAATGGCATCCCGCCGCTCCTCTCGCATCCAGGCCGCCAGGAAGGTCCTCCTCCTCTCCTTAACCCGCGGGTAGATCCTAGGAATCATTAGGCTTGAGTTTCGGGCTCAATTGAGCCCGATTCAATCCGGGATTTTTCCTGGTTTCGGCAAAAAAATCTCTTGCTTTATCCGCCGGAAAACGCCTCTCCGGCGGCGGAGCCGCCGCCTGACGATAGCCACCACCTCAACGGAGGTGTTGGTGGCGGTGGCCGGCCGGGGAAGGGGCTGGATCGCCGGCAGTGGCGCTTGGAAGTGGCTCCAGGCGGGGTGAATCCTGGCCGTCGGCTCAAGGAAGAAGATGAAGGGATTCCGTCCCTTTTGCTTCAAGATGCGTGCGGGCCCGATTTCAAACTATAGGAATTAATTCATAATAATGCATTTCTGTCACACTTTAGGCATTTAATGTTTTAAATTTTTAAAAATAGTTAGAGGCTCTGTATGGGAAAATGATCAACATATGAATTGTAGCCCTTCCTGTCTACTTTATTTTAAAATTGGTTGGAACCCATTTAGGCTTCTGGCTTGACCAGGGCACCCATTTTGGTGGGACATACCCTTAGGGATAGGCAGACATTAAATTGAGTGCCCACTCTTCACCCCTAGCCCAAATTAGTTGCAATTTTGGCAGAGAGTCCATCCTAGCTATACCTAAGGCCTGTCCAAAAATGAGAATTTTTGGAGAAAAGATTTCTATAGTTTTTGTAAATATTTAATAATTATTAAATAAATTAACTAGGTGCCCTAAACACCTCCAAACCCTCCCAAATTTTGGTGAGTGGTCCCTGGGTTCATTTTAGGTATCTGAAAAAAATTTTATTTAAGTTGGATGTGTTTTGAATAGGTTTTGACCCAACCCTAGCTATACCTTAAAAAGGGCATTTTGGTCAAAAGTTGCACTTTTGATTTTGAGTGACCAAATCACCTCAACAGAGGCTGAAATTTGGGCCACTGACTTGTTAGGGCACTCATCACCTCCCTATGGAGTATGGGACAGTGAGGAATAGATTTGCCCTAAGTTCCTAGGTCAAACCCTAAGGAGGGACCTTTTGGGCTTGTGAAGGGTATGAGTCCTAAACACCTTGGATGAACTCCAAATTTTGCAAGGTGGTTCCTAGGATATATAGAACCCTCTGTTAAAAATATTAGCAAAATGTGAAAATGGTTGGGCCCCCAAAACCCTAACCCTAGCTTAGGTCCTAAAACTTGTAGTGTAGGTTTAGGTTAGCTAAACACCTTGAAACTTAACCAAATTTGGGTAGTGAGGGGATTAGGGTGTTTTGGATCTCTGATAATTTACTTGAGGAATTTTGATTAAAATTGGTAGTACTTCATTTGTTAATTACCAAAAGGCCAAAATGATGTTTAATTTTATTAAGGATGTTATGTGCTTTAAAATATGATAAAACTTGGTCAGAGGTTATTATAGTTCTAGTTGATCACCTCTGAATTTTATCACAATTTACAATTAAGTTTATTTGGTACTTCCTTCATTAATTTCAGAAATGGGCTTTGGTAAGAAAAAATTCATTATGGTTGATATATCTGATTAAAAATCATGACACTTAGGTTTTGAGGTATTTAGGCCCCACGATACTTGTATGAATTTATTTATAATTTTTAGAGGTCTGTTTTCAGAACTTTCTTTACAAGGCCATATTTTTGAGAATATGTTAATTAATTAGTTTGGGCAATAATTCTTTCAATAAAATTATGAAAGTTTACATAGAGGTTCCATAGGCCCTTACCATCATCCTGGAATTTTCGCTAAATTGTTGGAAGTATTTTCATTGTACATCCCCTTTTTATGAATTATTTGGAATAAATTGAAAATACAATTTAAGGGCTAAAATCTTGCTGGAAAATTTGGAACTTCTGGATTTTTAGATGATTACCCATCTTACATTTATCATAATTTTAGTGGAGCTTTATATTGCTTAAATCTTGTACTTCCTGTTCAACCTTGGAACTTTTGGTTTTTAAAATAAATAAATAAATTAGTATTTAAATCATAAAACTTAGGAAATTGTGGATTCAGTCTGAATATGCCCATATGAACTTCTAATAATTTTTACATGAGCATTGGATGAACATATGACATACTTCCCGTTCTACGGGTCATATAGCTTAAGTGGCCTGCATTTAGTAAAACTGCAGAAAATCAGTTGGGACATGAATTAGGGCACATTTGATGAGTCTTGATTGGGCTGCTGGAAGGATAAATAGATCTAGGTGCGTCTTTGGAAGATGAGTGAGGAAGGTGTGGTTCTGTCTAGGGTTATCGGCGTTCGGGTCTGACGAAAGATCGTCCTACCCAAGGAGAGTTGGAGTAAAAATACCCTAGGATTAGCATATCGAAATATGAGAAAATAAAGGGGCAAGGGAATCAACCAATCATAAAATAAGTACCTTGCGAAAGGGAACGCTGGGCGTAATCCCAACATAGTTCCTAGTGCCCCTTGAGAGCCCTTCACAGGTAATACCGGGGGCAGTCCTGGGTTAACGTAAACTATTTGACAAGCTGAAAAGAGTAACTTAGTAATTAGGGTTGCACAAATCACAAACACTGTTAGCACCAGAAGTTAGCTGGGAGCTTCGGCTCGGATGGTTAAAAGACGGACTTTTGGTCCGGGGAGCTTCGGCTCGGGTTTTGTTTACGCTAAATTTGCATGTGCATAAAGGAAAGGAAATTAAGGTGGTGGGTCTTCGGTATTGAGGGGTCGATGCACCGACGCCAATACGTCGACTCGGCAAGTGTGGTTAACACTTCGCCAACAGAAGTCCGGTGCGCCAGCCGGCAAGAGTACGCAGGAGTCCGCTTCGTGCACCAAGCGTTGAGGCGTACGATAGGTCTGACCGGTAGTGCTTTACTGGTTTAGAGGTGGGCGAGGCCCAACCCACCGCTTCCGTCTGCCACTACGGAGGTATCCTGGGAGGTTACGGCTCCAAAAAGGGGGAACTAAAGGTCTGTGTGCACAGAGTCGGGTGTGTGCGTTGCACTTGCATGTCCATCATACCCACTTGCATGTCATAGCATAATCGATTCATTTAACCCCTGACACCTAATGTATAAGTGGAATGGGACGCTTATACATTAGGATCTGCAAAACGACCCCTTAGTCTATAAGCTTGTGTGTGCAAGTTTATAAATTAAGGTTAATTTTGATATATTTAGTTACTGCTGTTTGACCACCGACACCCCAACGTATAAATCGGTATGGGACTTTTTATACGATGGGAGCCTTGCAAAAGACCCCTTGGCTTATGTGTTTTTCACATAAGCGAAGGTTACATTTCACATTACAGCTTATTGTCTTTATATGCTATAGAACTTGCTAGAATAGGACCGCTGCCATCTGATTTTGATATTCTCCACCTTCAAGTCCTCCCCTCTCTTCCTCTCCGTTCGGTGCCTAGGAGCCATGGGGGAAGGGGTGGGGGATGATAGGACTTAGTCTTTTAGACTAACGGTTTTCGAACCGCAGCATTTAGGGGATCGCGGAGACCAGCATGGAGGAGCAGCCCCAGTGACCGGTGCGCTTGGAGGTGGGGCAGTCTAGCTCCGGAGTTCACACAGCCGGGACCGTGAGTCTCGACCCTGAGTAGTCTTCTACTTTTGTTTCTGCATGAGAGATCTTGTAGTGAGGATTTGATGTACCGGGCATAAGCCCGTTTTGCTACTCTGATGTTACTTTCTGTGGACACTCCCTTCGTAAAGTTATATTTATTATGTCATGTGATTCTCTGTGGACAGATAGTTTACATTTACTTCATTATTTTGCTACTTTTATGTGATCGAATTGGCCGGCAGAATCGGCGCCTTGTGGTGATGACCCTTCAGGGCGTGAAGGAGTCACCGCAAAACGGCGGTTCTGGGCCTAAGACCCCGGTGTCGAAAAAAAAGGGGGTCTTACAAGTGGTATCAGAGCAGACCTCGATCGAAAAGTAGCAGTCCACAACCCTGGGTCACCCCCGCACGAGTTTAGTTTGGGGACAAACTAAGCAGCGGAAGCAGTGGTGTGCCCATAAGGGAAATCACATTTAAAAGTCCACTTTATCTTGTCCATTCTTTCCATTTGTACGCTATCTAACAATTGGAATCCTTCTTTGTAGCCTGCGGCAAACCCTGCCCCTAGTAGGGAGCACTTTAGGCTGCGAAGGTCTCATCTTATAATTTTTTAGTCAATGAGTTAGACTCAACCCACTAGGAGACATGACTAACCATGATAACTTATAGTATGCCCTAGTTTGAAATATACTTTGGGTATGAACTTGTTTAAGCTAAGGAGATACCTAAAGAGAATAAAGGAGGAGTATAACACGAGAATGGCTACCTAAGCCATAAACTCAGGTAGCCCTACGGTCCCTATCAAGGATTACTCAAACCGGAAGGACTGCTTTAAGGAGAATTGAGACCAACAATCCATTAGCAGAATGGTAGAAGACACATAGTCTCAACCCTCATGCCATTAACAAGATTACCTGGAGACCACCATCACGACAAACACCGAAGGTCGGATAGGAATTCAGTTCGGAAGAGACCCAGTTGGGATTGGGAACATTTTGACCCGGATAAGGTTGTCGTAAATATGACTCAGAGGGTTTAAAATATGGAGTATATCAACAGATTCAGGTTGGAACCCCAAGTCAAAGATTGATGCCCTAGGGATTGTGCACCCAGCTAGGACAGATATAACATGGTAATATCAAAGATACTCAGCCAAAGGCAGGTAGATGCTTATCTTTTGTTTATTGGGGGCGTGTCTTTTGTTTATTGGGCAAATTAGTTACTGACTTGGGTTTCCCTTAGATCTCATCTAGAAAAGTTTGCGTCATGAATCTGATTGCGAAGTAGGGATTTTATAGAGTCGTTGTCTACCCGTATAAGTGAGAAAAATTAATCATCGGAAGTTTGGTGTATCTCAGAATGTGTATCTCCCTGGAGTGAAGAAGGGCGTCATGGATTTTGTGATGCACGGCGAGGTCCGTCTCCCGATGAAGGTTAAGTGCAAGAACTTTTGGGAAACTATTACAGTCACCGCCCCGTTAGAGTGGAAGTTCGAGGATACAATTAGGGATTTTCATATACACGATTCCTCATCCGCACTCCGGGCATAATTATAAATGGAACATCAACGATAGACTGGCCGAGATATCTAGGGTCACCCTGACCAGAACGAAAACTTCTGTAGGTGTTTCATAAGTTTTGTGAGTAGTTGATCATTATCATGGTGTGCTCAAGATGATCGTGTTGAATCAAGATGGATAGTGTACGTCCAAGGATAGAAGATCAGTCCAGGCTTATCTGGGCTCTCGGTCGACATTCAACACAACTCTCCACCCTTGTATGAAAGGAGATGTAGGACTCCGCTTTCATCGATTCAGGACGAGAATCCGAAGGTGTTGGGATCAGATTTTGTTGAAGACACCAAGGCTCAGGTGAGGCGGATCAGAGACAGGATGCTAGAGGCGCAGAGCAGACAGGCAAAGTACTATGATGCCCGACATCGTCAGGTGGAGTTTCAGGTGGGGGACCGAGTGTTTTTGAAAATCCGGCCCATGCATGGAGTCTCGCGGGTGCGTGGTCGGAGGAAGAAGCTCAGCCCTAGGTACATGGGCCCTTATAGGATCCTGGAGCGGATCGGACCCCTAGCCTACCGGCTGGAGTTACCAACAGAGCTGGAAGCGCTGCACGATGTCTTCCACATTTCTTCTTTGAGGAGGGCTCTGCTACTCCCGGAGCAGCAGATTTTGACCACCGAAGGGCCGGTAGCTTCAGACCGGTCGGTTCGTTTGGAGCCTGTGAGGATCGACGACCGAGGAGTGCGGGTCTTGCGACGCAAGAAGGTCCCACTAGTCAAGGTCCTGTGGAGGAACCATGGCCAGGAGGAGCATACCTGGGAGCCACAGGACCTGATGCGACAAAGATACCCCGAGCTATTCAGTCAGGTATACCTCTCAGACCCCTCAAGATGTTAATTTATTTTTCCTGCTTTAGGTATACTAAGGGCTGCTCTGGGCAGATAGAGGCTTATCTTTTGTTTATTGGGGGCTTATCCTTGTTTATTGGGATTTTGGGTTGCCGATTGGGCGAAAGGGTCTTAGATCTAAGTTTTCCCGTAAATTCTAATTTAACAAACAAGGCGTCATAATGGGATGTTACAAGACTCTTTCCTTCGGTAGTAAGACCCGTAGGCCCAACCTTGATTTCGGGGACGAAATCTTTGTTTTGTTTATTGGGATTTGTAACATCCCATTTCCAACTAGACCCCTAAGAGTGGTTTTGGCCATGACTAGGTCATGACAAACCCTAGGAAGCCAGAAATGGGCCAAGAGATAGGAGGCCAAGGTGAGGATCACCATGGTCTGCAAATAGTAGAATTTTAACAATGGTTTAGAATGACAATGGGGCTTCACCTTAACCCCAAGACCCTATCACAACACCCCTAATACTTGGGAGACCCATTAGAGCCAAAAGGGTCAACCCAAGAGGCCCAGTTGACCAAGGTCAACCCTAGCCCAAAAAGGGGTCAAACTAGCCTACTTAGGGCCAACTGACCTACTCCTAACCTAAAGGACCCCTCCTATGCCCTCCTAACCCTAAAGTGAGATCTAATGGTCACTAAGGACACATTGGGGTCAGCCCCAGAGGCCAGGTTGACCCAAGTTAACTCAAGCCCTAACCTGGTCAAAGTACCCTTACTAAGGGTATGTGACCTCCAAGGTACAGGGTAACCCTACATAACCCTACCTAGACCCTAAGGGAAGTCAATGGGTCACCCAGGACCCAATGGGGTCAACCTAGATGGTCAAATTGACCAAGTCAACTCTCATTTGGGTCAAGTCAAACTTAGCCCAAAAAGGGCTAACCCAAGCCCAAGCCACTTCTCCCTTAGGCTAAACCCATTCCCATGACCATCATAATCTAGTGGGCTGCATTTAGTTTGTAAGGCTGACTAGTCAACCAGGGGTGACTAGGAGAGAGAAAGGAGCTCCTCTCCATGATAATGGAGGAGAGAGAAAACAAGGAAGAAGAAGGGGGAAGTGAGAGGCCGGCCAAGGGAGACTAACAGCCACCCATTATGGCTGCAATCAACTCCTCTAGGAGAGAGGAGTTGATTCCAGCCGTTTCCCGGCCACCAAGGGGTGGGTTCAGCCCCCCTCCACACAACCCGAGCCACACCTTTAATGGTGTTAATGGCCATTGAAGAACTAGCCTCTCCTCTCCCCCATTTGCCATTTAAACACCTTCAGGGAACCGAGGGGATCATTTTAGAGCGTTTACCTGGAGGAGACGAGCCATTTCACTGTGCAGTTGCAGAAGCCGAGCGCCGCCGCCGTCGTCAATGGCATCCCGCCGCTCCTCTCGCATCCAGGCCGCCAGGAAGGTCCTCCTCCTCTCCTTAACCCGCGGGTAGATCCTAGGAATCATTAGGCTTGAGTTTCGGGCTCAATTGAGCCCGATTCAATCCGGGATTTTTCCTGGTTTCGGCAAAAAAATCTCTTGCTTTATCCGCCGGAAAACGCCTCTCCGGCGGCGGAGCCGCCGCCTGACGATAGCCACCACCTCAACGGAGGTGTTGGTGGCGGTGGCCGGCCGGGGAAGGGGCTGGATCGCCGGCAGTGGCGCTTGGAAGTGGCTCCAGACGGGGTGAATCCTGGCCGTCGGCTCAAGGAAGAAGATGAAGGGATTCCGTCCCTTTTGCTTCAAGATGCGTGCGGGCCCGATTTCAAACTATAGGAATTAATTCATAATAATGCATTTCTGTCACACTTTAGGCATTTAATGTTTTAAATTTTTAAAAATAGTTAGAGGCTCTGTATGAGAAAATGATCAACAAATGAATTGTAGCCCTTCCTGTCTACTTTATTTTAAAATTGGTTGGAACCCATTTAGGCTTCTGGCTTGACCAGGGCACCCATTTTGGTGGGACATACCCTTAGGGATAGGCAGACATTAAATTGAGTGCCCACTCTTCACCCCTAGCCCAAATTAGTTGCAATTTTGGCAGAGAGTCCATCCTAGCTATACCTAAGGCCTGTCCAAAAATGAGAATTTTTGGAGAAAATATTTCTATAGTTTTTGTAAATATTTAATAATTATTAAATAAATTAACTAGGTGCCCTAAACACCTCCAAACCCTCCCAAATTTTGGTGAGTGGTCCCTGGGTTCATTTTAGGTATCTGAATAAAATTTCATTTAAGTTGGATGTGTTTTGAATAGGTTTTGACCCAACCCTAGCTATACCTTAAAAAGGGCATTTTGGTCAAAAGTTGCACTTTTGATTTTGAGTGACCAAATCACCTCAACAGAGGCTGAAATTTGGGCCACTGACTTGTTAGGGCACTCATCACCGCCCTATGGAGTATGGGACAGTGAGGAATAGATTTGCCCTAAGTTCCTAGGTCAAACCCTAAGGGGGGACCTTTTGGGCTTGTGAAGGGTATGAGTCCTAAACACCTTGGATGAATTCCAAATTTTGCAAGGTGGTTTCTAGGATATATAGAACCCTCTGGTAAAAATATTAGCAAAATGTGAAAAAGGTTGGGCCCCCAAAACCCTAACCCTAGCTTAGGTCCTAAAACTTGTAGTGTAGGTTTAGGTTAGCTAAACACCTTGAAACTTAACCAAATTTGGGTAGTGAGGGGACTAGGGTGTTTTGGATCTCTGATAATTTACTTGAGGAATTTTGATTAAAATTGGTAGTACTTCATTTGTTAATTACCAAAAGGCCCAAAATGATGTTTAATTTTATTAAGGATGTTATTTGCTTTAAAATATGATGAAACTTGGTCAGAGGTTATTATAGTTCTAGTTGATCACCTCTGAATTTTATCACAATTTACAATTAACTTTATTTGGTACTTCCTTCATTAATTTCAGAAATAGGCTTTGGTAAGAAAAAATTCATTATGGTTGATATATCTGATTAAAAATCATGACACTTAGGTTTTGAGGTATTTAGGCCCCAAGATACTTGTCTGAATTTATTTATAATTTTTAGAGGTCTGTTTTCAGAACTTTCTTTACAAGGCCATATTTTTGAGAATAGGTTAATTAATTAGTTTGAGCAATAATTCTTTCAATAAAATTATGAAAGTTTACATAGAGGTTCCATAGGCCCATACCATCATCCTGGAATTTTCTCTAAATTGTTGGAAGTATTTTCATTGTACATCCCCTTTTTATGAATTATTTGGAATAAATTGAAAATACAATTTAAGGGCTAAAATCTTGCTGGAAAATTTGGAACTTCTGGATTTTTAGATGATTACCCATCTTACATTTATCATAATTTTAGTGGAGCTTTATATTGCTTAAATCTTGTACTTCCTGTTCAACCTTGGAACTTTTGGTTTTTAAAATAAATAAATAAATTAGTATTTAAATCATAAAAATTAGGAAATTGTGGATTCAGTCTGAATATGCCCATATGAACTTCTAATAATTTTTACATGAGCATTGGAGGAACATATGACATACTTCCCGTTCTACGGGTCATATAGCTTAAGTGGCCTGCATTTAGTAAAACTGCAGAAAATCAGTTGGGACATGAATTAGGGCACATTTGATGAGTCTTGATTGGGCTGCTGGAAGGATAAATAGATCTAGGTGCGTCTTTGGAAGATGAGTGAGGAAGGTGTGGTTCTGTCTAGGGTTATCGGCGTTCGGGTCCGACGAAAGATCGTCCTACCCAAGGAGAGTTGGAGTAAAAATACCCTAGGATTAGCATATCGAAATATGAGAAAATAAAGGGGCAAGGGAGTCAACCAATCATAAAATAAGTACCTTGCGAAAGGGAACGCTGGGCGTAATCCCAACATAGTTCCTAGTGCCCCTTGAGAGCCCTTCACAGGTAATACCGGGGGCAGTCCTGGGTTAACGTAAACTGTTTGACAAGCTGAAAAGAGTAACTTAGTAATTAGGGTTGCACAAATCACAAACACTGTTAGCACCAGAAGTTAGCTGGGAGCTTCGGCTCGGATGGTTAAAAGACGGACTTTTGGTCCGGGGAGCTTCGGCTCGGGTTTTGTTTACGCTAAATTTGCATGTGCATAAAGGAAAGGAAATTAAGGTGGTGGGTCTTCGGTATTGGGGGGTCGATGCACCGACGCCAATACGTCGACTCGGCAAGTGTGGTTAACACTTCGCCAACAGAAGTCCGGTGCGCCAGCCGGCAAGAGTACGCAGGAGTCCGCTTCGTGCACCAAGCGTTGTGGCGTACGATAGGTCTGACCGGTAGTGCTTTACTGGTTTAGAGGTGGGCGAGGCCCAACCCACCGCTTCCGTCTGCCACTACGGAGGTATCCTGGGAGGTTACGGCTCCAAAAAGGAGGAACTAAAGGTCTGTGTGCACAGAGTCGGGTGTGTGCGTTGCACTTGCATGTCCATCATACCCACTTGCATGTCATAGCATAATCGATTCATTTAACCCCTGACACCTAATGTATAAGTGGAATGGGACGCTTATATATTAGGACCTGCAAAACGACCCCTTAGTCTATAAGCTTGTGTGGGCAAGTTTATAAATTAAGGTTAATTTTGATATATTTAGTTACTGCTGTTTGACCACCGACACCCCAACGTATAAATCGGTATGAGACTTTTTATACGATGGGAGCCTTGCAAAAGACCCCTTGGCTTATGTGTTTTTCACATAAGCGAAGGTTACATTTCACATTACAGTTTATTGTCTTTATATGCTATAGAACTTGCTAGAATAGGACCGCTGCCATCTGATTTTGATATTCTCCACCTTCAAGTCCTCCCCTCTCTTCCTCTCCGCTCGGTGCCTAGGAGCCGTGGGGGAAGGGGTGGGGGATGATAGGACTTAGTCTTTTAGACTAACGGTTTTCGAACCGCATCATTTAGGGGATCGCGGAGACCAGCATGGAGGAGCAGCCCCAGAGACCGGTGCGCTTGGAGGTGGGGCAGTCTAGCTCCGGAGTTCACACAGCCGGGACCGTGAGTCTCGACCCTGAGTAGTCTTCTACTTTTGTTTCTGCATGAGAGATCTTGTAGTGAGGATTTGATGTACCGGGCATAAGCCCGTTTTGCTACTCTGATGTTACTTTCTGTGGACACTCCCTTCGTGGAGTTATATTTATTATGTCATGTGATTCTCTGTGGACAGATAGTTTACATTTACTTCATTATTTTGCTACTTTTATGTGATCGAATTGGCCGGCAGAATCGGCTCCTTGTGGTGATGACCCTTCAGGGCGTGAAGGAGTCACCGCAAAACGACGGTTCTGGGCCTAAGACCCCGGTGTCGAAAAAAAAGGGGGTCTTACAATAGTGTCGAGAGACATTGTCTTCGATGAGTTGACGCCGTATTGGGGTAGCTCTCATGTGGAGCTAGAGATAAGCAGGTTAGATGGTGGGCTGAAGGAGGCTGCTGCTAAGGAAGTGGAGTTGCCTAAGTCACCAGGTGTTCCAGGTTGTTCTAGCTCCGGGGCAAAGGCGTCAGAGTCGGGAAGAAGGGGGGAGCGATGATCCAGGATCTTCTGGCTCGAAGGCGGAGACTTCCGGTTCAGGAAGAAGGAGGAGCGATGTTCCAGGCAGTTCTTGTTCAGGAGGAGAGTCTTCTGGTTCAGGTAGCAGGGGGAGCGTTGCTCCAGGTGCTTCTGATTCCAGTAAGGATGTGTCTTGTTCAGGAAGCAAAGGGAGCATTATTCCGGGTTTGCCCGGGAACGGAGCTGGTTCAAAAGCAGCGGAGGTGGTTAGCCATGATCAGGTTCTTCGGAGATCGAAGAGGATCAGTAAGCCACCAGCTCGATATAGTGAAGGGAACTTGGCAGACTTGGTCCCGTGTTTCCTTGTTAGCCCTCAGGTCGAGCAAGGTTCTTCTGGCTGTGATGACCCCACTAGAATCAAGGAGGTGGTTGACACCAAGGCTGAAGAGGTGACTTCTCTCAGAGATAACAAGGCTTGGGCTTCTGTGTCCAAGGAAGTTGGTGATACTCCTGTGATGCATGAGTGGAGGTTGAAGCTGAAGAAGGCAGAGGGAAGCATGACTCCTTTTTGGAGATGCTGGAGGGCTCCCTCATGGTCCATGATATGCGGGGCGAGGACTAAGTCTTGGACATCTCTTCGTAGATGCTATCGGAAGGACTATGATCAAGGTTACGGGAGCTGCTAGAGTTATTCACCACTTCTCACTTCAAGGGGGACTGTTGAATTCTGTGAAGTGAAAGTGGGTGAATGGAAGGCTTGAGAAACCTATCCGCGCAGACTACGCAGACAGGGTTGGCGGACTGCTAGGTCGGCAGGAATGTTGCAGGCGGTTTGCTCTGTGGCGGCCTGGGCGGTCTGTTCGCGCGGACTACGCGGACAGCAGCAGCGGTCTGACAGGACAGTGTATGCTCAGCAGGCGGTTGACTCCCAGGAAGTAACCGGGCGGATAGAAATGCTATCCGCAGAGTCCGGCATGAAGCGGACTGAAGAACTGGAGCTCGGTAGACCGGTTTGGCAGTTGCCTTGGTCTTGCTCTGGTGCAGCGGGAAGCCGCGGAGACCGCCGGTCAGTGTGGACAGAAACTGGAGGTCGCCCGGTATGGCGGGCTAGATCTAGTGTCCGCCAGTAAGTGCGGACTGGCCCTTGTGGCCAGTGGACTGGACTTGGTGAGTTTTGGACCAAGTCCAGGTTGGCTCAGTCCGGGGAGATCGCGCAGTGGAGCGCGGGCTGGTTTCTCAGTCCGCCAAGCGTAGTAGAAGTGCTGTTGCCTTGTTTGCTAGCTTGGGGATATGCGGACTGGAGGATTACCTGTGCAAGAGCGTGCGGACTGGAGCTAGAGTCTGCTGAGTCCGGTTTAGCCTTGTGATGAGGTTATGGACTCAGGGATGCGGCCTGAGACAGTCAGCAGGGATGCAGACTGGAGGAGTCTGCAGTGCATGTGGACTGGAGTCTGCTGTTAGCAGACTGGATCGGCATGTCCGCTGAGTCCGGAGGTGCCTTGGAGATAGATGCAATGGACTCAGGAGGTGCGGACGGAAGCCGGGTGTCCGCTGAGTCCGGCAGGTGCCTTGATGGCGAGGCTGCGGGCTCGGGGTTTGCGGGCTGATGCCTTGTCCGCAGATTGGCGGACACAGCCGTTGTGGAGTCCGGCTGTGGTTGTCCTGGCTTGGCCTCTGGCGGCAAGGCGGGCTGGATATTGGAGTCAGGCCTTGGAGAAGCTGGGGCGGACTGGCTATCTGCACAGGAGCGGCGAACTGGAATGTGTGTCCGTGGACTGGCGGACACACTTGTTCTAGCTGCGAGATGTGGCGGTGATCCTATCGGCTAGGGCGGTGACCATACTCATCATCGTGCCTATAAATAGGACCCATGTCACATCAGGAGTAATAAAACCTGAACCGAAGTAAGTGAACAGTAATTGAGCTCGCGTAAGTTGCTGCGGTCTGGACTTTGGTGTCCGCGCGGATAGAGAGTTGACCCGGTTGTGCTGTGCAGGTTGTGCGGATAGCGCTGGAAAGTCAGGACTTGGCTCTGATTGCGGTCAGGGACAGTGCAGACTCTGCGGTTAAGCAACATGCGGTAAACAGCAGGTCGCGGATAGCGACCAGGCGGTCTCCTCTTTGGCAACTTGGTTCGGGGTTCAGGAAGTCGCCTGCTTCAGGCGGACTGTTCCATTCGGTGACGCAGCTTGTACGGTCTAGCGGCTAGGCGACCTCGCGGTCAGGCGGCCTGCAGATCGGCGGTGAAGAGCTAAGCATTGGAACAAGGGTGAGTCCGCGCGGCTTGGGTTGCGGTCTGGCGACCTGGCGGACTGAGCGGACTCCACAGCAGTAGGTCGGCGGCTTGTTGATTGAGTCCGCGCGGCTTGTTTTTTGTTCTTGTCTTTGTAACTGTCTCTGCTCTCCCGGTGTTGGGTTTTGGTGAAGCATGTCTCGCCATGTATGTCTCGCCTTGTACAGAAGTTTGCTCTTGATCAATAAAGAAGCTTGTGCTGCATGTGTTGCTGGTTGTTACTGCTTTGTTAAGATAACCCCTGCTAACTCCACGATCCGGGAAAACTTTTAACATTATAAGTGGGCGTATCCTCCTCCGGTTTGTTGAGTTTTCAACAGGGTGTCCAAGGGGGCGTCTGCGGTTTGTTGAATTTTAACATGGTATCAGAGCGAGGTTGTTGGAGTGGTCAAGCAGTGCTCAATGGAAGTAGTTGCTCTTCTGTAGAGGAAACCAGTGGTAGAACCATGGCAGTGGAGGATGCAAGTTGTCTTGGTATTGATCTTCTTACAGAGACGAACTTTGAAAGGTGGAAGTCTTGTATGAAGAGCTTTCTTCTTGGCGAGGACCTTTGGGAGGTTGTATGCGGAGCAGGAAGACAAGAGGCTACTGCTGGCAATGCTGAAGAGATGAGAGCTTGGAAGGAGACAAATGCGAAAGCGGAGTCTATTCTCAAGCAGATGATCTCATCGGAGCTCTTGGACCACATCAGTGGATGTCGGTCAGCTGCGGAGGTCTGGACTTCCCTTGATGGGTTGTTCAGGAAGAAGGTGAAGGTTGCTGCGGAAGATGGTCCCTCTACTTCATATCAGGAAGAAAGGAGTGATTCTCCTAGGCGTGATAGGAAGAGGAAGGAAGGACCAAGGTGCTATAAATGCAAGCAGTATGCTCATCTTCGGAGGGAGTGCAAGGTTGTCTTGCTCTCGGCGAACGTCGCTTAAGTAGGGAGGAAGAAGAAGAACCTTGTTGGGTTATCAACAAGTTCTGGAGCTGATCGGATGAATGCCAGTGATAGTGCAGCTATCTGGCATGAAAGACTGGGGCATGTAGGGATGGACAAGCTGAAAGCAATGGCGGAAAGAAGACTCGTAAGAGACTTGCCTAGATTGTCATCCTATGACGATGGTCGGGGGTGTGCGGGATGTCAGGAAAGTGGAGCCTATCGCTTCATGGTTGACAAAGCACAATCCAGATGTAAAGCACCATTGGCGGTTGTCCATTGTGCTCTGGTGGGACCGACCGTCACGGGCAGTCTTGGAGGCAACAGGTTCATGATGATATTGGTTGATGACTATTCTAGGTATACTTGGGTATACTTCATGAAGAAGAAGTCCAACATGGTACGCTTGTTTGTGGAGTTCAAGAAGCTTGTGGAAGGCCAGCTTGGTCGGAGGATCAAGGTGTTGAGGACAAGTATCGGTGGTGAGTTTGGCTCAACCGAGTTCTCACACTTTTGCAGGAAGCAAGGGATCCAGAAGGAGCTTTCTTGTGGACATACTTCACAACAAGATAGTGTTGCAGCTCGGATGATCCGTTGGTTAACGGAGACCTGCAAGTGTTGGCTTCAGAGTAAAGGCGTTCCGAAGACTCTTTGGGCGGAAGGAATGGCCTGTGCTGCTCATGTCATCAACCGGATGCCTCTTAGTCCGATCATAGTGAAGACTCCTTGTGAGCTGATGTTCGGAGTGAAGCCCTCAGTGAAGCACCTTCGGGTGTTTGGATTTACCTGCTACATACACTCTCCGGGTGCTCTCAAGATAAAGCTAGTCTTTGTTGGGTATGATGAGCAGAGAAGAAGATGGAGGTGTATGGATCCTGCGACGAAGAAACTCATAGTGTCGAGAGACATTATCTTCGATGAGTTGACGCCGTATTGGGGTACCTCTCATGTGGAGCTAGAGATAAGCAGGTTAGATGGTGGGCTGAAGGAGGCTGCTGCTAAGGAAGTGGAGTTGCCTAAGTCACCAGGTGTTCCAGGTTGTTCTAGCTCCGGGGCAAAGGCGTCAGAGTCGGGAAGAAGGGGGGAGCGATGATCCAGGATCTTCTGGCTCGAAGGCGGAGACTTCCGGTTCAGGAAGCAGGAGGAGCGATGTTCCAGGCAGTTCTTGTTCAAGAGGAGAGTCTTCTGGTTCAGGTAGCAGGGGGAGCGTTGCTCCAGGTGCTTCTGATTCCAGTAAGGAGGTGTCTTGTTCAGGAAGCAAAGGGAGCATTGTTCCGGGTTTGCCCGGGAACGGAGCTGGTTCAAAAGCAGCGGAGGTGGTTAGCCATGATCAGGTTCTTCAGAGATCGAAGAGGATCAGTAAGCCACCAGCTCGATATAGTGAAGGGAACTTGGCAGACTTGGTCCCGTGTTTCCTTGTTAGCCCTCAGGTCGAGCAAGGTTCTTCTGGCTGTGATGACCCCACTAAAATCAAGGAGGTGGTTGACACCAAGGCTGAAGAGGTGACTTCTCTCAGAGATAACAAGGCTTGGGCTTCTGTGTCCAAGGAAGTTGGTGATACTCCTGTGATGCATGAGTGGAGGTTGAAGCTGAAGAAGGCAGAGGGAAGCATGACTCCTTTTTGGAGATGCTGGAGGGCTCCCTCATGGTCCATGATATGCGGGGCGAGGACTAAGTCTTGGACATCTCTTCGTAGATGCTATCGGAAGGACTAGGTGCAAGGTTACGGGAGCTGCTGGAGTTATTCACCACTTCTCACTTCAAGGGGGACTGTTGAATTCTGTGAAGTGAAAGTGGGTGAATGGAAGGCTTGGGAAACCTATCCGCGCGGACTACGCGGACAGGGTTGGCGGACTGATAGGTCGGCAGGAATGTTGCAGGCGGTTTGCTCTGTGGCGGCCTGGGCGGTCTGTTTGCGCGGACTACGCGGACAGCAGCAGCGGTCTGACAGGCCAGTGTATGCTCAGCAGGCGGTTGACTCCCAGGAAGTAACCGGGCGGATAGAAATGCTATCCGCAGAGTCCAGCATGAAGCGGACTGAAGAACTGGAGCTCGGCAGACCGGTTTGGCAGTTGCCTTGGTCTTGCTCTGGTGCAGCGGGAAGCCGCGGAGACCGCCGGTTAGTGTGGATAGAAACTGGAGGTCGCCCGGTATGGCGGGCTAGATCCAGTGTCCGCCAGTAAGTGCGGACTGGCCCTTGTGGCCAGTGGACTGGACTTGGTGAGTTTTGGACCAAGTCCAGGTTGGCTCAGTCCGGGGAGATCGCGCAGTGGAGCGCGGGCTGGTTTCTCAGTCCGGCAAGCGTAGTAGAAGTGCTGTTGCCTTGTTTGCTAGCTTGGGGATATGCGGACTGGAGGATTGCCTGTGCAAGAGCGTGCGGACTGGAGCCAGAGTCCGCTGAGTCCGGTTTAGCCTTGTGATGAGGTTATAGACTCAGGGATGCAGAATGAGACAGTCAGCAGGGATGCGGACTGGAGGAGTCTGCAGTGCATGCGGAGTGGAGTCTGCTGTTAGCAGACTGGATCGGCATGTCCGCTGAGTCCGGAGGTGCCTTCGAGATAGAGGCAATAGACTCAGGAGGTGCGGACGGAAGCCGGGTGTCCGCTGAGTCCGGCAGGTGCCTTGATGGCGAGGCTGCGGGCTCGGGGTTTGCGGGCTGATGCCTTGTCCGCAGATTGGCGGACACAGCCGTTGTGGAGTCCGGCTGTGGTGGTCCTGGCTTGGCCTCTGGCGGCAAGGCGGGCTGGATATTGGAGTCCGGCCTTGGAGAAGCTGGGGCGGACTGGCTATCTGCACAGGAGCGGCGAACTGGAATGTGTGTCCGCGGACTGGCGGACACACTTGTTCTAGCTGCGGGATGTGCCGGTGATCCTATCGGCTAGGGCGGTGACCATACTCATCATCGTGCCTATAAATAGGACCCATGTCACATCAGGAGTAATAGAACCTGAACCGAAGTAAGTGAACAGTAATTGAGCTCGCGTAAGTTACTGCGGTCTGGACTTTGGTGTCCGCGCGGATAGAGAGTTGACCCGGTTGTGCTGTGCAGGTTGTGCGGATAGCGCTGGAAAGCCAGGACTTGGCTCTGATTGCGGTCAGGGATAGTGCGGACTCTGCGGTTAAGCAACAGGCGGTAAACAGCAGGTCGCGGATAGCGACCAGGCGGTCTCCTCTTTGGCAACTTGGTTTGGGGTTCAGGAAGTCGCCTGCTTCAGGCGGACTGTTCCATTCGGTGACGCAGCTTGTGCGGTCTAGCGGCTAGGCGACCTCGCGGTCAGGCGGCTTGCAGATCGGCGGTGAAGAGCTAAGCATTGGAACAAGGGTGAGTCCGCACGGCTTGGGTTGCGGTATGGCGACCTGGCGGACTGAGCGGACTCTACAGTAGTAGGTCGACGGCTTGTTGATTGAGTCCGCGCGGCTTGTTTTTTGTTCTTGTCTTTGTAACTGTCTCTGCTCTCCCGGTGTTGGGTTTTGGTGAAGCATGTCTCGCCATGTATGTCTCGCCTTGTAAAGAAGTTTGTTCTTGATCAATAAAGAAGCTTGTGCTGCATGTGTTGCTGGTTGTTACTGCTTTGTTGAGATAATCCCTGCTAACTCCACGATCCGGGAAAACTTTCAACATTATAAGTGGACGTATCCTCCTCCGGTTTGTTGAGTTTTCAACAGGGTATCCAAGGGGGCGTCTGCGGTTTGTTGAATTTTAACACGTAGTGCACTCAATGGAACAACTCCATTAACAACACTAGATGACTCTATAAGCAACGAATCCTTAGTGAACAACAGAGAGGGATGAACAACTTTGATCAGGTTAACTACACCACTGTTCTCAAGACTGTTATACCATCCAAAAGACATAACAATTCTATGCATGGCCATACAACGATCCAAGATCACCCTGCTTAGCCAATTCTGAACCTGCGGTGGGAGTAGGGTGCAAAAGCAATCTGCTTCCCTTAGAAAAGGAATGGGTGTTTCATTAGCCATCTTGCACCTACCTCCTATCAAACTGTTGGAGCCTTCCTAAAATAGTATGACAAGCGCTCTTGGGAATGACGTCACAAAATCACATTTTATTTGTATAATTTGTTAATGGATAGGAAAATCAAGACATACTGGTACACTCTCACTCCATCTCTATTAGGACACTAATTAGTACAAATGATGATGGCATGTAGGAGTTAATCTAAGTTTGTATGTCATGTTGGTAGAAACTGTGATGGGAATCAGAACCGTTCATTTAATGCGGATCGATGATCGTAGTAGTTTTTGATCTTGTTATTTTTTTAACATGCTCGGTCTTGTAATTTTGCAGAATTGATAATAGTAAGCCTATATCAATCTACACTGAGAAAAATACTGGAGCGAGTGTTCTAGCCACAAAATCTTCCGGAAATGATCCATCTTGGAGAACCCTTGAAAGTAGATCAAGTCGGAACAAGGAAAATATTTCAGTCCCCAATGAAGTGGACAACATACAAGGTTTGTTGTATGCTTTACAGAGCTTCAATGTTAAAACTGATTTCATATTGTGCATAAGATTTTTTACCATCAAATTGCGACTGAGCCATCTCATAATCTATTTATAGTAATATACGAGATATATTTGGTATCCATTATTAATAAGGCAAAAAACTATGTTTACTTATACTTGTCATCTACAAGTTTAATAACACCACGTTTGACGAAGGACAAGGTATATGCTATCACACTACAAAAATCTCACTAATTATAATTTGGATAAAAATATAATTTCAGTTTTTGATTTTTTTGTCTATTTCAGCTTAATGAGTTGGGCCCTGTTTGACGGAGCGACAGTACAGCTGCATGCCGCTGTTTTTACTGTCGCTTCGCTAAATAAAATATTAGGTGTGAGCGGTGGCAACAAGTCACCTTCCCGTGGCAGACAGCGGCAGTGCTGCGGTCTTGAAAAAGGGTTGCAGCACTTCAATTCTTTAAATACAAAATTAAATTTTAAATTTTAAAATTATTTACAAATATAACTTTATGTATATATGCATGTTTATATATCTATACTATATTTCCAAAAAAGTATCAATACAAATACAACTTTATGTATATATGTATGTTTATAAAATTAAATTTTATAATTGGTTAATGAATAGGAAAATCAAGGTATACTTGGACTGTTCATGCACGAAAACGGAGAGTGACGAGCACCACCAACTAACGGTTCGAGCACCGGGGAATGGAAGGGAAAAAGACAACTGCAAGTAGCAATCTACTGAGCGGATGAGAGAAAAAGAACAGCAGAGCCGTGAGCCACGACAACACCAGACTTCATCCGTCGTGGCCTGAATGCCTCTCTTGCGACGGGCTTTCCTTTGATTGCAAATGAGTTGATTACAGAGAGGAAAGGAAAAGTTTAAGAGCAGAGCAAGCTGGAGACCGCAAAGCCTGAGATTCGAGTCCGCAGTCTTTAACAGGTAGGCTCCAGGGCACGAGTCAGTGTGCTTCGGGTGCACCACTTTCCCCCTATTTATAGGTACGGGGGCCTGCTCCAACGGACAGGGCTAAAATAACTGGCTGCCCGGGGTACAGGAGAACCAGGCAGCGGTGACGGGAAGCAAAAAGAAAAGACACGCCTGTCTGCACAAGAGGGGCGGACTGGGCTCGCGGGCTGATGCTTCCATCTGTTGCTGCAAGGCGCGATCCTGCCGGAGGGCCGCGGCCTGGGCGGACTGAGCATTGAGTCCGCCCGAAGAGCAGGGCGATCCAGAGCCGATCGCCTGAGGACGAGCTGGGCGGACTGCAGAACCGAGTCCGCCGAAGAAGAGCCGGATCATGCCAATGCTTGACGAGATGGGCGGACCGCCAAACCGAGTCCCCCGCTGATGGAGCATTCGACCTAGGAACCTTGCACGCGTTGCGGACTTTGGGGTTAACATGGACACTCTCACTCCATCTCTATTAGGACACTAATTGGTACACATGATGATAGCATGTAGGAGTTAATCTAAGTTTGTATGTCATGTTGATAGAAACTATGATGGGAATCAGAACCGTTCATTTAATGTGGATGGATGATCGTAGTAGTTTTTTATCTTGTTATTTTTTATTTCAAGTTGTAATTTTATGTATTTTGGAGTCGGCACGTTCAGACAATCACAACCGTCTGTTGCCTCCTAGGAATCTATAAATAAATGGCGAGGGCTCTCATTTTATGAATTGAAGAATGAAGTATTGAAGTCCATTCTTTGATCAATTTGGTGTCGAAGCCGACCACGGGTGCAAAGCCCGGGACTACCCCCCACCCATGCCAGTCATCCTCCTCATTTTTCCCCTTAGCCGACCACCACCTCCCCATTCCATCCCCACCCACAAACAGCCAGCCAGTCTTCCTCCCCCCATTTCACCTTTGTCAGAATCCCATCAATCTCCCTTCTTGTCGTGGAACCACTTCCCTAATGCTCCCTCACCAAAAGCATCAAAAAAGCCCATAGAATTCAACTTCGACGATCACGCTAAAACTTTTCCGGCTTCCCATTACCACCACTACCATTTCCACCAAGTTTCCATCATTTTCAATTTCCGTCGATCGCACGAAAATACCACGGATCACCACCATCACCACCAGCCGCCTCTCTGGCAAACACAATCGCTAACTCCGGCCACCTCCATATATCTACCTCCGACTAGCTACCACTCCAATACCCCATAACCACCAAAACTTTCCTAACTCTCTTATCCCACCACATATAATTCACAAGTAGCTACCCACTACTCCTTGTTGACCACTTATCCGACTCACACAATCTCCCACAATTTCAACCCACTTCCCCCTTAATATTTTCCTCTCGCATCTGAAATCCCCCCACACACATATATTGTTCACGTGGAGCCACATATTACTCCCAACTACCCAATTCTTCCCTCATGCAATCGCATTCGGCCAACTGCCCACTCCCTAAATTCTCTCCCAACCACCCAATTTCCCCACTCATCAATACTCCATTCCCAAATTCCAGTAGACTCTCCCTCTATCCCCTCCCCATTCCTCAAGTGAAGCCTCAAAATCAGCCCCCAACTGATCCCACTCTCCCATTCAGCAACCTTAATTGCTGGCCACGTCTTCCACGCCCCGTCACAACCCGCATTTTCTCAACATTTAAGTTATATCAGAGTAAGAGAATATACGTGCCATGATGCCACGTCGTGCAGTGGATAACTGCAGGTGCTTTGGCAAAATCTGAAACTCTACAGTTTATATAAAATCTATAAATTATTAAGTAAAAAACCAGCTTAAATTAGATGGTCATATCCTTCGGCACAATGGATCAACTAGTCCACGAGTAAAAGTATAGTTATACGCTGCGGAAAAATACTTTTGGTTATGTTGATTAACATCATACATGAGTATAAACATCACCAAAGGACAACTCATGGCATGCAAGACTCTAGATTTATTATAAGTATTTAAATAGTTTTTATGTTAGCTAGAAAATAGTATTTTAATTTTAGAAATATGAGATGTATGAAGTACAAGTAGTAATGCTTTTATAAGTGAAAATACCTAACATGCAACCTAGCATAAAATATTTCCAGAGAGCAAGTAAAAACAAGTACGAAAGGCAAAACTAGCAGCTCAGCAGAGTATTCATAAATTCAAAAGAAAACCACCTGTGGGCGTAAACAAACTGACACGAACCCACTTGTCAGTATGAGTGTCTGTACTAAAAAGAAAACAATAAGGAACTACCTCTCAAGGTAGTGGAAACCTCTGCAACACTGCAGTCCACAAGCAAACACCAAACCTAGCCGCTCAACCGGCTACTGCTCAGAATCTGAGCCATTCAAAGAAAGAACACCTCAGCAAAAAAAATACAAGTGACAAACAAAATTGTCAGTAAACAAGGGAGTAACAAGATTACTAATCCCAAACCTGAATAGCTGTCAAAAGAAAATACAACAAACTAACTAGATATTTAGAACAATGAGTTAACTTATAAAGTTAAAAGGTAAAGAAATTTGCTCCAAGTGCGAACAGAGTTATACTCCGGAAACAATATGTGAGAAAAGGCAGAAGTAGCATAAGTTTAATCCATAGGAAACAAAAACGGGGCAAAGGCTCAATAAACACGTGAATCATTAACACCATAACGCAACCGGATCTGAGTCAAGACCAAACCGGTCAAACCCGAACTAACAGACCCAAACATCTCAAAAACGGGACTGCGGTAATGGCCATCTGATACAACATAACCCAACAGCCCAAAAACGAGACCCAAACATGCCCGGGTGTAATGATTCACGAAACTAAGCCAAACAAACCAATCCTATATCCAAATACTCATAAACCCAAACTCAACAAATTCAGCAGAAAACCGACGATTCTAGCTTGACAAAACTAAGCCTTAGTGATACACGTCAAATCGATGAAAGGACACAATGTTAAGGAAACAGTGTCGAGTACACTCGACTCCGCGTCGAGTACAGTCAACGCACTCGACGCCATAATTCAGCACACTCAACGCTTAAACACAACAACAAGAACAGACGATGACGTTGAGTGAGTTCAACTCACTCAACGCTTAAACACTTAGCTGCCAAAAACAGATGGCGGCGTTGAGTGAGTTCAGCTTACTCAACGCTGTCGATGCTTTTATACTTAGATTGCATAAATAAAGCAACGACGTTGAGTGAGTTCAGCTCACTCAACGTTGTTGTTGCTTTCTATAAAAGAGACGACGTTGAGTGAGTTCAGCTCACTCAACGCTGTCAACACTTTAATACATGGATAAACAGACTTAGGAGACGGCGTTGAATGAGTTCAGCTCACTCAACACTATCGACATTTTTTACTTAACTTGCCGAATAAAGTGATGGTGTTGAGTGAGTTATGCTCACTCAATGCTGTCAACGCTTTTACACTTAGACTCCAAGATTATCCTGATGGCGTCGAGTGTATACAACACACTCAACGTCGCGTTGAGTGTACACAACACACTCAACGCCTTCTTACTTAGCGTCAAATTCCGATGGCGTTGAGTGTAAGCAGCACACTCAACGTTGCGTTGAGTGCACTTAACGCACTCAACGCTTTTACACTTAGCGTCGTAGACTTCTCAGAAAGGCGTTGAGTGTATTCAACACACTCAATGGCGCGTTGAGTGCACTCAACGCACTCAATGCCGCGTTGAGTGCACTCGACGCACTCAACGCTTTTGGTCTTAGGCTTGAAATTGGATTCAGTGTTAAGGCTACACTCAACGCCTAAGGGCTATACTCAACGAATCTTGCTCCGTTAGACGAATTGGCTCAGCTCGATGAACTCCATTCGATGATTTGAAATTTATCCATCGAACTCCGTTAAACGAAATTCCTCTGTTTGTAACAACCCAATTTTTCAGCAGGCAAAATTTTGGGTGATACGGCCTGAGACACGGGCGTGTCCCTGGGCGTGTGCTGCTCGGGTGCGGAGTCGTGCCGAGATCGACGAAAGTCATTCGACGGAAAGCGTTCGGGAGGAACACGCCTGATGACACGGGCGTGTCGGGTGGGCGTGTCCCCCTGCGTTTGACGATCGACGATCGACAAAAGTTGTTCGTTCGACGATCGACGAAAGTTGTTCGTTCGACGATCGACGATCGTTGCTCGTTCGATGATCATTGCTCGTTCGACGATCGTTGAACCCTGCGTTCGACGATCGACGAGAGTTGATCGATGATCGTCGAGTGTCGAGTAAGGGTTACACGGCCTGTGATACAGGCATGTCACAGGGCGTGCCCCGCTGTCTCGAGTAGGTCGACACTTGCCACTCGAGTAGTTGGTTTCCTCTCGAGTAAGTCATCTCGAGTAGGTTTCGAGTGGGTTACACGCCCCGTGTCACAGTCGTGACTTGGCCGACACGGGCGTGTACTATGGCCGTGACCTGTTTCGGGATAAGGCGGTTTGTGCACCGCTTAGAGACACAGCCTGTGACACAGGCGTGTCACAGGGCGTGTCAGACCCGAAAAGCGGTTTTGCGGGTTTTTCGTGGCCGTTCATTTCCTTCAGCTGAGATCCAAAGGCTGAGCTTCTTTCATACTTCCTTAAGGCCGAAAACAGAGAACGTATTCTCATTTTGTTATTGCCTTCATCTTTCTAAAAGTTTAGAGAGAGAAAGGGAGAGGAAGGAGGAGGAAGAAGAAGAAGGGCTGCTTGCTGGTGGAGCTTGAGAGTGTCAAGCTTAGATCCGAGGCTATTTTTGCAGAGAAAAAGCGGTCTTCAAGGGTAACGACTTTTCTTCCTAGCCATGTGAAGGCTTCCTTTTTGGCATATGTATGTGATTCCCCCACCAAAAGGTGGCTGATTTTGGGAGTCTTTGGGTGGATTCATGGAATCTCCTTTGTTGCCATATAGATCCAGAAATGGAGTAGAAAATAGGCATGCTGTGTGAAGCCCATCTGGACAGATTGGTCTGGATTGGTGATGTTGCATACGAACCGGAGAAGTCTCCGTGCTAAACGTGTAGTTTAGGAGTCGACGGGTTGGACCTGTGAAATACCCGTAGAATGCTTGTGCTGCTTGTGCTGATGGTCCGTACCTGTGAATGAGTAACAGGAAGTACTGGTGTGACTAGGAAAGGCCCTTTGTGATGCTTGATGTCATAGGTGGTACCTATGAAGCGAGTAACAGGAAGTACTGGCATGGTAGCCAGGAAAGACCCCTGACATTTGTAATGTTTGTGATGTCCACCTGCGAAGGGAGTAGCAGGAAGTACTGGTGTGCCCAGGAAAGACCCGCTAATGTTGTGAGATGAATGGGTGTAATAAAAATACCCAGGCTTGAATGCCAGAACAGGATCGGTGAGACCTACCCGCACCTGTTTTAGACGCGAATACGCCATGCTCGGTGATGGCAAGGCGATTTGAGCAACGGAGGGTGGAGGATCCGACCTGCGTTATGTCCGTCCGACGTGAGACCAGAAGGTGCGGTCTGTTGGAGCGCATAGCAAAAGTCTTAGGCCTACGCGCCGTGAGACAATGGGGGGCTACGGGTCAATCCCGGTTCACTAAGACTATAAAACTCCGGCTGCACGCCATGAAGTAAATGCTCAAGTGAGTTGCCGTGGGGCTATGACCCTGATACGGTGGTGGGCAACTGATTTTCCAGTACACCAAGAATGTGCCCTGAGTGCACGGACCGTTGGGCCAGGTGGCTGACGGTTGTGATGGCATGTGTGCGTGAAAGCACATTATATGAGATATATTGCCATGCTTGTGATATGATATGCCTGCGGGGAAGATTACCGCTGTCCCGAGAAAAGGGGTAGGGTCGTTATAATTTGGTGAGCTGAATGCTGACCGTTGCCTCTGTTTGCCACCCTTGGGTGGAATGTCCCTATGCAGGTGCTGGGGAACCGAGTGGGACGCATAAGGGTTGAAGTCCCTACTGCTTTTGCTGCTGCTGCTGCTAGCCCTCGAAGGCTATTGTGAATGTACATGTTATGTTTTATTTGATGTGGCCGGCTTGCGTGCCAATGTTTGGGCCACTGTTTGATAGCCTTGTAAGGCCATAAGGCCAACTTTCGTGTTGTTGTAAGACATTCCTATTATATATATACAATGTGGATTTGTTTTATATGTTGGACATTCAAATGTGGAGTTCAAGTGTTAGTATAGGCTTCTGCTAGAATGCAATGTGTTAAGGTGCGCTGTGCTACTCTGGTATCATCCCGTACCTTCACCGCCTGTTTTGTGATATATGCTGTGGGGCCCCGGCCGGACCTTCTAGTATATACCATATGAACGGATGGGGTTGTTACACTGTTCGTCAAACTCCATTCGACGAATTAGCTTTAATTCGACGAACTCAGACCGCTCCAAACCGACAACTTACACAATGAAGCTAATACAATGATTCAAATGCTTGTTGAACTTGGCCGAAAAAAATGATACCATAAAACTGATTGGCAAAGCCGGATCTAACCCTACTCCCAAAAACACTACACAAGGAAGAACAGTATGGAAAAGAAATATACAAGGAAAAGACAAGCTTGACAAGGGGAAGAAGTCACCACTTGCCTCAAATCGCCAATCCAACCACGTAAACGCTCCTGAAACTTCCTGAGCAACACTTCCTGATTCCTTTGAGGATGAAAGAGGGTCAAAACCGCCTACCTAGACCTCTAAAAATCCAAGAAACTTGAAAAGCTTACCGTAGAAACATAGATCTAGGCGAGATCTACCCGGATCCACTCTCCAAAGAAGATATTGAGCACCAAAACTCCAGAAATCGGCAGCCGAAGGCTTTGGAAAGTCCGCCGCTCTCGTTCTTCCGCAACAAGCCGACAGTTTCACGAGTGAGACAAATGAATAGGGTTGGAAGCGATGAGTTCTATTTATACTGCTTTTATCCGATTATTTTATAATAGGTTAACATAATTAATTAAATAAAATGTCAAAACGACCCGAAAACAAAACTTACCCAAAATTTTACGAAAATCGCACCGTAGCTAAATACCGATGCTACGAACCCAACGACCCAGTCAAAATTAAGATTCGATGAACCAAACTTGGGTAAACACCTCCCGAAGCCAAAATACAAGCATTCCCAAAGATGCTCCACCGAGTCACCAAAACAGACCTGACTCGCTAGAAAATCTTGCAAACAGGCTAAACCCAGCCACACACAAAAAACCTAAGAGCTAAAAACACGCTCTAGCAACGACAAATGCCGAAAATGCGTCAACATAATGCCCTGACGTCATAAACACGCCAGATAATGAATTAAACCAAATATCGTAAAATCGGGGGCGTTACAGTCACTCCCCTAAAAAGAGGTTTCGTCCTTAAACTTTATGCTCCAAAAGATTCCACAAAAGAATATAATCAAAGATTATAGAAGGGGAAGTATATACCGTAAGAAATTAGGAGAACAAATGAGGATGAGCCTCCCTCATTGCTGACTCCAACTCCCATGTTGCGATTTCCACATCCTAGTTTCACTATAAAACTTTAACCATTGGCATGGTTTTCCTCCACAACACTCGATCTTGAGTATCCAGAATGCGGACATGCATCTCAATATAGGAAAGATTGGGCTCCAATTGCGGCACAACATCAAGAATCTGACTGTCGCTGAGCACACATTTTTGCAACTGGCTCACATGAAACACGTCGTACACACCAGGGAAATTTGCGGGCAAATCCATCCTATAAGCTGATACACCAATACACTCAACAACCTTAAAAGGTCCCACATAGCTCAGGTCCAACTTAAGATTCTTACCAAATCTTTTAACTCCAGACATCGGGAAAACTTTGAGGAACACCAAGTCCCCTACAGTAAACTCTAAATCAGACCTATGCCGATTGGCGTTCTTCTCATATCGTTCCTGCGCAATTCGAAGCTTTTCCTGAATAATCTTCACAGAAATATCCATTTCTTCAAACGCTTCAGGACCCAGCGACGGTATCTCACCGAGCTCGGCCCAAAACAAGGGAGTTCTGCACCGTCTCCCATACAAGGCCTCAAACTGGGCCATCTGCAAACTTTCTTGATAATTATTATTGTATGTAAACTCCATCAATCTGAGTCGCTCATCCCACGCTCCTCCATGGTCCAAAATGTAACATTTGATCATATCTTCCACGATCTGGTTCACTCTTTCCGTTTGACCATTTGTCTGCAGATGATAAGCTGTGGAATACCGCAAATCGGTACCCATACCCTCCTGTAAACTCTTCCAAAAGCGAGACGTAAACCTGCAGTCTCGATCTGATACAATACTAATTGGCACTCCATGTAATCTAATGACTTCATCTAAATATAGCTCAGCTATTTTCTTCATGGGGTAATCAATCTTAAAATTCACAAAGTGAGCACACTTCGTTAGTCTATTAACAAAAACCCAGACTGAATCATGTCCCCGAGGAGATCTCGATAACCCTATAATGAAATCCATTGAGATACTCTCCCACTTCTAACTCAGAATTTCCAAGGGCGTTAGCATGCCGCCAAGTCTGCCATGATCGGCCTTTACTTGCTTGCATGTAAAACATTCTGAAATGAACTTCCCTATATCACCTTTCATTCCGAACCACCCTGCGATCTGCTTCAAACCTTGATACATCTTAGTTGAACCTGGGTGTTAGGCAACACGAAACCATGAGCCTCATTACACAACTTAACTCAAATATCTTCAGCATTGGGGATGCAAAATCTACCGCGGTACTTCAAGGTACCCCCGTTATCGATCAAAAAATCTGGCAACTCTCCTTTCTCAGTCCTCTTGTAAAGGTGCAACAACTTAGGGTCTTCCATCTGATGCAATCCATGAAGGCTCAGCTACCTCCAAACTACTTGACAAGTTACAACTCCAAACAAAAATACTCATCAAGAGAAATTCTTCTACCAGTGAATCCACAGAAAGATTAAAAACTTTCCCCGTCTTTTTACTCAGAGCGTCAGCTACCACATTAGCTTTGCCCGGATGGTACTGGATCTCAACATCATAATCAACAATATACTCTAACCATCTTCGCTGGCGTAGATTCAACTCCCTTTGAGTGAAAACGTACTTTAAACTTTTATGATCGGTATAAATCTTACATAATGCGCCATATAACAAGTGTCTCCACAACTTTACGGCATAAATCACTGCTGCGAACTCTAGATCATGCGTAGGGTAGTTCTTTTCATGTACCTTTAGCTGTCTCGACCCATACACAATTACCTTGCCTTCTTACATCAACACACAACCCAGACCATCATGCGATGCGTCTATATACACCGTATATTCCAACCCTTCAGTAAGCAGAGACAAAACTGGAGTAGTGCACAGTCTCTTCTTTAATTCCTGGAAAGCCTCCTCGCACTTATCACTCCAAATGAAAGCTGTATTTTTCTGGGTCAGGTTAGACAAAGGAGCAGATAACGTAGAGAAACCCTCCACAAACCTTCTATAATAGCCAGCAAGCCCTAGGAAGCTCCTTATCTACCTGGGGGTGGTGGGCCTATTCCAATCCATAACAGCAGTTATCTTCTCAGGGTCAACTAAAATTCCATCTTTATTTAACACATGACCCAAGAAAGAAACCTGAGGCAACTATAACTCACACTTACTTAGCTTGGCATACAACTTATGCTCCCTCAAAGTAGACAAAACCAAACTCAAGTGTTGGGCATGCTCAACAGCACTGCGGGAATACACCAAAATGTCATCTATAAACACGACCACAAAATGGTCCAGAAAATCCTTGAACCTGCGATTCATCATATCCATAAAGGCAGAGGGGCATTGGCCAAACCAAAGGACATTACCAAAAACTCAAAATGCCCATACCGTGAACGGAAAGCAGTCCGTGGAATATCTACCTCATGAATCCTCAACTGGTGGTAGCCTGAACGAAGATCGATCTTTGAAAACACAAAGCTACCACACAATTGATCAAACAGGTCATCAATCATAGGTGGGGGATATATATTCTTAATGGTGACTTTATTCAGCTCTCTATAGTCAATACACAGCCTCATTGATCCATCCTTTTTCTTTACAAACAAGGCGGGAGCACTCCATGGCAAAGAACTCGGCCTAATAAAACCATTCAGGAGCAACTCATCCATCTGAGTACGCAACTCCTCCAACTCACGCGGGGACATCCGATATGATGACTTAACAATAGAACGGGTACCCGACTCCAGATCTATGACAAACTCCACATCCCTCTCAGGCGGAAGACTAGGAAGATTAGCTGGAAAAACATCCGGAAACTCACGTACCACCGGAATCTCCTCTACACGCGACAATCTAACAATGGTTTCCAAAACTGAAACCAAACAAGCAAAACATCCAGAATTTACCAGCTTCCGAGTACGTACCACATATATAATCAGAGAAACTTGGTGCGGAAAATAATAAACACTCCCGGGTTGACCGTTGTCCATCTTGAAGTCCAAGCACTTAACCTTGCATTGGATAACCACATCATATTGGGACAACCAGTCCATTCCCAAGATCACATAAAAATCTTCCAGGTCTATCATCTTCAAATCAGCAACTGCTAGAAAATCGCCTAATAAAATTGGACAACTCATAGATACCCTGGTCCGACACCACCGAATCACCGGAAGGAAACTTGACTTGAAACACATCATCGACTTGATCGAGAGTCAAACGATGATGCTCAACAAAGGCCCTAGCCACAAACGAGTGGGTAGCACCAGAATCAAAGAGAACACGTGCTCAACAGTTCTTTACTTTAAATTTTCCTATAAAAATGCTTACATAACTAATCAAACTACATCGAAACTACAGCTACAAGCTAAACAGAAACAAAACCAGGTTAGAAACTAACCTGAAATCACTTGGGTAGAAGACTGGGCCTCCTCTAGAGAAAGCACGTTCAGTTTTCCCTTCCCTTTGTCTACAGGCTGCGGCGATGGCAAGGCCCAAAGCAGGACTGGCTGCAGCGCAGGCTGAGACTGCGGGCACTTCGATTTGACATGACCTTTCTATCCGCACTGAAAGCAAACTCTAACCTTATCCCAACAGTGGGCAGCATCACGCCCCTTCTATTTGCACGAGGTACAAACCAAAGCTCCTTTAGGAGCAACCTGGATCGCATGGACTTGCTCCAGCTTCTGAGCTCCTATCCTCTTGAAATATTTCTCAAACGGGTGACCTGTTCGGCCACAAAACTACATATTTCTTTGCTCTTCCTCAAAGAAGCACCAGATTCCTGGGAACTCTTACTCTCACCAGTCTTCCTCTTATCCTTTCCCATTTGTTGTCCTCGGTTCTTGGTATTGTCAAATTCCTCAACCTTAAGAGCTAGCTCGACTGCTTCAGCATAACTCTCCGATCTATAAGCACTTGCCAATTACCAGATGTCACTCTTCAGACCACCCAGAAAGTGCTTGACTCTGTTGGCTTCAGAAACTACTAAATCCGGGGTGAACCGGCTCAGCTTGCTAAACTCCACCTGTAACACCCCCTATCCGCCGCATAACATATAACAGTAAGTCCGGCCGGGGCCCGACGCCATATACCACAGACAGACCGGGCGGTTACTTAATGGAAATCATCCAACTAATAACCAATGTCTTACACAGAGTCATTCTAGCGGAAGAAATTATTAAAAGTTACAACATAAAGAACCCAGCCACAAGCATGACTGTCCACTACTCAAAACAATAGGAATGAAGTACAATACACAAGTACCATGGCCTTATGACCTTATAATTGTTTACTCAAATAACATGTTTTCCAAATCTCGGCATGCAGGCCGGTCACACATGAACAAAACAAGTAAACACTAAATTTAGGGATTCGAGGGCCGGCTCAGCAACTTGGGCTTTAACCCGCTATTTATCGCTCGACTCCGTAGCACCTGTAAGCAATAAGCCACCACAACGGTGGCAAACAAAAGCAACGGTCAGCTATGCTGACTAAATTATAACGATCCCGCCCACATAATCGGGGTGGCGATGCTCTTTCACTGCACTTTATTAGCATAACCAAACAACATAGTGAATAAACACTACATCACAGGTGTGCGCACGCACGACCACACACCCCGTACACTCAGGGCACATTCTTGGTGAACATAGTCAAAGTCCGCTGACTCACAACCGCCCCTTGGATGATAATATCTCGTGAGCATTTGGTCTTTCTGGCCACTGCCTAAGACCCTCCATCTATGCCAACGACGAGTACCACGTGGCTTAGGTCTCTCTAACCGAACCACATAGATCGGGTACGGTTCCGCCTAACCCGTTGCTCACACCGCAACGTCAACTTAAGTTGTCTGCGCGGGTCAAGCTTCCCCGAGTCCTGTTTCATCACACACTTCACATAAGTCGGTTATGTTCAAGTTGGCTCCCAGGCCACCAAGGTGGCAGAATCACGCATCTGCCCAGTTTTCCGGGTGCACCTTGGAGTAAATCCCTAAGGCTCCCTGCTGTAACCTACCACGTAGAAAACCCGAAAAACAAACATTTGCGCAGAGTCTTCTTCGGCCATTCATGCAATGCAACATCACCGATCCAGACCAACTTGTCCGGGTAGGTTTCACACATCATGCCTATATCCGTTCTCGATTACGGACTCTACATGCACACAACGGGGACTATTCATGTCTACCCGAAGGAATGCCTCAAACTCACCGCAAACTCGCAAGAGCAGGCTTCCTATGCAAAGGAAAAGAGGACTTCACATGTCCTAGGATGAGAATCATTACACTAGTATTTTTCCTTGGCGCCATGGAAATGTATGCGGATGAAAAGCACCGCAATCTCCTTGCCTCCGTAGATCCGAAGTCGGCTCGCGATTTGGAGCCCCGTAGCTCCGCCGGTGACCGGATCTAGCCTCCTTCTTCTTCCTTGATCTCCCCTCTCTCTAGATCTTTAGAAAGAGAATGGTAGGTTGAAATGAAGGATTTCCAACCCTATTCCAGGGTATATCTCACCAGGAACAACCCCCAACCGTTGGATCCCTAAATAATGAAATGAATGACCAAGATTCGGAGCTGAAATACAAAATCTGGGCCGAACACGGCCTGTGACATGCCCGTGTCCAGGGACGTGTTCCCCATTCGCAGTCGAAACCGACACGTATCGAAAGAACACGGGCAACCAACACGCCCGTGTCAAACTTGACACGCCCGTGTCATCCAGAACAAGGTCGTGTACTAAGCCGTGTTACTCCATCAACACAGGACTAACACCAACTCGAGAAGCAGACGGGTCTTGGACATGCACGTGTCCCAATTGACACACCCGTGTCACCACCGAACACACCTGGGCTTCCAGGCCGTGTTTCACCCTTGAATAAAATCGGCCAACAACCCGAGAAGGACACGGCCTGTGACACGCGCGTGTCCCAGGCCGTGTTCGTTGCTTGACGATCGTCGACTCCAGAATTCGTCGACCACACGGCCAGATCGTCGACCCAAGCACGACATGCCCTGGGACACGCCCGTGCCCCAGGCCGTGTGCCCCCTGCCAAATTCCAAACTTGGCTCAAAATGCCTCCCGTCGCTCTTTTGAGTTTCGGGGCATTACAACTCTCTCCCTCTTAAAAGAATTTCGTCCTCAAAATTACATAAAGGAAAGATAAAACAAAACTTAAGCGGTACCTGAGTGAAACAGCTCCGGGTACTCCTCAAGCATGGTCTGCTCTCGCTCCCACGAGAGCTCCTCCCGACCGCAATTGCCCCAACGGACCTTGACCATCATGATCTCTTTGTTACGTAGCCGCTTGACTTCCGAGTCCTCAATACGAACGGGCTTAACCTTTGCCGTCAACCCATTATCCACCGGCACTTGATCCACCGCGATCATATGCGAAGGCTCTTGCACCGCCTTCCGTAGCACCGATATATGGAATACATCATGTAAACCACTAAGCTCCACTGATAGATTCAACCAATAAGATGTTTCACCAATCCACTCCAGAACCTCAAATGGTCCAAGGTACCTCGGGTTTAGCTTCTTCAAGCGCTGCACCCGCGAGACACCCTTGAACAACTGGATCTTCAAGTACACCCAATCGCCAACAGTGAACTCCACGTTCCTGTGCTTGGCACTATAGTACTTATCCCGACGGTCCTGAGCGATTAGCAACCTCTCTCGAATCGTTCGAACCAACGATGTAGCATCTTCCACCTCTTGGCATTTGTACAACTTTGACTCACCCATTTCCAACCAAGACAACGACGTGCAACATCTTCTACCATAAAGGGCCTCGAAGGGCGTCATTTGTATGCTCACCTGGTAGCTATTGTTGTACGCGAACTCCACCAAGTATAGGTGGTCTTCCCACTGCTTCCCGAAGTCCAGGACACACATACGAAATATGTCTTCCATTGTCCTATTGACTCTCTCGGTCTGACCATCCGTCTGCGGATGAAAGGCCGTGCTGAAACTCAGCTTTGTTCCCAACATCTGCTGCACAGAACTCCAATCATTGGACATGAACCACCCATCTCGGTCACTCACGATGCTCCGGGGCACACCATGAAGTCGTACTATGTTATCCACGTATAACTTTGCCAGTTTCTCCACGGGATCATCCTTCCTATGTGGAATGAAGTGGACACCTTCGTTAGACGATCTACGACCACCCAAATGGCGTCATTCCCCTTCTGTGACCTTGGCAACCTGTGCACAAAGTCCATAGTAATATCGTAAAACTTCCACTCCAGAATGGGCAAGGACTTCAAGAATCCTCCCGGCTTTTGGCACTCTGCCTTCACCAAGGCGCACGTCTGACAATTCGCCACGTATAGTGCCATATACTTCTTCAATCCTGCCCATCAGAATAATATCTTCACATCGCGGTACATCTTCGTGCTCCCCGGGTGGATCGTGTACTTAGTATGATGCGCCTCGTACAATAATTCCACCCGCAAAGTGCCCACATTTGGGACGCACAGACGACCGTCTTTCTAAAGCAATCCATCCACAACCTCATATTAGGAATTTGACCCATCCAAAGCCTCTATCATGAGCTGCTTCATGCTGCTATCCACATCCAAAGCCTGCCGAATCCAATCAGCCAGGTCATACTGAACTTCCGTCCAGTTCAATAGTGCTTCAGCACTCGACTGCTTGTCTATGCAAGAGATCTCCAACGCCTCCAACTCCCAAACCAACCGCTCGTCATGGATCGATAACCAATTGGCTTGAGCTGGGGTACGACGACTCAATGCGTCCGCCACCGCATTGCCTTTCCCAGGCACATAATGGATCTTGAATGTGTAGTCCCCCAGGAACTTCATCCATCTCCTCTGTCGCATGTTTAGATCTTTCTGATCCAACAAGTATTTCAATCTCTTTTGGTCGGTATAAATATCGACCTTCACTCCATAAAAGTAGTGTCTCCACAGCTTCAAGGCAAAAATCACGGCCGCTAACTCCAAGTCATGGACCGGATAATTCCTCTCGTGCACCTTCAGCTGTCTCGAGCCATACGCTATCACACTTCCATGCTGTAGTAGCACACAACCAAGTCCACTGCCCGAAGCATCGCTATAGATCTCAAAACCTTCGGTCCCACTCGGCGAACTTAACACAGGCGTCGTGGTCAACCGACACTTCAACTCCTCAAAAGCTCGTGTGCACTCCGGCGTCCAAACGAACTTCTGCTCTTTCCTCATCAAAGTCGTGATGGGCAACGCTATCCACGAGAAGTTCTCCACGAAGCGCCTGTAATAGCCGGCAAGCCCCAGAAAGCTCCGCACTTCCTCTACCGTAGAAAGCACAGGCCACTCTCGTATCGCAACAATCTTTGCCGGATCCACCGCAATGCCCTCTCCACTCACTATATGACCAAGGAACGCCACTGAAGACAGCCAAAACTCGCATTTGGAGAACTTGGTGTACAATTGATTCCTCTTCAGCGTCTCCAATACCAAATGAAGATGCTTGAAGTGATCCTCCTTACACTGCGAGTACACCAATATGTCGTCGATGAAGACGATCACAAAATGGTGCAAGTACTCCCTGAAAGTCCTGTTCATTAAATCCATGAACACCGACGACGCATTCGTCAGCCCAAACGGCATGACTGTAAAATTGTAATGCCCATATCTCATACTGAACGCTGTCTTAGGGATATCACTCTCCCTTATCCTCAGCTGATAGTAACCGGACTTGAGATCCAACTTTGAGTGCACCGTTGACCCGACCAACTGATCGAACAGATCATCAATCCTCGGGATTGGGTACTTGTTCTTCTTCGTTAGCTTGTTCAACTCCCGATAATCAATACAAAATCTCAAGCTTCCGTCCTTCTTCTTAACAAAGAGGACCGGTGTCTCCAAGGCAAAGAACTTGGACGCACATACCCCTGCTCCAACAACTCTTACAGTTGCACCTTGAGCTCCGCAATTTACTTAGGCGCTAGCCGATACGGAGATCGTGACACAGGTTTCGCACTTGGCACTAGCTCAATCGTGAAATCTATCTCCCGTTGAGGAGGGGCTCCGGGAAGATTGGCAGGGAACACATCAGGGTACTCAGCTACCACTGAAATACTATCCAACATAGGCTTAGGCTTTTCAACCTCCACTAGCGTAAAGAACAGCTCTGCACCAACATGAACCGCCTTCACCACCTGAAGAGCAGACATCAACATATTGCTCGACCCTTTCAAGCCCGTAAAAGTCATCTCACGACCTGTTCCCAACTTGACTTCCTTGCGACCGCAATCAATAAAAGCTTGCTGCTCCGAGAGCCAGTCCATGCCAAATATTACATCGAACTCCACCAGCGGTAGTAACGATGCTTGCAAATGGAACTATTGACTCCCGATACAAATCTTAACGCCACAGATTCTATCCGCGTGCATCGAACACCCATTGGGCAACAACACATCCAGTTTGTCCTTCGCCATCGAAGAAGGTACTCCGATGCGTGATATGAATCCTTCAGACAAAAAGGAGTATGAAGCTCAGGTATCAAAGAGTGTTCTCACCGGATTCTCACAGATCAAAATAAATCCTATACAAGCAGTGGTAAGGTAACACACGCATAACAAGTATTTCAAAATTAACTTACTATAAATTTAAACCGTACCTGTCACCACATCCGCTTGTTTGATGGCCTCATGTTGGCCAAGATTATAAACTCTCGGTTGAGCCGAAGAATAATGGGATATGGTTGACTCCACCGCCTTGCCCTTCTCTTCATATGTTGCTCCCGACTTTCTTTCGGACTTGGGATGTCCGCTCCAGCAGTCACCGACAAAGTACCCCGGATTCCCACAAGTAAAACATGCGCCTGGGATCCGACCCATAGTCGCCCCAAAATCACCAGAAGAAGGGGCTGGAGCCAAAGTCCTAGCCTTCTTATTGAACTTGCGATACCCAAACTTCGTATTAGCCAGCACTTTGAACTCAGTATTCTTATCACCAAAGCTTTTCTTCGCTTGTACATTCTTCAAGTCCTTCTCCAAAGACCGGGCCGTGTTGACCAGGGTCAAGAAGCCCTGCGTCATCGGCCCCGAGAGCAGTAGCCTAAAAGTCATCTCTCAGACCTTCGTGGAAACGATTCGTCTTGCGCTCCTCATCCGCGAATGTGGAGCTAGCGTACCGACCCAAACGAGTAAACTCTTGGAGATACTCATCCACGCTACTCTCTCCTTGCACCAATTTCAGGAACTCATTCTCCAATGCTATCCTCTAAGCTGAAGGGAGGTACCTTGCCAAGAACAGTCTCGAGAACTCCTCCATCGAGACGTCTGTAATTTGCCTACCCCTCAAGTGATGTAGCTCCAAGACTTCCCACCACAACCTAGCATCACCGTCCAGAAGGAACGTAGCTATAGTGGTCATCTGCCACTCCTCCGTTTCAGTAGCTGTCAGGACTCTCTTCACTCGGGAGAGCCAATCTTCAGCTTGAGATAGGGTTCCCAACCCCGAGAACACAGGAGGATTAAAACTCATAATGTGCTTGAGCTTCCTTTCAGTTGCTCTCTTCGGCACCAAAGGCTCCACCACTACCTGCTCCACTCTTCTCGGTTCATCCCTTCGAAGCGGTACCTGCTCCATCGTAGGAGCGGGCTGCTGCATTTGCCTGGCAGGCTGCGCATTGATCATGAGAAACACTGCTTCAGCAACTAATCGTATGGTTTCAGCCGAGGGAGGTGTTGCAGGAGCATCATTTGGTGTACTACTAGCCTCAGAAACTGGGCGTTTTGACGGCCCTCCACCGCTTCTGGTCACCTATAGTTGTACAAAACCTCAATAAGCGACCTAACAAAATTGCAAAACACAATTATAGGAACACACAGGTTCCTCAAACACGTGTATTTTCATTCCTAAGTGGACATTCATGGGTTCTTTTGATGTTATAACAATGACGCACACATATATGCTCACCACCCCTTAAAAAGAATTCACCCACGAATTCATTTTAAGCATGACCAAAACCAGTAGTCTGATACCAAATTGTAACACCCCCTATCCATCACATAGCATATAACAGTAGGTCCGGCCGGGGCCCGACGCCATAAACCACAGACCGACCGGGCGGTTACTCAATGATAATCATCTAACTAATAACCAACGTCCTACACAAAGTCATTCTAGCGGAAGCAATTATTAAAAGTTGCAAAATAAAGAACCCAACCACAAGCACGAATATCCACTACTCAAAACAATATGAATGAAGTATAATACACAAGTACCATGGCTTTATGACCTTACAATTGTTTACTCAAATAACATGTTTTCCAAACCTCAGCACGCTGGCCAGTCACACATGAACAAACAAGTAAACACTCAATTTAGGCCTTCGAGGGCTGGCTCAACAACTTGGGCTTTAGCCCGCTATTTACCGCTCGGCTCCGCAGCACCTGCAAGCAACAATCTACCACAACGGTGGCAAACAAAAGCAACGGTCAGCTATGCTGACCAAATTATAACGATCCCGCCCCCATAATCGGGGCAGCGATGCTCTTTCACTGCACTTTGTTAGCATAACCAAACATCATAGTGAATAAACACTTCATCACAAGTGTGGGCACGCACAACCACACACCCCGTGCACTCAGGGCACATTCTTGGTGAACACGGTCAAAGTCCGCTGACTCACCACCGCCCCTTGGATGACAATATATCGTGAGCATTTGGTCTTTCTGGCCACTGCCTAAGACCCTCCATCTATGCCAACGGTGAGTACCACGTGCCTTAGGTCTCTCTAACCGAACCACATAGATCGGGTACGGTTCCGCCTAACCCGTTGCTCACACCGCAACGTCAACTTAAGTCGTCTGCGCGGGTCAAGCTTCCCCGAGTCCCGTTTCATCACACACTTCACATAACCCGGTTATGTTCAAGTTGGCTCCCAGGCCACCATGTTAGCATAATCACGCATCTGCCCAGTTTTTCGGGTGCACCTTGGAGTTAATCCCCAAGGCTCCCTGCTGCAACCTACTACGTAGAAAACCCGAAAAACAAACATTTGCGCGGAGTATTCTCCGGCCATTCATGCAATGCAACATCACCGATCCAGACCAACTTGTCCGGGTAGGCTTCACACATCATGCCTATATCCGTTCTCGATTACGGACTCTATATGCACACAACAGGGACTATTCATGTCTACCCGAAGGAATGCCTCAAACTCACCGCAAACTCGCGAGAGCGGGCTTCCTATGCAAAGGAAAAGAGGACTTCACATGTCCTAGGATGAGAATCGTTACCCTAACATTTTTCCTTGGCGCCATGGAAAGGTATGCAGATGGAAAGAACCGAAATCTCCTTGCCTCCGTAGATCCGAAGTCGGCTCGTGATTTGGAGCCCGGAAGCTCCACCGGTGATCGGATCTAGCCTCCTTCTTCTTCCTTGCTCTTCCCTCTCTCTTGATCTTTAGAAAGAGAATGGTAGGCAGAAATGAAGGATTTCCAACCCTATTCCCGGGTATATCTCACCAGGAACAACCCCCAGCCGTCGGATCCCAAAATAATGAAACGAACGGCCAAGATTCGGAGCTGAAATGTAAAATCCGGGCTAAACACGGCCTGTGACACGCCTATGTCCAGGGACATGTTCCCCATTCGCCGTCGAAACCAACGCATCCCGAAAGAACACGGGCAACCAACACGCCCATGTCAAACTTGACACACCCGTGTCATCCAGAACACGGCCGTGTACTAAGCTGTGTTACTCCATCGACACAGGACCAACACCAACTTGAGAAGCACACGGGTCTTGGACGCACCCGTGTCCCAATTGACACACCCATGTCAGCACCGAATACGCATGGGATTCCAGGCCGTGTTTCACCCTTGAATAAAATCGGCCAACCACCCGAGAAGGACACTGCCTATGGCACGCCCGTGTCCCAGGCCGTGTTCGCTGCTCGACGATCGTCGACTCCAGAATTCATTGACCACATGGCCAGATCATCGAACCAAGCACGACACGCCCTGGGACACGCCCGTGTCCCAGGCCGTGTGCCCCATGCTAAATTCCAAAGTTGGCTCAAAATGCCTCCCATCGCTCTTTTGGGTTTCAGGGCGTTACACCACCTCATACTCACTCACCGTGAGCTGTCTCTGCTTTAAGTGCAGGAAATCATTTAACAAACGGTGTGGCTTGACCGATGACAGAAACTTCTTCAGCAAAAGCTCCTTGAAGACTCCCCAAGAACATCCATCCTTCAAGTTTTCCTTCTCCCTTAGCCACCAACTCTTTTCCAAACCTTTGAGTTGGTAGGCAGGGACCATTACTCTCTGGTCCTCTGAAACTCCGGAGTAAGAGAACATCTCTTCGATGACAATAATCCAGTCATGCAAAGCCATGAAGTCTTCCCTACCATCATAGGTAGGGGGTCCTAATACCTGGAAGTGCGAGATGAAGTTCATCTCTGGTGGCAGCACAGCTGGGGGCACCAGAGGAGCAGGAGGAACTGGAAAACCATGACCCACGGTCGGGTCCTGAACTCTAAGAGGCTGTCCTGCAATGACAGTTAACAAGGTTTAGATCTGCGACCTCATCTCCAACATTTGCCTAGACAAAGCTTCATTTCTCTATCACAATCCTTCAATCACGGCCTCATTCTGAGCACCATACGACTCGCCCTCTGACTGGGGAGTCGACCTCATCGTAGGACGTCTCAACATGCTAATAATTTCAACAAGAAAATAGTCAAAACCCAGCTTAACCGCTAGAACCAAACAACCTAGTACAGACCAAACATACATAAATACTTGCTCTTGCTGCTAACTTGCTCTGGGAACTTTATAAATGATGAAATGCTCAAACATAGGTTGATATACCATCATCCTATTAATTCTTGTGCAAAGTCCATGAATGCATGAATTTGTATTCTTTTGACTCAAAACAACGTGTGTACATATGTCATCATATAAATCTTTAGCTTGACACGTGTGCAAATGCTATGTTATGCCATGCATGATGTGTTATGCATTCTAAAAAGGCCTTAATGCATGTTATGTGTGGCGTTCACATGAAATATTATGCATCACATACTACATAATATCACATATAACGAAAAAGTAAAACGTGCTAATGGGCACCCATGTGATGATGATTATGCATCCCACACTACATAACCGTCACATGTTGCCACCTATGGTGGATCCATATACAAACACATATTATGCATCCCATACTACATAATATGCCCCGTATACTTCTTATCATGCTATGAGTGTAGTGTTCATGCTTCAGCCTAGATGTACTGACGACACATCGGTGTGTGTATGAAATGACACTAGACAGCTAACACTAACAAAAGAAGGTTGCTCGACCAATTGTCAAAGCAACCTCCATCTGATACCAATTATCACAACCCGCATTTTCTCAACATATAAGTTATAACAGAGTAAGAGAAAATACGCGCCATGATGCCACGCCGTGTAGGGGATAACTGCAGGCGCTCAGGCAAAACCCCAAACTCTACAGTTTATATGAAATCCACAAGTTATTAAGTAAAAAAAAACTAGTTTAAACTGGATGGCCCTATCCCTCGGCACAATGGATCAACTAGTACACGAGTAAAAGTATAGTCATGCACTGCAGAAAAATACTTTTGGTTATGTTGATTAACATCCTACATAAGTATAATCATCTCCAAAGGATAACTCATGACATGCAGGACTCTGGATTTATTATAAGTATGAAAATAGTCTTTGCGTTACCTAGAAAATATTATTTTAATTTTAGAAATATGAGATGTATGAAGTACAAGTAGTAATGCTTTTATAAGTGAAAATACCTAACATGCAACATAACATAAAACATTCCTAGAGAGAAGTAAAAACAACCACAAAAGGAAAAACTAGCAGCTTAGCTGAGTATTCAGCAATTCAAAAGAAAACCACCAGTGGGCATCAACAAACTAACACAAACCAACTGTTCAGTACGAGTGTCTGTACTAAAAAGAAAACAACAAGGAACTACCTCTCAAGGTAGTGGAAACCTCTGCAACACTGCAGTACACAAGCAAACACCAAACCTAGCCGCTCAACCAGCTACTACTCAGAACCTGAGGCATTCAAAGAAAGAACACCTCAACAAGAAAAATACAAGTTGCAAACAAAACTATCAGTAAATAAGGGAGTAGCAAGATTACTAATCCCAAACCTGAATTGCTGTCAAAAGAAAACACGACAAACTAACTAGAGATTTAGAACAAAGAGTTAACTTATAAATTTAAAAGGTAAAGAAATTTGTACCAAGTGCGAACAGAGTTATACTCCGGAAACAAACTGCGAAAAACGGCAGAAGTAGCATAAGTTTAGTCCATAGGAAACAAAAATGGGGCAAATGCTCAATAAACACGTGAATCATTAACATTATAACGCAACCGGATCTGAGTCGGGACCAAACCGGTCAAACCCAAACTAATAAACCCAAACATCTCAAAAACGGGACTGCGGTGATGGCCATCTAATACAACATAACCCAACAGCCAAAAAATGAGACCCAAACATGCCCGGGTGTAATGATTCACGAAACTAAGCCAAACAAACCAACCCTATATACAAATACCCATAAACACAAACTCAACAAATTCGGCAGAAAATCGATGATTCTAGCTTGGCAAAACTAAGCCTTAGTGATACATGTCAAATCGGTGAAAGGACACAACGTTAAGGAAAAAGCGTCGAGTAGACTCGACGTCACGTCCAGTGCAGTCAACACACTCGGCGCCATAACTCAGCACACTCAACGCTTAAACACAGCAGCAAGAACAAACGATGGCGTTGAGTGAGTTCAGCTCACTCAACGCTTAAACACTTATCTGCCAAAAACAGATGACGACGTTGAGTGAGTTCAGCTCACTCAACACTGTCGATGCTTTCATACTTAGATTGCATAAATAAAGCGACGACATTGAGTGAGTTTTGCTCACTCAACGCTGTCGATGCTTTCTATAAAAGGGACGACGTTGAGTGAGTTCAGCTCACTCAACGTTGTTGTGGAAACCACCCGTCACCACACATCTTCCCAAAACCCCGAGGTGATGGTAAGGGGGGACGGGGGTACATGAACACAAAGGATCGCCTACTGCAGGCGATGTGGGACTAACCCCAACTACAGGACCGCGGGGATATTCCTCCACACAAGGGGGGCCCACCGGGGTCAACACCTAGACCTGGAACGCGATGGGGAAAGCCCAAATATGCGGTCCCACACACACGTGTCCTGCTGGCTAATATAATCTCAACACATGCCCGCAGCAGGACGACCTGGCTTTGATACCATGTAGAAACCACCCGTCACCACACATCTTCCCAAAACCCCGAGGTGATGGTAAGGGGGGACGGGGGTACATGAACACAAAGGATCGCCTACTGTAGGCGATGTGGGACTAACCCCAACCATAGGACCGCGGGGATATTCCGCCACACAAGGGGGGCCCACCGGGGTGAACACCCAGACTTGGAACGCGATGGGAAAAGCCCAAACATGCGGTCCCACACACACGTGTCCTGCTGGCTAATATAATCTCAACAGTTGTCAACGCTTTCCTACATGGATAAACAGACTTAGGAGACGGCGTTGAGTGAGTTCAGCTCACTTAACCCTGTAGATGCTTTTTACTTAACTTGTCTAATAAAGTGATGGCGTTGAGTGAGTTAAGCTCACTCAATGCTGTCAACGCTTTTACACTTAGACTCCAAGATTATCCTGATGGCATCAAGTGTATATAGCACAGTCAATGCCACATTGAGTGTATGCAGTACACTCAACACCTTCTGACTTAGCGTCAAATTCTGATGGCGTTGAGTGTAATCAACACACTCAATGCCGCGTTGAGTGCACTCAACGCACTCAACGCTTTTACACTTAGTGTCACAGACTTCTCAGTAAGGCGTTGAGTGTATTCAACACATTCAATGCCGCGTTGAGTGCACTCAACACACTTAACGCTTTTGAACTTAGGCTTGAAACTGGATTCAGTGCTAAGGCTACACTCAACGCCTAAGGGCTATACTCAACGAATCTTTCTCCGTTCGACGAATTGGCTCAGCTCGACGAACTCCGTTCGACGATTTGCGATTTATTCGTCGAACTTCATTTGACGAAATTCCTCTGTTCGTCGAACTCCGTTCGACGAATTAGCTTTAATTCGGCGAACTCAGACCACTCCAAACTGACAACTTACACAATGAAGCCAATACAATGAATCAAATGCTTGTTGAACTTGGACGGAAAAAAAAGATACCATAAAATTGATTGGCAAAGCCGGATCTAACATTACTCTTAAAAAACTACACAGGGAAGAACAATATGGAAAAGAAATATACAAGGACAAGACAAGCTTGGCAAGGGAAAGAAGTCACGACTTGCCTCAAATTGCCAATCCAGCCATGTAAACGCTCCTGAAACTTCCTGAGCAACACTTCCTGAAAACTTATAGGACGAAAGAGGGTCAAAACCGCCTACCTAAACCTCTAAAAATCCAAGAAACTCGAAAAGCTTACCGTAGAAACGTAGATCTAGGCGATATCTACCCAGATCTACTCTCCAAAGAAGAAATCGAGCACCAAAACTCCAGAAATCGGCGACCGAAGGCTTTGGAAAGTCCGCCGCTCTCGTTCTTCTGCAACAAGTAGACGGTTTCACGAGGGAGACAAATGAATAGGGTTGGAAGCGATGAGTTCTATTTATACCGCTTTTATATAATTATTTTATTATAGGATAACATAATTAATTAAATAAAACGTCAAAACGACCCAAAAACCAAACTTACCCGAAATTTTACGAAAATCGCACCGTAGCTAAATACCGATGCTACGAACCCAACAACGCAGTCGAAATTAAGATTCGATGAACCAAACTCAGGTAAACACCTCCCGAAGTCAAAACACAAGCATTCCCAAAGACGCTCCACAGAGTCACCAAAACAGACCCGGCTCGCTAGGAAATCTTGCAAATAGGCTAAACCCAGCCACACACACAAAAAACCTAAGAGCTAAAACCACGCTCTAACAACGACAAATGTCGAAAATGCATCAACGTAACGCCCTGACGTCGTAAACACGTCAGATAATGAATTAAACCAAATATCGTAAAATCAGGGGCGTTACATGCCCAGTCCCACCCAATCCCAGCCAAGAAGTGCAGTTTAGATCCAGTTCTACCTCACCTCCCAACCTCCAGTTGCTGGAACTCCAAATTGCTAGTCTGCCCCTCAAATTTCACACTCCTCCCTGATGCCAACCACTGCCCAGCACCCCCCTTGTGTCCACGTAGACAAGAATCTCCAACAACCCCAGAAATCCAGAAACAACCCAGATTTGCCACAACAGTCCAAAACTTCACCAAGAGTTTAAATTTCAACGCTTCGACTTGACCCAACCTTGGGAAATCCTCTCCAAACCCACTATTACCTAGTTGTGTAAGTTTTAAAGTTGGATGTCATTGATTTTATGTTGAATTGTCCGTCAGTTTCCTACTGTAAGGATATTGGTTTGTAACTATTATTTTCAAATTTTAAGGCATTTAAAGTTCTCATTTATTTAATTATTTGATTTCGAGCTCTCTTGCATCTATACAAACTTCATGTGTTTTCTTGTTTATAAACTTTAATTGTTGTGACATATCTTCCAATTTTGATTTATAAAACAAATTATCATTGCAAGTTACAAATCGTCGGATTCATGTATGATTGCATGTATGATTTTTACCCATTATTTTCCCATCATATAGGACCGTCTTGCGTCAAACTGTATTGATGTAACTGCCACCATCAATAATAAGCTCACAAACCTTCCCAACATTATGCCCATGGTGTGGAAAAGGTTACCTCCGATTCTCATCTACCAATATTTAGGCACTAAGAATAATTGTTAATGACTCTCAAGGCATAGAAGGATCCTAGAGACAGCTCAAGGAGCAGGCACATGCCTAACCAGGGCAAGAAAACCACATTTCAATTTAAATGATCATCAACAAACATCATTTAAATCTTCAATCCTTTTATTTCATTAGAGAATTATGACTGGTGGTTGTTTATATTTTAGTCATGTGTTAGCCTTAGATAGTTTTGAAAATTGGTCTAATTTGGATTAAATCTTCCATTCTAGCGGTGGTTCTTTAGGCTTAATTGTAGTATTTTCGTATCATTAGCTTTTATGTCTAATGATCACGCAATGGTGAAAATTGATATTCATATTATGTAATCATTAATGTTAGGATAAAAGTAAAGAACATCCTTAAATTATAATTTGTGGTTCTTTATTTTCACTAATTGGACTACTTTATTTAGTTTATCTTGATGAAGAGTACTTTAGCTCGGGAATAATCAAATTTAATTGATTATTAGTGTCGAAATACACGTACCAAAATTAAGTTGGTTGATTTTCCACCATCAGATGAGGGATTAGAATTTTGAGAACTGAAGGATCATATTGAATTTTTGGGTGGTAAAAGCTCAATATCCAGGCTTGTGGTTGATCTCTATAGCTCCACCACCTCCAAAATTGTACTAGGAAGCCCTCGTTAACCAGTGGTTCTTCATTTGTAGCACCGAATGTCTTCGACCTCACATCCAAGTTGTCTTGATGGATTCAAATATGCATCAAGCCCTCGCTCTTGGAAAGAATTTTGTCCGTAAATTCGATGGGTCCACCAAGGAAATTTTGTCCTCTACGGACAACTCAGCTAAACGTAGTGCCCTTAATGAAACAACTCCCTTAGAAACACCAAATGACTTTACCGACATTGAATCCTTACTGAACAACAGAGAGGGCTGCACAACTTCGATCAGGTTAATTGCACCACTATTCTCAAGACTGTTATACCATCCAAAAGAGTTCAAAATTCTATGCATGGCCATACAACGATCCAAGATCACCCTGCTTTGCCCCTTCTGAACCTATAGAGAGAGTAGGGTGCAGAAGAAGTCTTCTTCTCTTAGAAAAGGAATGGGTGTTTCATTAGCCATCTTGCATATACCTCCTATCAGACTGTTAGAGCCTTCACAAAATAGTATGACAAGCGCGCTTGGGAATGCTGTCATAAATCACCTTTTATTTGTATAATTTGTTAATGGATAGGAAAACCAAGGCATACTTGTACACTCTCACCCCATCTCTGTTAGGACACTAATTGGTACAAATGATGATGGCGTGTAGGAGTTAATCTAAGTTTGTCTGTCATGTTGGTAGAAACTGTGATGGGAATCAGAACCGTTCATTTTATGCAGATCGATGATCGTAGTAGTTTTTGATCTTGTCATTTTTTTATTTCAATTTGTAATTTTATGTATTTTGGAGTCGGGACGTTTGAACAATCATAACCATTCGTTTCCCCTAGGAATATATAAATAGAGGATGAGAGCTCTCTTTTTAGGAATTGAAGAATGGAGTATTGAAGCTCATTCTTTGGTCAATTTGGTGTTGAAGTGTAACACCTCTATCCGTTAAATTACATATAATAGAAGGTCCGACCGGGGTCCCACACTATATAACACAAAATAGACGGCAGAGTCATATGTTAATATCAAAGGTTACAACACACATCCTAACTCAGAGCATTCTAGCGGAAGCATTAGGGGATTAAGACTGAACTCAGAATCCATGAATGTCCACTATATTTATATGAACCATCAATATATATATATATATCCCGCAAAGGAATGTCTACAAATACACATAATATTTGGCCTTAAGGCCTTACAGGTTTTTTTCACTAGTGTGGATTACATACATCGGCACGCAGGCCGGCCACACATGAAAATAACAAAACAGTTCTTTAATTGGCCTTCGAGGGCCAGCATAGAAGTAGCAGCAGGAGCAAGGGATTCATCCCACTCTTTTTCCGCTCGGCTCTCTAGTACCTATATGGGGACAAACCACCATAACAGTGGCAAACAAAGTAACGTTCAACATTCAGCTGACCGATTTATAACGACCCTACCCCTTAGCCGGGGCAGTGATATTCCTTTCCTGCAGGCATAACATTTAACAAGCAAATACATCATAAGATGTGCTCTCACGCACCATCAATATATCACAAACGTCGACCACGTGGCCCGACGCTCCGTGCACTCAGGGCACATTATCGGTGTACCGGAAAACCAGGATCCCACCACCGTTCTCAGGTCTCAAATCCTATGGTAAAACTTGAGCATTTTAGTCTTAATGGAACACAGGCCTAAGACTCTCATGATGTGATCATAACTAAGCCGTTCACTTAGGCACTCAAGTTAGACAACCATCACATGAAGATAGTTCAGCTCTTACCCGTTTCTCAAATCGCCAGTTCAATGTCTAGACTGATGCCGGTCAGCATCCCCCTATCCGTTCAGCTCATTGGCCTTTAAGAGCTCATAGCTCACAATAGCCACATTATCCCCGAAGGATTGGCTTCACAATCATAGGTTAGCTAGGGTTTATTGCCAGCGACAACCACGATCTCCTGGCGTTAGCGACAGAACTCTCTTTCTGTACCCAGCCCAAACCATATCTAGCCAACTATCCAGAAAACCCTACAGCTACCTGCAGTGCCAGAAACACTGAATTTTTATAGCATACAACACATGCACTTCGAGGGTATTTTCCTGGAATTCCACTCCAGTACTTCCTACTACTGCACTTCATAGGCACAACCCACCGACTCCACACAAAACTTGTTTATATGCGGAGTCTGTAACACCTCCATCCGTTAAATGATATATAATAGAAGGTCCGGCTGGGGCCCCATACTATATACCACAAAACAGATGGCAGGGTCACATGTTAATATCAAAGGTTACTACACGCATCCTAACTCAGAGCATTCTAGCTGAAGCATTAAGGGTTATACTTGAACTCATTAAACATGAATGTCCACTATATATAAACAACACATTTATATATTTCCAAGGAATGTATACAACATACACCAAATGTTTGGCCTTAAGGCCTTATAGTTATCCTTTACAAGTGTGGATTACATGCATTGGCACGCAGGCCGGCCACACATGAAAACAAGTAAAACTTATATTTGTTTGGGCTTCGAGGGCCAACATAGAAGAAATAACAGCAACAAGGGCTTTAGCCCTCTATTTTCCTCTTGGCTCTCCAGTACCTGCATGGGGACAAACCATCACAACAGTGGCAAACAAAGCAATGATTAGCATTCAGCTGACCAATTTATAATGACCTTACCCCTTACCCGGGGCAGCGGTATTCCTTTCCTGCAGGTATAGCATTTCATAAGCAGATAATCACAAGATGTGCTCTCACGCACCATCAATATATCACAAACGTCGACCACACTGCCCGACGCTCCGTGCACTCAGGGCACATTATCGGTGTACTGGAAAACCAGGGTCCCACCACCGTTCTCAGGTCTCAAACCCACGATAAAAATTGAGCATTTTAGTCTTAATGGAACGTAGGCCCAAGACTCTCGTGATGTGGTCCTAACGAAGTCGTTCACTTAGGCACTCAAGTTAGATATCCATCATGCAAAGGCAGTTCAGCCCTTACCCATTGCTAAAATCGCCAGTTCAATGTCTAGACTGACGCGGGTCTGCATCCCCTTATTCGTTTGGCTCATTGGCCTTTAAGAGCACATAGCTCACAATAGCCACACTGTCCCCGAAGGAATGGCTTCACAATCATAGGTTAGCTAGGAGCTATTGCCATCGACAACCACGATCGTCTGGTATTAGCAACAGAACTCTCTTTTTGTACCTAGCCAAAACATACATCACATGCCCAACCCACTGACTCTACACAACACTCGTTTATACGCAGAGTCTTCTCCGGTGCACAAAATAAAACATCACCAATCCATACCAACCTGTCCGCAAGGTCACACTGTACCTCCGTCCAGTGCAAACATGCATTTGCTGTGGAATTCTTGTCAACACAAGAAATCTCTAAAGCTGCTAACTCCTGGATCAGATGTTCATCATGTATCTGCAACCAACTTGCCCTTGATGGAGTCCTACGACTCAAGGCATCTGCAACCACGTTTCCCTTCCCGACGGTATAGTGAATATCAAAGGTGTAGTCCCCAAGGAATTCCATCCACCTGTGTTGTCACATATTGAGATCCTTCTGGTCCAATAAGTACTTTAGGATCTTATGGTCTGTGAATATATCCACCTTCACGCCATATAAATAATGACGCCACAATTTCAGTGCAAAAATTACCACCGCCAACTCCAAATCATGGACGAGATAGTTTCTTACTACATGGCTAGTAGGGCTCGCCCCTCACCCTGATAGGAGGATACATCATTTCCTGGGTCTCGTCCTTCAATTTCAAACATCCAAAGAAAGGGATCATGGTCACACTCAAGGTGACGACATAGGTACCACACATGTTTGATCAACATCAAAATAAGGATCAACGTCAGAAAGGCTTATAAATAAAAGGTGCAATACAATGAAGTACAAGAATGCAAAAAAGCAAGCCTGCCACGAAATGATAGAGGAAGAGAAATATAAACAACTTAAAGTACATAAAACAAATATACAAAAGCGAGACCTCTACCTGAACACTAAATCAACATCTGAATCGGAGCCCGAGCCCCCGTCCTCAGAAAGGTCCTCAAATCCAAGACTAGTCACATTGCACTCGAGCCTCCTGGTCACCATTTGAAGAACCTTTGACACTCCGCTCCTGAAAGCAATCTCTCGGACATCTTCAACCTGGGGGCTCCACCTCCATAGTCCAGATATCCTCTCAGATTTCCTCACCAAGTAAACAACAGTCCCGCGTATAGTCCAGAGAGTCCTTGTACTTAGCAAGTCTTGCAGCCTTGAGTTCGGCAGCCCGATCTTCAGAAGAGAGTTTCTCAACTTCCGCCTTCGAAGCCCCAAACTCAGCCTCCAACGGGAAGTCTCTTCTTATGAGTTCCTTAGCAGGTGCACGGTCTTCTCCACTAAGGATTTTTTTGTCTGATGCGCCATCCGCGAATCCTCAAACTCCACCTTCTGCTATGATTCAATCTGTGGAAATCGAGACATATATCGGTCCCGCTTCTCTCTCAAGTTAGAAAGAGAGCTCTCTGCTTCTCATATCTTCTCTTGAAGCGCCAAGGAACCATCTTTCAAGCTCACATAATGATCATTCCATGTAAGTGCTATATTGGCACGAGCTTTACTCTACAAATATAAGGAAATGAATCAGATTTATACAATACAACAAAATCACAAGCCAAAAAGAAGGATTTACTCACCACATTGCTCACCGTCTTCAAAAATGAAGACACACACTTCTCTTTCGCTATCTGAGGTGCAGGAACCTTCACATGAAGAGCCTAGGGGGGGGGGAGGGGGAGATCCCAGAACCTAAAAATCAGAATCGATCGGTGTAGTCTCATCTCTAGAGTTACAACTGCCTCAAGCTGACAATATCTCTACCGCGAAGAATATTGGGGCTCCACATTCGCATCACTGCTGCCTTTGAATACAAGCTTCCTCTTTCGGTCATGAACTAGTGGCACTGCTGCTACGCTCTCAGGATCAGAAGAAAGTCCACACAAAAACAAGAATTTCTCCCCCCAAAACATGGAAATGCTAAAAAGATAGTTTGCCAGCTTATGAGGCACTTTGAACCCCAACATCAGACTAAATTCCCACTCATGCCTCTTCATACGACAACATCAATTAGGTAGTGAATTCCAAAGTTCAGGCAAGCCGCAAGAATTCTGGACATAACCAAATAAGGTGTTTTCATTACGTTGATCCGCCCGACTTTCAATATAAACCCAACACTTGTTGATATAGATCTCAATGCGCTCGCCAACGTCAACTCGAATCTCGTACTATTGCCTGGTGATGTAGTCATGTTCTGTATGTTTACCCAGCAGCACCTTCCCGACTACATCTGCTAAGAACTTGAACAAACAAGTTCTTCTTCAGCAGCTTGTTTGGGTTATCTCCAGAATGACCCATTTTAATCAATATATTTTTATAGTCTTCAGTGTCCATTTCTATCTCTTCATCACCATTTTTTAGACCGAAAATTTTGGTTAGTACAGTAGGGGAAAGGGAAATGTTGTTACCAGAAATAGTGCCCGTCATATTATCTTCAGATGTTGATGTGAGAGAGTTATCCTCAACTCCTGGCCTTATCAGCCGCAGGGAGAATCTTGGGCCGTCAGATCCTAATTGAAAGGAATGGACGGCCACGAAAAGCCCTGAAAAATGCTTTCCTGGGCTGAACACGGCTTGTGACACGCCCATGCCACAGGCCGTGTACCTTAAGCGGCAAAGAAACCGCCTTAATCAGACCAGGACACGGCCGTGTGACACGCTCATGTCACAGGCCGTGTGCTAGACACGACTTGAGACATGCTCGTGTCCAGCCCGTGTTCACCAGTCTTCCCAAGCACAGATAAGGAAACGACCCTTGACACGCCCGTGTCACAGGACGTGTGCCCCCACTCGAGGTTAGTCGAGTGAATTTCGTCGAACTCACTCGAGAACTCGTCGAGCGCATAGCGGGACATGACCTTGGACATGCCCGTGTCACAGGCCGTGTACCTCACTCGAGGAATGTCGACCTCATTTCGTTGAACTCACTCGAGACACCCTGCCAGCACTCGAGTGCAGAACATGACCATGGACATGCCCGTGTCCCCGGTCGTGTATGTAACACCCCCGATTTTCTGCGATTATTTAATTCTCATTTGGCGTTACGTTGATGCATTTCCGGCATGTGTCGTTTGTTAGAGCATGGTCTTAGCTCTCTAGATTCCTTGTATGGTTGTTAGTAGCCTTTTTGGCAAGATTCCCTAGCAAGCCGGGTCTGTTTTGGTGACCGGTGAGGCCTCTCGGGGGATGCTTGTGTTTTGGCTTCGGTTAGTGATAACCCGAGTTTTGTTTGTCGAAAGTTGATTTTGACTTTACCGTTGCGTTCGTAGCGTGGGTAATTAGCTACGGTGTGAATTTCGTCGGAATCCGAGGTGGTTTGGTTTTCACGTCGTTTTGATGTGTTAATAATAATGGACGTAATGATTAATTAATCTATAAAGTTTGAAATGAATGGCTTTTAGGTGGCAGTTTAGGCTGAATAGGTGTGTCCCTACATAAATATATATAGTCTCTAGACAAAAAACGAGTCTTTTCATCATCTACTTCCCGTAAGAGTAACCGCTGCCTATTCGAGAGGAAGAAAACCGCCACCCCTGCTACCCTTCAGACGCCGATTCTGGGAGCGTTAGTGGACGGAATTCGATTCCGAAAGCGGATTTGGAGTGCTCTCGCCTAGACCTTCATTCCTACGATAAGAGATTCAATTTTCTTGGTGGTTCTAGGGGTCTCGGAATTTTTAGTTTGATCCTTTTCCGCCATTAAAACCTTAGATCCTGTTTAGGTGCTGTTGCGGCTGGAGCCGAGAGAGAGAGAGAGAGAGGCGGGGCTGTGCAAGATAAATTCTGGAATTGAGGCAAGAGGTGCTACTACCCTTGCCAAGTTTTTCTTCTCCTTTTCATTGTCAATTTGCTGTAATTTTTCCTGTTTTCCCGAGATTGTTATTTTACTCTGTTTTTTCCGTCTAAAGCATGTGAATCAGAAACCATTTTGCCCCTTTATGTTTCTGTTTGTATTCTCTCAAGTTCTGAAACTCAAATCTTCGGCTGGAGTACTGTAGTCTTGTTTGTTTTATCAAGTGGTTCCCTGTAAATCTCTGTTTGGGTAGTATCTTGCCTTTCAACCCTAGAATTTAATAGCAGTGACCTGTGATCGACGAAAGGCAAATCGTTGAACGGAGTTCGACGATTTCCCGTGTCCTGTGATTCGATGACAATCGTCGAGCTGCGTTCGACGATTTTCCTGAGTTCGATGATTTTCCCGTGCTCGATGAAAATCGTCGAGCTGCGTTCGACGATTCCTGTAACAGTGAACGTTTTTTTTCTGTAGGCTGAGATTTATTTCTTCTCAGTTTTTTTCTTTCTTCCCGAGTGATTACCTCCTAGGGGAAATGTCTTGTCGGCCTTTCGTTCTTCCTTTGTTTTGAGGGCTGAATCGTGGGTTATGGCAGGTAGTGGTATTTTGACGCTCTAAAGGAGCGGGATGTTTTGTGTGCGAGCCTTGGCCGACACCTTTTGGTCCCAGGTATGGGCTGGGTATTGCTGTGGTCGTCACCCTTTTTATCCCAGGTACGTGCTGGGTTTGTGGTGATTTTGTGCTGACACAATGAATTTTCTTTAGGAACTGTTTGGCTTGGGGGACTATTTTTGGTCACCAACTTAGGTCCATTTTGTTTACTACTGCCATTAACTCACAAATTAGGATTGTTAGGTGTTTCTTCCTGGTTAAATACAACACATAGTGACAAGTTTTTCTTGTCTTTTGCCTTGTAGCCTCTGCAGGATTTGAGCAGGGCTTGGTGTTGTTGCTTGGTACTTGGTGTACTTTTGCTTCCTTGGGACAATGTTTGTGTTTACTGTCATGTTTACTTACCCTCTTTGTCCATTTTGATTTAAATTCCCTAATTCAGATTTTCATGATTTACTTGCTGAGGTGTTCTTTTCTTTTCTGAATGCCTCAGGTTCTGACTAGTAGCCGAGTAGACGGCTAGTTTTGCTGTGCTGTTGCTGGTGATCCCTTGAGTTGTAGGGATCTTTCTCTTGCTGTTGTGAGGTAGTTTTCCTGTTTTCTTACAGACATTCATACTTGCCAGTGGGTTCGTGTCAGTTTGTTGGCGCCCACTGGTAGTTTTACCTTATGATACTAGATATGTTTCTTTTACTGCTACCTTTCTAGAGATATTCTACTTGCTCTTGGGAAATTTTATGCTAGGTTGCTAGTTATTTATTTTACCTAAAAATACTACTATAAGTATATCTCATGATCAGCATATTTTATAAGACTCATACACTACTTTCCAAGTAACGTAAAAAGATCGTTTTCCTACTTATAATATAATATAAATCTAGAGTCTTGCATAGTATAAGTTGACCTCGGGGGTCACTTATGCACTCTCATAGGATGTCAAAAATAAATAAATTATTTTCTGCTGCGTATATTTATAGTTTTTAAACCGTGTACTAGATGATCCACCGAGCCGAGGGATACGGCCCTTAAAATTATATCTGATTTTCTAATCATTAAACTTAAGAAATTTTCATAGTCTAGTTAGATGGTGTTCGCCTGAGCGTCGACAGTTATCCCTTGCTCGATGTGGCATCACGACACGTGTTTTTCTCATACTCTGATACTTCTTGAATTCGGAGAAAAATGCGGGTTGTGACAGTTGGTATCAGAGGTAGGTTGCTTGACAATTTATCGGGCAACCTTTCCTTATAGGTATTAGATGTTTAACATCATATCATACACACACCGATATGTTATCAGCACGTCTTGGCTGAAGCACGAACACTACACTCATAGCATAACATGAAGTATACGGGGCATATTATGTAGTATGGGATGCATAATATGTGTTTGTATATGGATCCACCATAGGGGCAACATGTGAGGGTTATGTAGTATGGGATGCATAACCTCACCACATGAATGTGACTAGCACGTTTCTTTTTCGTTGCATGAGAATGTTATGTAGTATGGCATGCATAACATTTTCACGCGTACGCCGCTCATGACATGCATTAGGGCCTTTTTAGAATGCATAGCACAATCATGCATAACATAACATTGCATAAGCACAATGTGCCAAGTTAAAGATTTGCAGGATGACATATATACACACATGGTTTTTAAATCAGAAAAAGAATATAAATTCATGCATTCCCGATCTAGGCACAAGAGTTAGATGATGGTGGTTAACCATCCTAGGCTAGGCATAACATCACTTTTGTTAAACAAAATAAAATCCCAGAGCAAGTTTAACACTTTTAAGATCATATTTATGTATGTATTGTCTGTACTTGTAGTTAGTTCCAACTATTGTACCAGGATTTGACTAATGTTGATATGACCATAGGATGGTAAGACGTCCTTCGACGAGGTCGAATCCCCTGTCTGAGGGTGAGACTTCTGGAGCGCAGTGATGCGGTGATCGAGAGCTTGCGGTTGAGCAATGATTCCTTGACCAGACAGTTGGTGTAGATGCAGGTCCAGATCCAGTCTCTGGCGACAGTTGTGGCCGGACAGACTCAGGGAGTGCAAGACCCTACAGGGGGGTCAGCTGCCCCTCCCCCTCCTGCTCCCCTGAGACCTCCAGTGGTGGTGCCAGTGGAGATGGCCTTCATTTCTCAGTTTCAGAGACTTAGCCCTCCTACATATGATGGGAAGGCAGATTTTATGGTCATAGATGATTGGCTGATCTCCATAGAGGAGATGTTCTCGTACTCCGATGTTGCAGATGATCAGAGAGTGATGATAGCCGCCTATCAGCTAAAGGGTTTGGCTAAGAGCAGGTGGCTTAGGGAAAAGGAGAGCTTGGTGGCTGGTTGCACTTGGGGATTATTCAAGGAGATACTATTGAGGAAGTTCCTTCCTTCGGTCGAGAGTGACCGACTTATGAATGAATTCCTTCACCTGAAGGAGAGGCAACTCATGGTCAGTGAGTATGAGATAGAGTTCAGCAAGTTGAGCCGGTTTGCCCCTGGGTTGGTGAGTGTTGAAGCAGATCGAGTCAAGCGGTTCCTTGGTGGCTTGAGGAGCGAGGTTCAACAGTTAGCTGGTGCTTATGGATCAGTGACTTATGCAGGGGTTGTGGAGGCTGCTCTGAAAGTGGAGGCAATTGAGACAGCAAAGAACAGAGGCCAACAAATGAGGAAGTACAAGAGAAAGTCTGCTGAGGAGAAGAACCCCCAGGTACTCGATGCTGCTTCGGGAAAGAAGAGCAAGGTGGTGTGTAGCTTCTGTGGCCGGACTGGCCACCCTGTTGAGAGGTGTTTCAAGAAGGCGGGAGCTCAGAATAAGGAGCAGGTGCATGCCATTCAAGGTGCTCCGAGGAAGGATGGTTCCTGTTCTGTTTGCAAGCGACCCGGGCATGATGCTGCCCAGTGCTGGTCCAAGGATAGAGTCTGCTTTCAGTGTGGCCAGAAGGGCCATATCAAGACTAGGTGTCCTCAGGTCCAGCCTGTTCTTCAGGCAGTTCCACTTCAGGCTTTACCTCCGCCTCTGCGTGTGGACAAGGGCAAAGGAAAGTTGAACGTGATCTCTTCCGAGGAGGCTCAGACCTCAACTCAGGTCATCTCAGGTTAGTTGTTTTCCTAGCTTGAAAGTTTTATTTTGGCTAGAATGGTTATAGTTTTGTATTGGTAGTTCCTTAGTTGCTTATATATACTCCTATAGGGAAATTTAAGGTGAAGAACTGCTGGGCGCGTGTTCTGTTCGACTCCAACGCTACCCACTCATTTGTGGCTAGAGCTTTTGTAGAGCGTTATCGGTTGGTTCTAGATCAAGTTCGTGATACCTTTCACGTCAAGTTCCCTTCTGGTGAATCTGTGTTGTCAGATTTGGGAATTTTGGATTGCCCTATTTTGTTGGGGGACTTTCTTGCGAAGGAAGACTTGAAGATGATTAATCTAGATTATTCTGGGCATGGACTGGTTGTCTAAGTATGATGCGGTTATTCAGTGCAAAGGGAAGCGCTTGGACTTCATCAAGGACAATGGTCAGCCTGGAAGTGTGTATGCTGATCCGTGCGAGGATTCTCCTATCATTTCTGCGGTATGTGCTCAGAAGCTATTTCATTCTGATTGTTTTGCTTGTTTAGTCTCGGTGGTTGGGACTGCTGTTAGTGTACCGCGCTTGGAGGAGATTCCTGTGGTTCGTGGTTTCTCAAATGTTTTTCCTGATGACCTTCCTGGTATTCCCCCAGAGCGGGATGTTGAGTTTGTGATTGATTTGGAACCGGGTATGCATCCTATTGCTAAGGCGTCGTATAGGATGGCCCCTCGTGAGTTGGAGTAGTTGCGAGTCCAGTTGGACGAGTTGTTGGCAAAAGGTTTTATCAGACCGAGTTCGTCGCCTTGGGATGCTCCTGTTCTATTTGTGAAGAAGAAAGATGGGTCGATGAGGCTGTGCATTGACTATAGGGAGCTGAACAAAGTTACCATAAAGAACAGGTACCCTCTGCCGAGGATCGATGATTTATTTGATCAGTTGCGTGGTAGCACGGTGTTTTCCAAGATCGATCTTCGTTTAGGCTATCATCATCTCAGGATCCGTGAGTCGGACATTCCACGGACTGCCTTCAGGTCGAGGCATGAGCATTTTGAATTCTTGGTTATGTAATTTGGTTTGACCAATGCGCCATCAGCATTCATGGATATGATGAACCGGGTGTTCAAGGACTTTCTAGACAAGTTTGTGGTGGTATTCATTGATGATGTGTTGATCTACTCTCGCAGTGCTGAGGAGCATGAGCAGCATCTGCGATTGGTTCTGTCTGCTTTGAGAGACCATCAGTTATTCGTCAAGCTGAGTAAATGTGAATTCTGGTTGTCCTAGGTTTCCTTCCTGGGTCATGTGGTGAACAAGGACGACATCTCGGTTGACCCGGAAAAGATTTCTGCAGTGATGGATTGGCATAGGCCGAGTACACCCAAGGATATTAGGAGCTCCTTGGGGTTGGCTGGCTATTATAGAAGATTCGTGGAGGGCTTTTCTACCTTGGTAGCCGCCTTGACTAAGCTGACTCAGAAGAATGCGGCGTTCATTTGGAACGAGAAATGCGAGGAGGCTTTTTTGGAGCTGAAGAGCAGGTTGTGTTCTGCCCCTGTTTTGACATTGCCTATGGAGGGAAAGGACTATGATGTATATATGGATGCCTCGCATGTTGGGCTCGGAGGTGTGTTGATGCAAGAAGGGAAGGTGATTGCGTATGGGTCGAGGCAATTGATGACTCATGAGAGGAACTACCATACACATGATCTTGAGTTCGCAGCAGTGATCTTTGCCCTGAAGCTGTGGAGACATTTACTTTATGGTGCTCAGTGCAAGATCTACACCGATCATAAAAGCCTAAAGTACGTGTTCACACAGAAGGAGTTGAATCTGCGCCAGCGGCGGTGGCTAGAGTATGTGACTGATTATGATGTGGATATACAGTATCATCCGGGCAAGGCCAATGTGGTGGCCGACGCCCTGAGCCGGAAGACAGGGAAGATCTTTAATCTCACCGCCGATCGTATAGTGGAAGAGTTCCTCGTGATGGATATTTCCGTGGGACGCTGTGACATGCAGAGCAGTTTGGCAGTGGCAGAGCCGTCTTGGATTGCACCCACCAGGTTGCACCAGAAGGATGATCCGGATCTTCTGCACTTGTACCTCAGGACTGAGAGAGGGGAGTTGCCGGATTTTTCTATTAATGATGCGGGTACTTTGAAGCACCGTGACAGGTTTTGCATCCCCGCTATTGTAGACATCAGGGGTATGATTTGCAGAGAGGCTCATGGGTCCAGTGTTGCCTACCATCCAGGATCTACAAAGATGTATCATGAATTGAAGGAGATTGCCTGGTGGTATGGGATGAAGGGAGATATAGCCTGATTTGTTGCTGAGTGTCACACTTGCAAGCGTGTGAAGGCCGATCATGGAAGGCCTGGTGGCAAGTTGACTCCGTTGGATATCCCTACTTAGAAGTGGGAAAGTATTTCTATGGACTTCATTACGGGCTTGTCGAGATCTCCTAGAGGTTTTGATTATGTTTCGGTTATAGTGGACAGACTGACGAAGTGTGCTCACTTCATGCCGTACAAGATTGATTATCCGATGAAAAAGATAGCGGAGCTGTATTTGGATGAGGTCATCAGATTGCACGGTGTGCCAGTTAGCATCATTTCGGATCGAGACTCCCGTTTTACGTCTCGCTTCTGGAGGAGTCTGCAAGAGGGTTTGGGTACAGATTTGAGGTATTCTACAGCTTACCACCCGCAGACCAATGGTCAGACTGAGCGAGTGAACCAGATAGTTGAGGATATGATCAGGTGCTACATATTGGACCACAGTGGAGCGTGGGATGAGCGTTTGCGGCTTATGGAATTTGCATACAATAACAGTTACCAGGAGAGCTTGCGAATGGCTCCGTTTGAAGCCTTGTATGGGAGGCGCTGCAGAACTCCCTTGTTTTGGACCGAGGTCGGTGAGAGGCCTGTATTGGGTCCGAATGCGCTCGAGGAGATGGAAACTGCTGTGAAGCTTATTCGAGAAAAGCTTCGTATTGCTCAGGAGAGATATGAGAAGAACGCCAACCGACGTAGGTCTGACTTGGAGTTTTCTATAGGGGACCTTGTGTTTCTTAAGGTTTCCCCGATGGTTGGTGTTAAGAGGTTCGGTAAAAACCGGAAGTTGGACCCGAGGTATGTGGGCCCGTTTAAGATTGTTGAGCGGATTGGCATGTCAGCATATAGATTGGATTTGCCAGCAAATTTCCCAGGTATTCATAATGTGTTCCATGTAAGCCAATTGCGGATGTGTGTGCAAAGCAGTGAGCAAGTCTTGGATCACGATGGTGAAAGTTCTATGGAGGAATCAGGATTTGCAAAGCGCGACTTGGGAGCTAGAGTCGGCTATGAGGGAGGCTCACCCTCATCTATTCCCTTGATTTGATTGGTACGTTTTCTTTCTAGTAACTCTTGTTTTGATTACTTTCCTTCTATAGTAGAAGTAGCATATATAAAGTTTTGAGACGAAACTTTCTTTTAGGGGGAGTGACTGTAACGCCCCCGATTTTCTGAGATTATTTAATTCTCGTTTGGAGTTATGTTGATGCGTTTTCGGCATGTGCCGTTTGTTAGAGCGTGGTCTTAGCTCTCTAGATTCCTTGTGTGGTTGTTAGTAGCCTTTTTGGCAAGATTCCCTAGCAAGCCGGGTCTGTTTTGGTGACCGGTGAGGCCTCTCGGGGGATGCTTGTGTTTTGGCTTCGGGTAGTGATGACCCGAGTTTTGTTCGTCGAAAGTTGATTTCGACTTTGCCGTTGCGTTCGTAGAGTGGGTAATTAGCTACGGTGTGAATTTCGTCGGAACCCGAGGTGGTTCGGTTTTCGCGTCATTTTGATGTGTTAATAATAATGGACGTAATGATTAATTAATCTATAAAGTTTGAAATGAATGGCTTTTAGGTGGCAGTTTAGGCTGAATAGGCGTGTCCCTGCATAAATATATATAGTCTCTAGACAAAAAACGAGTCTTTTCATCGTCTCCTTCCCGTAAGAGTAACCGCTGCTGTTCGAGAGGAAGAAAACCGCCACCCCTGCTACCCTTCAGACGACGATTCTGGGAGCGTTAGTGGACGAAATTCGATTCCGAAAGCGGATTTGGAGTGCTCTCGCCTAGACCTTCATTCCTACGATAAGAGATTCAATTTTCGAGGTGGTTCTAGGGGTCTCGGAATTTTTAGTTTGATCCTTTTCCGCCGTTAAAACCTTACATCCTGTTTAGGTGCTGTTGCGGCTGGAGCCGAGAGAAAGAAAGGCAGGGCTGTGCAAGATAAATTCTGGAATTGAGGCAAGTGGTGCTCCTACCCTTGCCAAGTTTTTCTTCTCCTTTTCATGTTCAATTTGCTGTAATTTTTTCTATTTTCCCGAGATTGTTATTTTACTCTTTTTTTTCCGTCTAAAGCATGTGAATCAGAAACCATTTTGCCCCTTTATGTTTCTGTTTGTATTCTTTCAAGTTCTAAAACTCAAATCTTCGGTTGGAGTCCTGTAGTCTTGTTTGTTTTATCAAGCGGTTCCCTGTAAACCTCTGTTTGGGTAGTATCTTGCCTTTCAACTCTAGAATTTAATAGCAGTGAGATTTCATACTTATATTACCAGTAATAGGTTTGAATTAGGCTAAGAAGTTTGGTCGGGAACGAAGTTGGAGGTACAGGAATGTTGTATACTCAATGCAGCCAGTTCGGGGAAGATCGTCGACCTGAGTTCGACGATAATCGTCGAACTGAGATCGACGATCTCTGGTTGCTTGAGATTGTCGACCTGAGTTCGACGATGATCGTCGAACTGAGATCAACGATCTCTGTTTTCCTGAGTTCGGCGAGGATCGTCGAGCTGAGTTCGATGAGGATCGTCGAACTGAGTTCGACGATTTTCTGTGGCCCGCGTTTAACGCAAAATCATCGAATGGAATTCGACAATTTCCTATGGCCTGCGTTTATCAGAAAATCGTCGAACGGCGTTCGCCGATTTTTCCCGTGACCTGTGATCGACGAAAGGCAAATCGTCGAACAGAGTTCGACGATTTCCCATGTCCTGTGATTCGACGACAATCGTCGAGCTGTGTTCGACGATTTTCCTGAGTTCGACGATTTTCCCGCACTCGACGAAAATCGTCGAGCTGCGTTCGGCGATTCCTGTAACAGTGAACATTTTTTTTTGTAGGCTGAGATTTATTTCTTCTCAATTTTTTTCTTTCTTCCCGAGTGATTACCTCCTAGGTGAAATGTCTTGTCGGCCTTTCGTTCTTCCTTTATTTTGAGGGCCGAATCGTTGGTTATGGCAGGTACTGGTATTTTGACGCTCTAAAGGAGCGGGATGTTTTGTGTGCGAGCCTTGGCCGCCACGTTTTGGTCCCAGGTACAGGCTGGGTATTGCTATGGCCGTCACCCTTTTTATCCCAGGTACGGGCTAGGTTTGTGGTGATTTTGTGCTGACATAGTGAATTTTCTTTTGGAACTGTTTGGCTTGGGGGACTGTTTTTGGTCACCTACTCAGGTCCATTTTGTTTACTACTGCCATTAACTCACAAATTAGGATTGTTAGGTGTTTCTTCCTGGTTAAATACAATATATAGTGGCAAGTTTTTCTTTTCTTTTACCTTGTAGCCTCTGCAGGATTTGAGCAGGGATTGGTGTTGTTGCTTGGTACTTGGTGTACTTTTTCTTCCTTGGGACAGTGTTTGTGTTTACTGTCATGTTTACTTATCCTCTTTGTCCATTTTGATTTAAATTCCCTAATTCAGATTTTCATGATTTACTTGCTGAGGTGTTCTTTTCTTTTCTGAATGCCTCAGGTTCTGACTAGTAGCTGAGTAGACGGCTAGTTTTGCTGTGCTGTTGCTGGTGATCCCTTGAGTTGTAGGGATCTTTCTCTTGATGTTGTGAGGTAGTTTTCCTATTTTCTTACAGACATTCATACTTGCTAGTGGGTTCGTGTCAGTTTGTTGGCGCCCACTGGTAGTTTTACCTTATGATACTAGATATGTTTCTTTTACTGCTACCTTTCTGGAGATAGTCTACTTGCTCTTGGGAAATTTTATACTAGGTTGCTAGTTATTTATTTTACCTAAAAACACTACTATAAGTATATCTCATGATCAGCATATTTTATAAGACTCATACACTGCTTTCCAAGTAACGTAAAAAGATCATTTTCCTAGTTATAATATAATATAAATTTAGAGTCTTGCATAGTATAAGTTGACCTCGGGGGTCACTTATGCACTCTCATAGGATGTCAAAAATAAATAAAGTATTTTCCGCTGCGTATAAGTATAGTTTTTATACCGTGAACTAGATGATCCACCGAGCCGAGGGATACGACCCTTAAAATTATATCTGATTTTCTAATCATTAAACTTAAGAAATTTTCATAGTCTAGTTAGATGGTGTTCTCCTGAGCGTCGACAGTTATCCCCTGCTCGACGTGGCATCACGACGCGTGTTTTTCTCATACTCTGATACTTCTTGAATTCGGAGAAAAATGCGGGTTGTGACACTGTACCTCACACAGAGTAGGACACGGCTTGGGGACATGCCCGTGTACCAGGCCGTGTTGCCCACTCTCCTCAGCCCAGTCATCACTAAGATTTGGGGCGCTACAATTCCCCCCTCCTTACAAGAAATTTCGTCCCAAAATTTACAGATAGTACTCGACAAATTCTCAACCAAAAATATGTTACAACATTTCATGTACAACCTCAACTGTTATATAAGTTTAAACAAACAATTCGGGAAACTCAGCACGCATGGTCTGCTCCCGCTCCCATGTAAGCTCCTCACGGCCACAGTTGTCCCATCGGACCTTGACCATCCAGATTATTTTGTTCCGCAACTGCTTATCGGCCTTATCCTAGATCTAAATGGGCCTAACCTTTGTCATTAGCCCAAATTCGATCGGTACATGATCATTTGCAATCACTTGAGCTGGATCTTTTACGTCCCTTTGAAGCACTGAGATGTGGAAAACATCATGAAGTCCACTCAACTCATCCGATAGAGATAGCCGATAAGCAACTTCACCAACTCTTTCTACTACTTCAAATGGACCAAGATATCTCGGACTTAGCTTTTTAAGCGCCGTATCCTGGACACGCCTTTGAAGTGTTTGATTTTCAAATAGACCCAATCGCCAATCGTAAACTCAACATGTCGGTGCTTGGCATTGTAATATTCATCTTGTCTATCTTGAGATATCAGTAGCCTCTCCCGAATAGAACATATCATCGATTTAGCTTCTTCGACTTCTTTTCACTTATAAAGTTTCGATTTGCCTGCTTCTGCCCAAGCCAATGGTGTAAGACATTTTTGACCATACAAAGCCTCAAATGATGTCATACCTATGTTTGCTTGGTAGCTATTATTGTAGGCAAATTCTACCATATAGAGATGATCTTCCCATCTCTTACCAAAATCCAAGGTGCACATTCGGATCATGTCCTCCATTGTTCGATTGGTCCTCTCAGTCTGGCCATCAGTTTGGGGATGAAAGGTCATACTGAATGTTAACTTTATTCCTAACAATTGATGGATTATTCTCCAATCATTCGATTTGAATTGCCCGTCACGATCACTTACGATGATATGTAGAACACCGTGCAACCGTACTATCTGCTCAACGTAGAGTTTCGCCAAGACTTCCACTGAATCATCCCTCTTGTTCGGAAGGAAGTGAGCCACTTTCATCAACTGGTCTACGATCACCCAAATCGAATCATTACCACATTGAGACCTTGGCAAACCATGCACAAAATCAATTGAAATATCATCAAACTTCCACTCCGGAATAGGTAACGATTTCAGGAAACCTCTAGTCTTCTGGCATTCAGCCTTCACTAAGGCACAAGTCTGACATTTAGCCATATATAGTACTATGTCTTTCTTCATGCCTGGCCACCAGAACAGCTTTTTCACGTCCTTGTACATTTTCGCGCTTCCTTGGTGAATTGAGTATTTCATAAAGTGTGCTTCATACATCAATTCTTCTCTTAGTTTACACAGAGTTGGAATGCACAAATGACCATCTTTGCGGAAAAGGCCGTCATTCTAGGAGAATTTGTCATTTGACCCATCCACTGCATAGCGTTGCAAACTTTCATCAAGTTCCGTTGTCGGGTAGTAGTAGGCGCTCATAGCTGTCAGCTCCTGGTTGACCAAGCGCATCTAGTCCCGGGCTTGCGGGATGTGCCTCCTGGGGGAAGTCTCTTCGTATCAGCCGCCTTGCTGCTCCATCTCCCCGGAAAGGTGCCCGTAATCCCGCTCGAGGACCCCTAGCCGACACTCAGTCGTAGACCAGAATTCTTCCGCCTGACGGGAATCATCCCGCTGCATCTAGATCAGCTTGTCCAGCACCTCCACCATCCGCTCCTTCAGCATCTCGGCATCCTCGAGGTCTCCAAGGAATTTTGCGATCTCTCTAGTAGAGGGTGGGGGCGAGAACTACTCATCATCGACTTCAGGAGCTCCCGCCGAGGTGTCCCAGTAACCTGGCGAGAAATGCCGGTCAAAATCCGAAAAGTCAAGCGAGAAGGGAGGTCCAATAGTTTCACCTAGCGGTGGAATGGAGCTCCCGCCTGGAGTCAGGCGGGAAGGACTAGGCCTTCTCTCAAAGGATACCGCAAATAGATTGTGGCCCATTTTTTTCTGTCACGAATGGGTTGGCGTTTGCGCCGGCAAGTGGATGTCAGTAGGAGGGAAAACTTCTAGGGTCTTCCCGGTCGATGGGCGAGAGCTCGGCGTGGGCTCTTTGGGGATCTCGGAAACCAGCGTCTGGGCACTGGACTGAACCGGTCTGTGGTTTCAAAGGGAGGAGATACAAGAAAAAAGGCATAAGCAAGAGCTTAATCAGCGGAAGGGATACGAGGAGATAGTCATTAGTCCTACCTGGGATGGCTGCGGTCATGACACTGGTAGCTTATGGGGACAATCTCCAGAGCCGACTGCTCGCGATCTTTAGGATGCCGGAGGGTATCGATAGTTGCTGGGAGAGCACCAGAGTCGCTCGCTGGCGGGATCTCCTATGAATGGGCCTGAAGGTTAGGTCAGTAAACTTAAAGATGTCCATTAGAGTAGGGGCATGTGGAAAACCTCCTCGAGGACAGGCGAGGTTCTTACGGTTGGGGGTAGGTGTCAGAGAAGCAGTCTCTTCCACTGTAGGGTTCCGCTGGATCATTTTCACCTACTTTAGCCGATAGGGCGAGTCAGCTGGCCTCTTGGACGAGAGCCAGGGAGCATATTTGGAGGCCTTGGAGCTAGCCATCTCTAGTGCAACTGCAAGCCAGTCCACAAGTTCTTGGGAGAGGGGTTTTGTGGTCAACCTGCTGTACATGATTGTAAGGGCAAATTCTCGAAGGACGATTTGAGGGTGAACAGTGATACCAACTCTTGGGCCATCATGTGGCATTTATAGAGCCATGGAGGAACCCACCAAAGATTCCCTTCTAGGTCAGTAAGCACTCATCAAATACTTGGATTTGGATGATTCCTTTTGAGCTTTGCGCTAGCTCAAAAAGAGTGGGGATTGTGTACAACCCCGTATTCGCTGAGTGGGTCCCACCTGCAAGATCGAGACTTTTGCAGACCATCCAGGCCCAGGAGGGCTAAGAGGCGGAAGGGTTCCCACTAGGTATGCGGGAAGGCTCCCGCCCGTAGCAGGCGCAAGGCCTCTACCCTTCATGCGACTGGTCTTTAGATAGTGCATTCTGTAACACCTCCCCTATAATATCCGTATAATATGGGTCCGTCCGGGGCCCCACAACATACAAAATCCATAGCTTAAACATTATAAGATGATATAAAATACCTAATAAGTTATAAATATACGTATTTTTCAGTACATAAATTCGGTCGTTTTAGTTTATTTTCATTGTTTATTGTTATTTTTCTTCAATAAAATGTTCTTTTTTGTATATACTCCTCTAACTTAGCCTCATTTTTGTTTTCTGAAATTTTGCAGAAAAAAGTCGTAAAAAATCAAAAGTCACGCCCATGACCCACTTTGATCCCAGCAAATCAGCTGCCTGCAAAGAAACAATGAAGTCACGCCCGTATCAACTAAGTCACGCCTGTGTCATGCCAGCCTCTCGACGTTCGTCGAACTTGAACAACACTCAATGCCAGTCATTCGACGTTCGTCGAACTCAACTCAATGCCAACCGTTCGACGTTCATCAAACTCAATTCAACGCTCGACGATTGTTGTTTGTCGAACTCAACTCAATGCAAGCTGATCAACGTTTGTCGATCGCCGATCGCTGAACGATGTTCGTCGAATGCCATTTGACATTCGTCGAATGCAGCTCGACGTTCGTCGAACGCCGCTCGACGTTCGTCGAACGCCGCTCGACCCTGTGACTTTACAATCGATGATTCGTTGATCGTAACTCGATGCTTTCATTCGCCTCTCGATGCTTTCTGACCACGACATGTCCAGTACCCGCTGCTTCCAGATCCAGGCCAATCATCAGAATTTCGACTTCCCCTACACGCCAGCGTGTCACCTCTTTTTTGTCTATAAATAGGAAAAATCTGTAAGGTCGGGGGTTCCCTTTTTTGAACCATTTTGCTTAGGGTTGGGGCTGCTTAGGTGATTTTCCATGCCATATAAGGAGATTTTCTCCCCCTCTCTTTAGTTTTACTTTTAGCTTTTTGTAACTGCCTTTTATTTTAAAGAAATTTGTAAATTTTCTCTTCTTATCGCGTATTGGATTTCATCTGAGTGCCTCATTCTAAGTGATCTTTTGTATCTTCTTTTTAAGTTTTCAAGTTATAATTTTGCTTAGTTTAGTTTTAGGTTCTCTTATAATTAGTCATTATGCTAGTTTTTATTCTTGTTTCCCTTAGCCTTTTTAGCTTTTATGTTGTCTTTGTGCTTTCAATTCATCCTGATAAATTCATAATATTGTTTCCAAAGTGGTTTTTATTTTTCTTTAACCTAGATTTTCTCTTTTAGGTTGTAAAACTTTTTGTTCTTTTTTAACTTTATTTCCACTTTTTATACTCATTTATGAAGTTATAAGAATGGATTTATAGTCGTTTTAATTTTTCGAACACTTTGATTTTGCTTTCATTTGAAAATCTTTTTCCTTCTTCAACTTTTATTCTCTTTTTATGCATTTTCATCAAGTTGTAGGAGAGAAATATAATCGTTTTAATTTTTATATAACTTTGTTTTTCTCTTTTATGAAGGGTGTGTGAGTGTATGAGCTAGCATTTTTATTATTTTCCTTCTTTCAAGTAGAGTGCGTGTGTGTATGAGATAGCTTTTTCAGCTTTAATTTCCCGCCTACTCGTTTGAGTAGGGCATGTAATTTCCCGCCTACTCGTTTGAGTAAGACTTCTCATTTCCCGCCTACGCGTTTGAGTAGGACTTGCAATTTTACCATTTTCATTTCCCTCCTACTTGTTTGAGTGGGACTTGTCATTTTTGGCCTACTTGTTTGAGTAGGACTTGCAATTTACTGTTTTCATTTCCCGCATACTGGTTTGAGTAGGACTTGCATTTTACTGCTTTCTTTACTGCTTTCATTGGGGTAACATAACGTTTGAGTAGGACTTACACTTTCAATTATGCATTTTCTTTTCATATAGCTGTCCTCAGTCCGATGAGTAGCTAATCGTTCTTAGCCCTCAGTATCGAAGAGCATTGAAACAGATAAAATCGCTTTAAATAATTAAAGGTCTCCATTTTCTCTTTAATTAAAAGAACTTAAGGTTTACCCCGTGTCTACAATTCGTAGAACCACAAATCGATGTGTGGTCACTACGTCTATTATCCATACGCTAGCTAGCCGAGAGGCCATGCGTATGGACCAATCACCCCTGTGTAAAGGGAGTTCTGCACTAACCCTCCACAGAGGAGGTACGAAATTCTACCGGATTGGGTTCCCCACCCAATAACAGGGTTCTTATCGTAATGCGGGCATTAAGAGGAATCCTTCGTCGAACGAGAGCATGGTCGAATAGTCTTAATGTTCAGTTGGGCGATAGTCCTACAGATAGGTGAGCTCATTTTTATGGAACCTCCACGTCCAAGACGCCGCATTAATTAATTTGAAATTTAGGATCTCTAGTTATTAAAAGTTATTGTAGTTCAAATTCGATTCGGTACCGTTGCGCTATTTTTTCATCGGCCTTTTCAAGATTATTTTCTATTTATATATAACAGCGTATTAAATTAATAACGCGACAAGTTATCTTTGTTAAAATAATAGTCCCTCCAGGGAGGAGTAGAAATAATCAACCCGTCCCCGAGAATAATACGACCTCGATATTCCCCACCGGAATATCCTGTACTACACGTGATAGGTGCAATTGTCTTCTTTCGTTAAAACTCATTTTCAACTTTTATATCCAATAAATCCGCTCGCTCTGACCACCCTAATCGTTAAATCAAGCCAAATAAATAAACCACTCATAAATAAATAAGCCTTGGGGTGCCGCGAGTTTAAACCACCAAGTTTTTGGCGTCGTTGCTGGGGAATTTTGTGTTGTTATTTTGAACTTCTGGAGCCTATTACTTTTACCTTTTTATTATTATTATTTCATATATATATATATAATGAAATGGCGTCATTTCCTAAAAAATCTAAAAATACTAAAAAACCTTAAAAAAACTAAAAACCCTACAAAAAATTCTAAAAATAACTAAAAAACTAACAACTAAAAAACCTAAAAATCTAAAAAACTAAAAAAAATAAAAACCTTCCTAAAAACCAACCAAAAAAACCCTACTAAAACCAAAATAAAAATTCCCCGTATATATATATATTTTATTTTAACTTTTTATTTTTTTCAAAAACCCAAAAAAATTAAAACTTGAAAAAAATTATTATTATTATTAAAAATTATATGTCTATTTTCTCGCTTCGGCCCGCCTCACGTTATTCTAGGAGTTAGGGGAACACATTTCCATTACGCTACTATAACTAAGACGTTAGCTAATTTCGAGTCACACACGCGCTTGCCACCCCTACCACTCGGACTCATATGTCCAAGTCGAGTTAGTAAATCGATAAATAAGGCGAATATTAGAAATAAACAACTCGCGCCCTCAAATAAATTCCATATAAACTGGATTGTTTTGTTTCTTATTTCTTAAATAATGCAGGGTTTCTAAATGGGTCTCCCCAAACTCGTTCAAGGGAAGTTTCTACCCTCCCTCTTTATTTTGTTTGTAAATATTGCATTTATTTCCTTTTCCGCATACTTACATTGCAACATTGGTGACAATGTTGGAATTAATTATGGGAGTGTTTTCTTATTTTCCTTTATTGCACTTTTTTTATTCTACACTCATTAAAAAATACAAAAAATATAAAAAAGTAAAACTCCAAAAATTTTGTTTGCTTTATCATCAAAAACTAAAACAATTTTATAAAAAAAATTTTCAAAAACTTATAAAACAAAAAATTCAAATTTTTTTTTACTTTGTAACATTTTGTAAATATTCGTTTTCCCCCCATTCTTTCTCTCTCTTCTTTGTACATAACATCTCTTTCTCTTACCTTTCTTGCAATTAAATTCATAAAAATGTTAAAATCAAAAATAAATAATTTTAAAAAAAATCAAAATCCAAAAAAATAATAACTCTAAAAATCCAAAAAAAGATAATAACTCAAAATACTAAAAAAGATAATAACCCAAAAAAACCAAAAGAAAATTTGTTTATTATGAAACAAATAAATTGAATATTCCATTCGTAACCATTTTTGCTCTCCAAAAATCTAGTTGTTAGTTTATTTATAAGCAGATTTTATTAATTCTTTATTTACTATTCGTTTATTAATTGGAGATTGATAGATTTAAATATCTGGGGTTAAGTTTTAAAGAATTTTTTATACTTTGTTCTTTAGATAAGAAACTTATTTTTAACACTACTTATAATTTGTCTAAATAGTTGCACGTGTATTTCGTTAGAAAATAATAATCTTAGACTTTAATTATGTTTACTACAAACTCTTTTTTTAAATACAGGAACGTTCAATTTATCAAAGTTGCTCTCAAAATTTTTTTATTAAAATCTTGTTTTCTTTTTGAAAAAACCTATCTCCCCATTTTTTTCATGTCTTACTTGACATGATTAATTTTGATTCTTAAAAGAACCTATGTCAATGAGAATAAGATTTTATTCCGTAAACATAGACATCCAATATTTTTAAAGATTATATGTTGCGGAGTAAGGGGATAAAATTCACTACTCTTATACATATACATTGGGTTATATGAAGTTGTTCAAAAAATTTTATATGTTATGGAAAATAATATTTCGTTTTCCTAAACATTCACATTCAAACTAAAAATTTCTTTCGAGGTTTGAGAAAAAATATCCCTCATCTCTAAAACCAAAGCTCTCTTCATAAACCACAACAACCCCCTTAGCCATTTTCAATAATTCTAGAATTAATTTAAAATCTTTTTCAGAGTATAATTTTTAAATTGCATTATTTCCTTTAATTCTTATAAGCTAAAGTTTCTATAATTCCAATCTATTTTTGTTAACCTAACAAATATAATTTTTACTATCTATTTGATTATATCGAGAGGTTTTTAGCCAAAACCTTTCCTCTATTTAAAATATTTTCATGATTTAGGACTTAAATCTTATACCCCTGATATCTATTTGATCTCTCTTTTAATTAATTCAATCGGTAGCTAAAATTTGTATTTCTTTTAATTTCTTATAAGTATATCTCCAATTGTTTCTCTGTAATAGTAAAAGCTTAAGTATGAGGGTATTTGATAAGTTGTAAATATATGTATTTTTAGGTACTTTAATTAGGTCGTTTTAGTTTATTTTTGTTGTTTTTAGTTACTTTTTTTCAATAAAATATTCCATTTTTGTATATACTCCTCTAACTTATCCTTATTTTTATTTTCTGAAATTTTGCAGGATAAAGTCAAAAAAATCAAAATATCACGTTTATGACTTGGTCGTGTTACTTTGATTCTAGCAATAATTAGCTCGCCATAAAGAAACGATGAAGTCACGCCCGTGTCAACTAAGTCACGCCCGTGTCACGCAAGTCGCTCGACGTTCGTCGAACTTGAACAACACTGTTAGGTCCATTGATCCCAATGTCCTAGATTTGTAAGAAGTCAAACAAGTCAATGGTATACATATAATTGTATTTGATGTATGTTTAATTTCATGCATACAGGTTGGTCTTTGTCAGAATTATTGGACATATAGATCAAGAGACAGTTACAGGTGGACTCAAAGTGATAAGCTAGAAATTCAGAAAAATTCTTGTACAGAAGTGTTGAGTGAGGCAAGCTCACTCAACGCCATATAGCTAATAGCGCTGAGAGAAGGCTGACAGTCATTGCCATGCAGCTAATAGCGCTGAGAGAAGGCTGACAGTAAACACGATACAGCTAATAGCACTGAGAGAAGACTGGGAGTCAAAGCTTTCAGTATTAAAAAGGCAGAAATGTGGCAAAGTCCACAGACGTTGAGTGAGCTCAACTCACTCAATGGCATATGGCCAGAATCGTTGAGTCAAGGACTTTTATCAATGCCAAAGTACAGAAGCATTGAGTGAAGCTCATTTACTCAATGCCAAATCAAAAGGCTTTGAGTCTAGTCTTCCCGTGAAGAAACAAGAATTCCGCTAAGTCCAGAATTGTTAAGTGAAGCCAGTTCACTCAACACACTCAACGCCAAACTTCAGCAAGAAGGAAAGATTTCAGAAAATCAGGCTAAGTATAAATGCATTGAGTTAAGCTTATACACTCAATACTCTCAACGCTTTTAAGCAGAAAGGGTAGAAGAATATGGCTAATGCAAAAAGCGTTGAGTGAGTCATATACTCTCAACGCCTAGCAGAGCTAAAGAAAATTCTAAGTACAAAATTGTTGAGTATTGCTTATCCATTTTTCGTCGAGCTGAGCTCTGAGTTCGTCGAATGGATTTCAGAGTTCGTCAAACTTAGCTTTCACTTTTTCGTTAGGCTGAGCTCTGGGTTCGTCGAACAGAGTTCAGAATTCGTTGAGCTCAGCTTTCACGTTTTCATCAAACTAAGCTCTGGGTTCGTCGAGCGGAGTTCAGAATTCGTCGAACTCAGATTTCACTTTTTCATCAAGCTAAGCTCTGGGTTTATCAAACTAAGTTCAGAATTCGTCGACCTCAGCTTTCACCTTTTCGTTGAGCTGAGCTCTGGGTTCATCAAAATGGGTTTTGAGTTTATCGAACTGAGGATTTGTGAAATGATGTTTGTTTTTGCTAAGTCCAGAATGATGCTGATGTCAGCAAAGTCAACAAGTCAATGAATTTCAGATTAGTTATTTAAATGCTGCAATTCGACATTAACATCACCATCAGTCTACTGTGAATCTCAATTTGATTAAGCTGAGGTTTTAACCGCCGTTGAAACTGGGACATATGTCAATCATCCAGCAAATCGACGGAATTATAAATAGCAGCTGAGATCGAGATTAAAAATCATTCAAGGAATTAATATAGAAAAACGAGAAGCAGGAATTCATCGTCTTCATCTGCCATTGTTACAGAGCCAAGAACTTCAAATTGATAAAATCTGAAGGGTTTCTGAGTCCGATGGTACAATCAACATCTACTACAACAAGTACAGAGGATATCTCTGAGGAAGACGAATCAGTCTAAGCAAGCCCTAGCTAAAGTTGATTCACGATCCAAGCTGACCCAAATATGAAGATCATCCTCTGGATCATCAAAGAATAAGAAGATATATGTACAAAGTTTTCTATGGACAGAAGGAGAGGCAAAGAAACTCATTTTTTGCCAATAAAGGTTAGCTGGTTGAAGACATTCATTCTTGATCTTCCCACTTCATCAGCAAGAGCGGGTAAAGGTCCTGATGTAACTTCCAGCACAAGCAACAGATAGTCAAAGATTGTCATTCTTGTTACTGTGAAGTAGATAGGGCTGAGATTTTCTTAGCCCAGGAAGAAATTGACTTAGGGAGCAATTTCTTTTAAGTCAAATTATCATTCCTCTTTCAAAATCAGTGGATCTGTGATAGATCTGTGTTGAGGCCTAGATTGATTAAGCTGTGTGAGAGATCTGTGTGATCTTATTAAAAAGCCTAAATTATAAAGGCTATGAGAAGGATCTGTGAGATCTGTGTTAAGGGCAGTTGTGCCTGTGTTTGGTAGTCAAGAGATTATTGTGTGGAGGGCTGTGAGCCTGTGTTGTAAGCCTCAGTGGAGGCTGACTGGTCTGGTGGTATCATGTTGTAATCTCTGAGGAGACATAGTTTTTGGAGAAGAGCCTTGTCTAACATACTGTTAGAAAGTCGGAGAGGGGTAGTGGATGTACCCATACACTGGGGAACCACTATAAAATTTGGTGTGTTGTGTCTTGTGTTTTGTTGTGCTGAGTTTTGTGTTCTTGAAAGCTGAATTAGGTATACACAGTAAGACATAAGTCATAAAAGATTTTAAAGAACATTCAAAAGACTGCAATAATCTATTCACCACCCCCTGTAGGTGATTAGCTACCATTGTAATAAATGACTTTCAAACACTCAACACCAGCCTTTCGACGTTCATCAAACTCAACGCCAGCTATTCGACGTTCGTCGAACTCAACTCAATGCCAGCTGATCAACGTTCATCGATAGCCGATCGCCGAACGCTGTTCATCGAATGTCGTTCGGCGATCGAAGAACGTGGATCGCCGCTCGACCCTATGACTTTACATTCGACGATTTGTCAATCGCCGCTCGACGCTTTCATTCAACGCTCGACATTTTCTAACCACAACGTGTACCTTACCCGTTGCTTCCAGAACCAGTCCAGTCATCAGAATTTAGGCTTCCCCTGCATGCCAGTGTGTCACCTCTTTTTTGTCTATAAGTAGGAAAAATCTGTAAGGTCGGGGGGTTCCCTTTTTTGAACCAATTTGCTTAGGGTTGGGGCTGCTTAGGATTTTCAATGCCATGAAAAGGAGATTTTCTCCCCCTCTCTTTAGTTTTTATTTTAGCTTTTTGTAACTATCTTTTAGCTTAATGAAATTTGTAAATTTTCTCTTCTTATCGTGTATTGGATTCATATGAGTGCCCCACTCTATGTGACCTTTTGTATCTTCTTTTTAAGTTTTCAAGTTATAATTTTGCTTAGTTTAGTTTTAGGTTCTCTTATAATTAGTTGTTATGCTAGTTTTTCTTCTCGTTTCCCTTAGCCTTTTTAGCTTTTATGTTGTCTTTGTGCTTTCAATTCATCCTGATAAATTCATAAAAGTGTTTTCAAAGTGGTTTTTATTTTTCTTTAACCTAGATTTTCTCTTTTAGGTTGTAAAATTTTTTGCTCTTTTTTAACTTTATTTCCACTTTTTATACTTTTTATGAAGTTATAAGAATGGATTTATAATCATTTTAATTTTTCGAACACTTTGATTTTGCTTTCATTTGAAAATCTTTTTCCTTCTTCAACTTTTATTTTCTCTTTTTATGCATTTTCATTAAGTTCTAGGAGTAGAAATATAATCATTTTAATTTTTAGATAACTTTGTTTTTCTCTTTTATGAAGGGTGTGTGAGTGTATGAGTTAGCATTTTTATTGTTTTCCTTCTTTCAAGTAGAGTGCGTGTGTGTATAAGATAGCATTTTCAACTTTAATTTCCTGCCTACTCATTTGAGTAGGGCTTGTAATTTCTCGCCTACTCGTTTGAGTAGGACTTGTCATTTCTCGTCTACTCGTTTGAGTAGGACTTGCAATTTTACCGCTTTCATTTCTCGCCTACTCGTTTGAGTAGGACTTGTCATTTCCCGCCTACTCGTTTGAGTAGGACTTGCAATTTACTTCTTTCATTTCCTGCCTACTCATTTTAGTAGGACTTGCATTTTACTACTTTTTTTACTGCTTTCATTTCCTACATACTCGTTTGAGTAGGACTTACACTTTCAATTATGCAAATTCTTTTCATATAGCCGCCCCCATTCTAATGAGTGCCTAACCATTCTTAGCCCTCAGTATCGAGAGCATTAGAACAGATAAAATCGCTTTAAATAATTAAAGGTCTCCATTTTCTCTTTAATTAAAAGAACTTAAGGTTTACCCAGGTCTGCAACATGTAGAACCACAAATAGATGTGTGGTCTCTATGTTTGTTGTCCATACGCTAGCTAGCAGAGAGGTCGTGCGTATGGACCGATCACCCTTAGGTAGAGGGAGTTCCGGACTAACCCTCGAGAGAGGAGGCATAGAATTCTACCGGATTGGGTTCCCCACCCAATAGCGTGGTTCTTAGCGTAATGCGGGCATTAAGAGAAATCCTTCATCAAATGAGAGCTTAGTCTAATAGTCTTAATGTTCAGGTGAGTGATAGTCCTAGAGATAGGTGATCTTATTTTTATGGAACCTCCATGGCCAAGTCGCCTCCTTAATTAATTTGAAATTTAGGATCTCTAGTTATTAAAAGTTATTTTAGTTTAAATTCGATTCGGTACCATTGCACTATTTCTTCATCGGCTTTTTCAAGATTATTTTTTGTTTATATATAGCCACGTTATTTAATTAATAAACCGACAAGTTATCTTCTATAAAATATTAGTCCCTCCAGGGAGGAGTATAAATAATCAACCCGTCCCCGAGAAAAATACGACCACGATATTCTCCACCGGAATATCCTGTACTACACGTGATAGATGCACTTGCCTCCTTTCTTTAAAACTCGGTTTCAACTTTTATATCCAATAAATCTGCGCGCTCTGATCACCCTAATCATTAAATCAAACCAAATAAATAAACCACTCCATAAATAAATAAGCCTTGGGGTGCCGCGAGTTTTAACCATAACTACCCAACTCAAAACTCATATTATAAACACAGCGGAAACAAATAGCCAAACAAGAAGTTATCCACTACTACAGGAGTATCCAACGGCCTTAAGGCCTTACAACATTCACAAGTCCAAATACTGAAATATTACATCAACGTATCAACGTGTTTTAGCACACCTAAGCTACCTCGGCATGCAAGCTGGATCACAGTTCATGAAACAAAGTATTCAACAAAACATAAGTAAAGCAAGAGAGTTCACTTCATGAGGCTTAGGCCTTTTTGGCCGGCGAACTTATTCCCGCTTGCGATCCTTGCCCTGTAAAAATTGGTGGTAATGTGGGTCGGCAAAGACTGGCCTCAACTGTGTAACCAACACATCTCCTCTCGGCCATCCCTAGCGGACCCCTGGGCACTCCATCACCCTGCAGGTCAGCACTTTGTATGCAAATATACATGAACATAGAAAGTAGCAAAATAGGTTTGGATGTCTCATACAACAAACATGTTTCTATGTTGAGCATATAATAAAAAGGGGCCTACTATGTAGCATGTATGCAAACCTGGGTTTCACCCAAGGCGCCCTATAGTGCATGAATCTAACACATCAAAAATCGGGTACTTCCAATTTCCCCATCGGCGTTTAAGCCGCAAACACATCAGTACTTCTAATTTCCCCTAACAGTATACAAGCCTCCACACGGAACTCTTGCCAAGGCCCCACCCGCTCGTCGATCTCAAAACTAGGGCTTGTCTGCAAGCTCTGACTTCTCACGTCAGGATTCCGTCTCACAATCCACAAACCAATGCTAGGAACCCTTGCTAGACCCCACCCGCTGGTGATGACCCAGGCCAGACTCCAAATCGGGACCAAGTCCACCGAAGGAGATCCAGGGGGACCCAGCTGACATCGTCTGATCTTGTCCAAATATTGACATTCTCGTCAATTTCACAGAAGGGGACTTGTGTCGCCGGGACACTCTCCACATGTGACTTTGCAACGTTACAGGCTAGCTAGCAGACCACAGAGACAAAGTCACATCTTAGCACATCACAATCAAAAGCCTTTCCCTCCCTAATACACCATTCATACTCACACTAAAATAAGGGGGAAACCTCATCACAAATGACATCTTGCCGCAAACGAATTTCTAGCAAAATCCTTAAGGCTCGTTATGCAACATCACCGAGTCGGAATAATGGTCGCGACTACAGCTTCACCCACAATGCCTAATTGATGAAGAATTTTATAGTTTTAAAAAATTATATCCAAACTATAATCTCGAAATAGGCAAGTATACCTATCGAAATATAGTATAAGAAATGTCGTATTAGACTCGGGGCCTGTTGAGTACTCCTACTCACGCAAATTAATATTATTTTATCGGCAAATAAAAGAAGTGAATTAAAACTATTATTAGAAAATAAAATAAAAGGAAGCACTTGATCTATACTTACTTTGAATTGAAATAAACTTATCTTAAAGACAAACTTCTAGATTATCTGCTTCGACCGTGGAGGTTCCTAAAAAACGAAAACGCCTCTCTCGAGAATACGCTCTCGACTAAACTTAGGTTGATCGATTAAGACCTCTCGGCCAGTCGAAACCCCTAAGCCTGCTTTAGGAGGTGAACCCCTCTATTGGATTTCACTCCAATCCGGAAGAGTCATGTCGTCCTCTCTCGAGGATTGCAATCAACTTCTTTTATCTTTGAGTGATCTCCCCGTATCCGCAACCTCTCGGTCATTTAGGATACGGATCTTAGATCGGAATCAAAGCTAATAAATCAAAGCTAACTCGAAACGATAAGAAAAGAGTTTGACAAAAAGAAATATTTTATTATAATGAAAAGTTTATCATGATCAAGTGGAAATGAAAATAGGGATACATAGAAAGAAAATAAAAAGGGCTACAATTAAAGCCTAAACTATGAAATTGAAAAGTACATAAGCAAAATGCATAAAAACATGAAAATAATCTACTGAAGCTACTCCTAGATTGGCCTCCTGGCTCCTCTACTTCTGAACTCATTTGCAATTTATAGGAAAAATTTCTGCAAGGTCACGCCCTAGGTCACGCCCGTGACCTAGGGCGTGTCAGGCTCGGAAACCGCCGTCTTGAAAGCCCGGGAACGTTGGAGGAGAAATCGCCAAAATCTGTTAAATGGCGGGTCACGCCCCTAGGTCACGCCCGTGACCTAGGGCATGTCACTTCAGTTTCTGGAAAACCGCGGGAAGCTGAAAACGGCGAGAGTAAATTCTGTCAGTTCCTCAAGTGTCACGCCCCTAGGTCACGCCCGTGACCTAGGGCGTGTACTGACCGGGTCAGCAAATGACTGAAAACGGCGCATTCTGGCATCAATTCGGCAGTTTCGGGTTAGTCACGCCCTAGGTCACGCCCGTGACAGGGGGGCGTGTACTTGGGAAATGTTCCAGAATTACCCCGGGAAGATTGTTGGAGAAAATTATTTTCTTGAACTAGTCACGCCCGTGTTCACACCCTAGTCACGCCCGTGTCCTTGGGGCGTGTACTTGTGAAATTCTCCAGATTTGTAGAGGACGTCGTCCTCTTTCCGTTGACTGGTTGCACGTCCCGTAACTCTTCCTGGTTTGAAAGTTATGGCCATTTGAATTTCAGCTATCCGTGGCCAAAAATGTTAATTTTCTCAAAATGTTTTCGGATCTTTGCCATGGACTTGAAAATGATATTTGGAGCCCATATTGACCTGAAATATAAAAAAAATGAATTATTATATATATTAATATAAATCCAAATAAATTATACTATTTATTTTAAAAAAAACTAAACTAAAATAACTATATAAATTAACTTATCAAATACCCCCACACTTAATCTTTTGCTATTCCAGAGCAAAACTATGAGAAGTACTTATAAGATATTAATATAATTTTTAATCAAACTAAAAATTTATTAAATCAAAAGAAAGTTAAAAATAAAATTTCAGGGATTCAAAATTTTAAGTCGTAAAATATGAAAGTAAAATGTGAAGAGCTAAATATTTAGCAAAGCTTTCTCTAACAAATTAATTAGAACTCAAAATTAAGTATTTAGCAAACAAAGTTAGATTAAAAATTATTAACACTTTTTCACTAAAAAGAAACTTAAAGGAAAATTTAAACTACTACTTATGCTCTCTTAAAATTTTAATTTAAATCTAAGCAATTATATTGGATTTTGGGTTTGGAAAAAGGAAAATTGAAGAGATCTTAGATTGGGGGTGATGAATTTTATCCTCTCACCCCGCACAATTTTTTTCTTTTTTGATGTTTTTTTCTTCTTTTTTTCTCTTCAAACAAAATTGCTTAGGAGTAATGAATTTTATCCTCTTACTCCTTTTGGGGGGGGGTGCATATGTGTACCAAGGAATATTTAATTCCCATGACATATGATCTAACCAAAAATGAAAAAGTGCATATGTGTACCATGGGATAATGAATTTTATCCTCTTATCCCCATGACATATGATCTAACAAGAAAATTAAAAATAAGGGGAAAGACTTAACAAATTTTAGATTAAATTAAAAAAACTAAGAGAGCAACTATAGTGATTTAAGTTTTCCTAAAAATCTTAAAGCATAAAGTGAATATAATTAAAATCTAAGAATTGTTAATTTAAATACCACAAAGTTGAATCTAATTACAATAAAAGAGAAAAAATGGCTAAATAGATTTCTCCAAACAAATTTGCTTCATAAATTTATTTCTTAAAATCAAATCACCTAAAAATTAAATTTAACTAACTTTGATGAAATAAAAGATTAGAAAATCAAAAATTATAAAAATTCTTATAAATAAACTCAAAATAAATTTCTGAAAAGTCACAAAAATATTAAGTAAGGGTTTATTATATTTTTTTGGATTTTCTTTTTTTCCTATTTTTTGTATTTTTTTATAAAATAAAAATAAAAAACAAAATTTTGTAATTTTTTAAGAGTTTTATATTTTTAAAAATTTTAAAGATTTTTTCATTTTTTTATATTTTTAGATAAAAACAATAAAGATGAATCCACCCCCATACTTAAAAATAAACATTGTCCCCAATGTTTATAAGTCAAGTAAGAGGGGAGAAACAAGAAGAAATAAAATAAAAAAAATTAGAAGTTTTGTTTTTTTAAAAAATATTAAAGATAAACAAGGGGTGTCTCCCAAGAGAGCTTTTCTTTTTCCCGTCTTTAAGCTAGACGGTTCGGGTTAGGAGAAAGGAAAATAAAAATTGAAATGAACGGGTAACTCCCTTAATTCTCGCTTTGGCGAAGATGCCAAAGTCGCACGCCCGGGTACTCCTCCGCTTGCCTCTTGATTTTCCTTCTTGCAGTTGACTTGAAAATTTAGATTCAAATCACCTATGCATACCTGAGGTGATTTGAATCTTTCTAGATGAGTGGCAAATGGGTCGGGGACAATATTTGATTGCAACGGCTCATCTTCTTCCTGAAACTTGTTAGGGAAAAAATAATCAAAAATAAGAGCGTCAGAAAAATCTTCGCAAGGAGGAGACTCTTGCGAAGTTATAAGATTAGGCTCGGGTTGTTTATTTTCTAAAATTAAGTTTTCGTCCGAAAATTTATATAAAACAAATTTGTCGGAAGCATCATGTGCGTAAATTTGCGCTCCTAGAAAATCATAAATTGTGCAAGGAAATTCATTAATAGGAGGAAAATTGGGAGTAGGAGGAGGAGGAACATATTCTTCTTCGACTCCTCCCAGCGTATCCATACACCTAACGAGCTCTTGAAATAAAAGTTTTTCTTCTTCTTCGGTATAAACAACTACTGGGGTACATGAGAAGTCATGTTCCTCATTAGCAACAGTATCCGAAGGAGAAGAATCACTAAACGTAAGAAAATTTTCATCCAAATTTTGGGGGGAGGAATCATATTGCAAATGAGAGGATTCCCCAAAATTAAGAGAGAAAGCTTGCGGTGCGGAAGAAGAACAACACAAATTTGGATCCAAATAATTATTCTCATAACTCGGGAAACCTTTCGGTTGATCTTGCGACCAAGAGAAGTTTTCATCCGAGTTGGAAGAATAATTATTCACATCAAAATAATTATTCGCATTATCACTTGAAAAATTATTTTCATGAAAATAGGAAAAATTAGAAAAATTATTTTCATAAAAATTTGAATTATCATAAAAGTGAGAAGAATTATTATCATAATTACTATCAAAATTATTTTCATAAGAATGATTTTTATAATAATTATAATGATAACAAAACTCACTTGGATGAGAACCGTGACAATAAAAACAAACAGATTGACGCTTTTTTGCGGCTTTCAAAATATCGAATTGATTTTGAAGCTGGGCAATTTTAGCAGCCAATTGAGATAACATAGTTTTTAATAAAGGAAAATAAACACAACCCGTACCTAATAGAAAGGAATTTAAAAAAAATGAAAAAGAGAATTGGGGTTAGAGAAAGAGAGTGATAAAAGTAATACAATTTGCGCCTTCAAAATATCAACAAAATGTCCCCGGCAACGGCGCCAAAAACTTGATGAAGAATTTTATAGTTTTAAAAAATTATATCCAAACTATAATCTCGAAATAGGCAAGTATACCTATCGAAATATAGTATAAGAAATGTCGTATTAGACTCGGGGCCTGTTGAGTACTCCTACTCACGCAAATTAATATTATTTTATCGGCAAATAAAAGAAGTGAATTAAAACTATTATTAGAAAATAAAATAAAAGGAAGCACTTGATCTAGACTTACTTTGAATTGAAATAAACTTATCTTAAAGACAAACTTCTAGATTATCTGCTTCGACCGTGGAGGTTCCTAAAAAACGAAAACGCCTCTCTCGAGAATACGCTCTCGACTAAACTTAGGTTGATCGATTAAGACCTCTCGGCCAGTCGAAACCCCTAAGCCTGCTTTAGGAGGTGAACCCCTCTATTGGATTTCACTCCAATCCAGAAGAGTCATGTCGTCCTCTCTCGAGGATTGCAATCAACTCCTTTTATCTTTGAGTGATCTCCCCGTATCTGCAACCTCTCGGTCATTTAGAATACGGATCTTAGATCGGAATCAAAGCTAATAAATCAAAGCTAACTCGAAACGATAAGAAAAGAGTTTGACAAAAAGAAATATTTTATTATAATGAAAAGTTTATCATGATCAAGTGGAAATGAAAATAGGGATACATAGAAAGAAAATAAAAAGGGCTACAATTAAAGCCTAAACTATGAAATTGAAAAGTACATAAGCAAAATGCATAAAAACATGAAAATAATCTACTGAAGCTACTCCTAGATTGGCCTCCTGGCTCCTCTGCTTCTGAACTCATTTGCAATTTATAGGAAAAATTTCTGCAAGGTCACGCCCTAGGTCACGCCCTAGGTCACGCCCGTGACCTAGGGCGTGTCAGGCTCGGAAACCGCCGTCTTGAAAGCCCGGGAACGTTGGAGGAGAAACCGCCAAAATCTGTTAAATGGCGGGTCACGCCCCTAGGTCACGCCCGTGACCTAGGGCGTGTCACTTCAGTTTCTGGAAAACCGCGGGAAGCTGAAAACGGCGAGAGTAAATTCTGTCAGTTCCTCAAGTGTCACGCCCCTAGGTCACGCCCGTGACCTAGGGCGTGTACTGACCGGGTCAGCAAATGACTGAAAACGGCGCATTCTGGCATTAATTCGGCAGTTTCGGGTTAGTCACGCCCTAGGGCACGCCCGTGACAGGGGGGCGTGTACTTGGGAAATGTTCCAGAATTACCCCGGGAAGATTTCTGGAGAAAATTATTTTCTTGAACTAGTCACGCCCGTGTTCACACCCTGGTCACGCCCGTGTACTTGGGGCGTGTACTTGTGAAATTCTCCAGATTTGTAGAGGACGTCGTCCTCTTTCCGTTGACTGGTTGCACGTCCCGTAACTCTTCCTGGTTTGAAAGTTATGGCCATTTGAATTTCAGCTATCCGTGGCCAAAAATGTTAATTTTCTCAAAATGTTTTCGGATCTTTGCCATGGACTTGAAAATGATATTTGGAGACCATATTGACCTGAAATATAAAAATAAATGAATTATTATATATATTAATATAAATCCAAATAAATTATACTATTTATTTTAAAAAAAAACTAAACTAAAATAACTATATAAATTAACTTATCAAATACCCCCACACTTAATCTTTTGCTATTCCAGAGCAAAACTATGAGAAGTACTTATAAGATATTAATATAATTTTTAATCAAACTAAAAATTTATTAAATCAAAAGAAAGTTAAAAGTAAAATTTCAGGGATTCAAAATTTTAAGTCGTAAAATATGAAAGTAAAATGTGAATAGCTAAATATTTAGCAAAGCTTTCTCTAACAAATTAATTAGAACTCAAAATTAAGTATTTATCAAACAAAGTTAGATTAAAAATTATTAATACTTTTTCACTAAAAAGAAACTTAAAGGAAAATTTAAACTACTACTTATGCTCTCTTAAAATTTTAATTTAAATCTAAGCAATTATATTGGGTTTTGGGTTTGGAAAAAGGAAAATTGAAGAGATCTTAGATTGGGGGTGATGAATTTTATCCTCTCACCCCGCACAATTTTTTTCTTTTTTGATGTTTTTTTTCTTCTTTTTTTCTCTTCAAACAAAATTGCTTAGGAGTAATGAATTTTATCCTCTTACTCCTTTGGGGGGGGGGTGCATATGTGTACCAAGGAATATTTAATTCCCATGACATATGATCTAACCAAAAATGAAAAAGTGCATATGTGTACCATGGGATAATGAATTTTATCCTCTTATCCCCATGACATATGATCTAACAAGAAAATTAAAAATAAGGGGAAAGACTTAATAAATTTTAGATTAAATTAAAAAAACTAAGAGAGCAACTATAGTGATTTAAGTTTTCCTAAAAATCTTAAAGCATAAAGTGAATATAATTAAAATCTAAGAATTGTTAATTTAAATACCACAAAGTTGAATCTAATTACAATAAAAGAGAAAAAAGGGCTAAATAGATTTCTCCAAACAAATTTGCTTCATAAATTTATTTCTTAAAATCAAATCACCTAAAAATTAAATTTAACTAACTTTGATGAAATAAAAGATTAGAAAATCAAAAATTATAAAAATTCTTATAAATAAACTCAAAATAAATTTCTGAAAAGTCACAAAAATATTAAGTAAGGGTTTATTATATTTTTTTGGATTTTCTTTTTTTTCCTATTTTTTGTATTTTTTTATAAAATAAAAATAAAAAACAAAATTTTGTAATTTTTTAAGTTTTTTATATTTTTAAAAATTTTAAAGATTTTTTCATTTTTTTTTATATTTTTAGATAAAAACAATAAAGATGAATCCACCCCCATACTTAAAAATAAACATTGTCCCCAATGTTTATAAGTCAAGTAAGAGGGGAGAAACAAGAAGAAATAAAATAAAAAAAAATTAGAAGTTTTGTTTTTTAAAAAATATTAAAGATAAACAAGGGGTGTCTCCCAAGAGCGCTTTTCTTTTTCCCGTCTTTAAGCTAGACGGTTCGGGTTAGGAGAAAGGAAAATAAAAATTGAAATGAACGGGTAACTCCCTTAATTCTCGCTTTGGCGAAGATGCCAAAGTCGCACGCCCGGGTACTCCTCCGCTTGCCTCTTGATTTTCCTTCTTGCAGTTGACTTGAAAATTTAGATTCAAATCACCTATGCATACCTGAGGTGATTTGAATCTTTCTAGATGAGTGGCAAATGGGTCGGGGACAATATTTGATTGCAACGGCTCATCTTCTTCCTGAAACTTGTTAGGGAAAAAATAATCAAAAAGAAGAGCGTCAGAAAAATCTTCGCAAGGAGGAGACTCTTGCGAAGTTATAAGATTAGGCTCGGGTTGTTTATTTTCTAAAATTAAGTTTTCGTCCGAAAATTTATATAAAACAAATTTGTCGGAAGCATCATGTGCGTAAATTTGCGCTCCTAGAAAATCATAAATTGTGCAAGGAAATTCATTAATAGGAGGAAAATTGGGAGTAGGAGGAGGAGGAACATATTCTTCTTCGACTCCTCCCAGCGTATCCATACACCTAACGAGCTCTTGAAATAAAAGTTTTTCTTCTTCTTCGGTATAAACAACTACTGGGGTACATGAGAAGTCATGTTCCTCATTAGCAACAGTATCCGAAGGAGAAGAATCACTAAACGTAAGAAAATTTTCATCCAAATTTTGGGGGGAGGAATCATATTGCAAATGAGAGGATTCCCCAAAATTAAGAGAGAAAGCTTGCGGTGCGGAAGAAGAACAACACAAATTTGGATCCAAATAATTATTCTCATAACTCGGGAAACCTTTCGGTTGATCTTGCGACCAAGAGAAGTTTTCATCCGAGTTGGAAGAATAATTATTCACATCAAAATAATTATTCGCATTATCACTTGAAAAATTATTTTCATGAAAATAGGAAAAATTAGAAAAATTATTTTCATAAAAATTTGAATTATCATAAAAGTGAGAAGAATTATTATCATAATTACTATCAAAATTATTTTCATAAGAATGATTTTTATAATAATTATAATGATAACAAAACTCACTTGGATGAGAACCGTGACAATAAAAACAAACAGATTGACGCTTTTTTGCGGCTTTCAAAATATCGAATTGATTTTGAAGCTGGGCAATTTTAGCAGCCAATTGAGATAACATAGTTTTTAATAAAGGAAAATAAACACAACCCGTACCTAATAGAAAGGAATTTAAAAAAAATGAAAAAGAGAATTGGGGTTAGAGAAAGAGAGTGATAAAAGTAATACAATTTGCGCCTTCAAAATATCAACAAAATGTCCCCGGCAACGGCGCCAAAAACTTGATGAAGAATTTTATAGTTTTAAAAAATTATATCCAAACTATAATCTCGAAATAGGCAAGTATACCTATCGAAATATAGTATAAGAAATGTCGTATTAGACTCGGGGCCTGTTGAGTACTCCTACTCACGCAAATTAATATTATTTTATCGGCAAATAAAAGAAGTGAATTAAAACTATTATTAGAAAATAAAATAAAAGGAAGCACTTGATCTAGACTTACTTTGAATTGAAATAAACTTATCTTAAAGACAAACTTCTAGATTATCTGCTTCGACCGTGGAGGTTCCTAAAAAACGAAAACGCCTCTCTCGAGAATACGCTCTCGACTAAACTTAGGTTGATCGATTAAGACCTCTCGGCCAGTCGAAACCCCTAAGCCTGCTTTAGGAGGTGAACCCCTCTATTGGATTTCACTCCAATCCGGAAGAGTCATGTCGTCCTCTCTCGAGGATTGCAATCAACTCCTTTTATCTTTGAGTGATCTCCCCGTATCCGCAACCTCTCGGTCATTTAGGATACGGATCTTAGATCGGAATCAAAGCTAATAAATCAAAGCTAACTCGAAACGATAAGAAAAGAGTTTGACAAAAAGAAATATTTTATTATAATGAAAAGTTTATCATGATCAAGTGGAAATGAAAATAGGGATACATAGAAAGAAAATAAAAAGGGCTACAATTAAAGCCTAAACTATGAAATTGAAAAGTACATAAGCAAAATGCATAAAAACATGAAAATAATCTACTGAAGCTACTCCTAGATTGGCCTCCTGGCTCCTCTGCTTCTGAACTCATTTGCAATTTATAGGAAAAATTTCTGCAAGGTCACGCCCTAGGTCACGCCCGTGACCTAGGGCGTGTCAGGCTCGGAAACCGCCGTCTTGAAAGCCCGGGAACGTTGGAGGAGAAACCGCCAAAATCTGTTAAATGGCGGGTCACGCCCCTAGGTCACGCCCGTGACCTAGGGCGTGTCACTTCAGTTTCTGGAAAACCGCGGGAAGCTGAAAACGGCGAGAGTAAATTCTGTCAGTTCCTCAAGTGTCACGCCCCTAGGTCACGCCCGTGACCTAGGGCGTGTACTGACCGGGTCAGCAAATGACTGAAAACGGCGCATTCTGGCATCAATTCGGCAGTTTCGGGTTAGTCACGCCCTAGGGCATGCCCGTGACAGGGGGGCGTGTACTTGGGAAATGTTCCAGAATTACCCCGGGAAGATTTCTGGAGAAAATTATTTTCTTGAACTAGTCACGCCCGTGTTCACACCCTGGTCACGCCCGTGTCCTTGGGGCGTGTACTTGTGAAATTCTCCAGATTTGTAGAGGACGTCGTCCTCTTTCCGTTGACTAGTTGCACGTCCCGTAACTCTTCCTGGTTTGAAAGTTATGGCCATTTGAATTTCAGCTATCCGTGGCCAAAAATGTTAATTTTCTCAAAATGTTTTCGGATCTTTGCCATGGACTTGAAAATGATATTTGGAGACCATATTGACCTGAAATATAAAAATAAATGAATTATTATATATATTAATATAAATCCAAATAAATTATACTATTTATTTTAAAAAAAACTAAACTAAAATAACTATATAAATTAACTTATCACTAATCCACTAGCATAGTGTATTTCTAATGCAACATCATATTGAGGATGGACACAATCAACCCGGTGGCTCCTCTTGAACCATGGCAACCTGAACACCTCTCATTTGAGAGATAGATCTAGTACCTAAATGCTTGAAAGAAAGCAAGAACAACAGGGATACCATGCATGAATCCTAAAGACCGAGAGGAGAAGTGTTGTTACCTTACGACTCCTCTTACTTGTCATTGAAAAGTCGACTTGCATGGATGAAAATGAGCTCCTTCAAGTCCTCTCCACGGATCTGGCCTCGGATCGACGATTGGAGCCCCAAAGCTTTGTCAATGGCGGAGAAAGACCTTCTTCTTCCTCCTCCAAACTCTTGCTCTCAACCCTAATGCACACTTCAAAAGAGAAGAGAATGAAGGTTTAGGATGTTTCAGGCCTTATATGACCTTTGGGCGGAGCATCCTGATCCATATGATCATATCCTAAGAGAAAACTGATGGCCAAGATGCCAAATGATGGAACTTCTCCCGGCTGCTACCACAGAGCGGTAACTACCTACCGCGTCGCGGTAGGTTCCCGAGCCGACAATACCGTTGGGAAGAAAAATGTTATCGCCAACGTTAGCCTTACCGCTGCGCGATAGCCACTCAATGCTTTTCACTCAACACTTCACGAGCTATCGCCACGCGGTAGATTCCTACCACCATGCGGTACCACTCAATGATCTCAATGCCTAGATACTTAGCGCTCTCAATGACTGGATTCAACGAAATAAGGCTATTGCTGGGCGTTAGCTACAAATCGTCGTGCGGTAGCTTCCAGAGGCTCAAGATATGGAAAAACTGGGGTATTACACATTCGCCCATAATAAGGTGCTGTGGAGGTGAGTGCCTGGCTAACTAGGCACTCGCGCCTTTAGGCAAGTGGTGCCCCCATGGACCATTCACCCAGTGGGGTATAGAGGCAGAATTACCTGGATGCCCTTGGTCGTCTTTGTTTAGCTCCTCAGAACAGCAAATTTTGGATATTGGCAGACCACTTTTGGCTGCATATAGTTGTTTAGGATAGCGAAGCCATGCTATTTGTAGGACATGTCTAAAAATCTATAAAAAGACCCAAGAGGGTACCTCAGAAGGCAAGCTTTCCAACTTTCTAATTCCCAGATCTTCTTGTACTTTCTGAGGTTCCCTTAGCTCAGCACAGAATAAGGAGGGGAAGCGCTCTAAGATCTTTTGGGTGTGTGGTGGGTCCTCTGTGCTGCAGCCTTGAGTCCGTTTTGAGCTCTAAGTCTTCAGTCAGCTAATCTTACTATAAGAAGTAAGTGTGCGGTCACCCCTTTCCCGAGAGTTCAAACTCCACAGAAGCTAGTTCTCAATTTCAACACTACGAGGTGTCTCTACCTCCTGCATATGGACTTATTTGTTCATTTGCCAATTCATAGTCTAGGTAGGAAAGTGTATACTTTTGTGATAGTTGATGACTTTTCTAGATTTGCATGAGTGTTCTTTCTTAAGAAAAGTCTAAAACCTTTGATAACTTTGTGAATTTTGTTAAGCAGATTCAAAATGAAAAGGGATGTACGGTGGTCAAAATCAGAAGAGAACATGCCATAGAGTTTCAATCTGAAAGCATGATAGAGTTCTACAAAGAGCAAGGGATCTTTCAGGAGTTTTCATCTCTAAGAAAACCCCAGTAAAATGGCATTGCTGAGAGGAAAAATAAAACTCTCATAGAGGTTGGGAGGACTTTGCATAATGACACTTCTCTTCCATAATATTTCTGGGCTGATGCAGTGAACATTTCTTATCATGTTCAGAATAGGGTCTTATCAACAAGTACCATAAGAAGACTCACTATGAGTTTATAAAAGGCAGAAAACCAAATCTAGACTATTTAAGATTCTTTGGAAGCATGTTCTTTATGTTAAACAATGGGAAGTCCTACTTGGCAAAGTTTGCTGCAAAATCCTTTGAGGGAATTTTTTTTGGGTATAGTAACCCCAACAAAGCCTATAGGATCCACAACTTGAAAAATCTGGTTCTATAATATTCTATTAATATACTGTTTGATGAAACTTCTATGATTCACAGTGAGTTGTCTAGCTCTCCTAGAACTACAAGTGCAGTTTGATTATGGATATGTTGAGCATTAATGACACACCTCCTGTTTAATAATAAAAAGATTAGGATGTGGTCATTCCAAAAGAAGGTCCAGGTGGATTAGAAATAGAAGATGATCTTAAGGACATAAAGTTGAAGTTCAACATGCTAAAGAAAGGATGACAACCATCAGACACTTGAGAGATCATCCCAAAAATCTAATCATTGGGGATGCAAACCATGGTGTAACAACAAGGAGTAGAAGCCATAACATTGCAATGTATTCAAGCTTTCTATCTAAGATTCAACCAGAGAAGTTTGAAGAAGACAACATAGACTCATTCTGGATTATGGCTATGCAAGAAGAATTGAATCAGTTCAAGAGATATAATGTCTAGAAGCTGGTTCCCAGACCTCATAGACATAACATCATATGAACAAAATGGATATATAGAAACAAGCTTGATGAAAATGTTGTTATCATCAAGAAAAAAGCTAGACTGGTTGCCAAAGGATACATGCAAGAAGAAGGTATTGATTTTGATCTAACTTTTGCACCAGCTGCTAGACTTGAAGCCATAAGGTTATTCCTTGCATATGTTGTGTTAGGTCCATTGACTACAATGTTCCTGATTTAAAGAAGGTCATGAGTCAATAATATACACAAGCATATATTTGATTTGTATTCAAGTTCATATATACATGAAGTCTACTATTCAATGATTAGACATGTTATATATGTCAGAGGTTTGACTAGACAGAAGACAGAACATGAGGGAGAGCTAGAAATTTGGCTAAGTACAGATGCGCTTAGTGATCACACATTACTCAGCACCAGAGGCCAAAAAGAGTCGACAGATATTTAGTCTCTCAAAGCCTCAGTGGAGCAAGACTTAAATTTGGCTAAGTACAAATGCGTTGAGTGAATAAGGTTTATTCAATGCCTGCTCAAAGAATTCAGCTAAGTACAAATGCATTGAGTGAAGAAGGTTCACTCAATGCATGCTCAAAGAATTCAACAAAGTTCAAATGCATTGAGTGAAAGCATTCACTCAACGCCTAGTCAAAAATGTTACTAAGTGTAAATGCATTGAGTGAAGGCCGTTCACTCAACACCTGCAGAAGGGAAGTTGTCAAAGTTCAAATGTGTTGATTGAAGGCAGTTCACTCAACGCCTTCTTAAAAAAGGAGTTGAAGTCAAAAGCATTGAGTGATCAACATTCACTCAACGCCTCTTCAGTGAAGCAGAATTCAACTAAGGGTAAATGCGTTGAGTGAAGGCAGTTCACTCAACGCATATGGACTTAACCATTTACAAGTAATTCATTTAGTCACGCAACTACACTCAACGCTTGTACCAGTTGTCGGGAAGAGTTTTTCTAAGTCCGCAGGGGGAACACCAAATATGCTAACGTCATTCATAAATTCAAATTAAAGCAGATAGAGCACTAAAATACAAAGAATGCGTACTTCTCCGACAGAGCTATCATGGATAAATCAAAAATTAAATCTTTCCATGATGCATTCTAAAAGAGGCATAGAGTCGTTGTCATGACTGATGATGAGTTATAAATATACGTATTTTTGTGTATAATAAATAAGTCGTTTTAGTTTCTTTTCGTTATTTTTACTTAATTTTCATAATAAAATATTTCCTTTTTTGTAAAAAATTATTCTAACTTACTTTATTTTGATTTCTTGAAATTTTCAGGAAAATTGTCAGAAAATGCATAGTACACGCCCATGTACTTTGGGTCACGCCCGTGACCTGGGCGTGATACTTCAATTCCCGTGAAATCAGAAACTTTTGAAGAAAAAATGGTGACACGCCCGTGTCAAATGACACACCCCGTGACCTGAGCCTGTGTCAATCCAGCTCGACGAAATCGCGCTCAAAGATCGTCGACCCTACCCAACACGCCCGTCTCAAGATGCCACACGGTCATGTACTTCTCCACCTGGCCTGACAAGACAGCGCCGACGACTTTCTGATGCGACCTGCGCCCAGATCGACCTCCCCTACATGCCCAACGTCACGCCCATGACCTAGGGCATGACCACCATGTGTACAACCAAAAGTCATAGAAACTATCAAATCTCAGCACCGCCATATGTACAGTACTGACACGCCCCCCGACACGCCCTTTTCAGAGGGCGTGTACTTTGAAAATTTTTCCTATAAATACCCAGCTGCTGGCTGAACCCCTGTTCCCCTTTTCTTGAACCATTTTGTATATGGAGGTGCTGTTTAGATGTCTTTCCAAAGCTATGTAAGGGATTTTGTCTCCCCCTCTCCTAGGGTTTGTTTTTATCTTTCCATGTAACTCATTTTTTTACTTAATAAAATTTGTGTTTTTCTCCCTTTATATGGTTTTGGATTCCATCTAAACATCTCTCTTATGCAATCTTATTTTGTTTCTTTTGTTTTCTATTCTTTAAAATACGTATGTGTGTATGAGTATAACTTTATATTTTTATGTTTTCGTTATTTTTACTTAACTTTGTTTAGACTTAGACTTTTTAGAACTCTTCATATTCATCCTTATGAACCTATAGAAACAGTTATAAAAGTGGTTTTGATTTTTACCTAGTATTTTATTTTCGTAAAACATTTTGTTCTTTTACCTTTTCTTTCACTTTTTATGCGTTTTTATAAAGTTATAAGAATGGATTAGCTGTCATTTTCATTTTTTAAACACCTTTATTTTGCTTTATTTGCAAAACTTTTTGCTCTTTTTAATTTTTCTGACTTCATTTTATTCATTTCTACCGCATTCTAGCGGTAAAAATGTATTTGTTTTAATTTTTCGAGCACTTTCATTTTGCATTTATTTGCAAAACTTTTTGCTCCGTTAATTTTTATTTTGACTTTTTATTCATTTCTACAGCATTCTAGCGGTAGAAATGTAGTTGTTTTAAATTTTCAGTAACTTAGTTTTTCTTATTTTTGTTTGTGTGCGTGAGTGTATGAGATAGATTTTATAGCTTTCCTTCCTTTCATGTCGAGTGTGTGCGTGCGTTTTCATTCCTGTAGAGTGTGTTCGTTTTCAATTCAAGTAGAGTGTGTGGAGTATTTTCATTTTTGTTATGTGAGTGTGTATTTCATTTCAAGTAGAGTGAGTGCGTGAGTTTTTAATTTCTGTTGTGTGTGTGCATCTTGCATTTCTGTTGTGTGAGTGTGTTTTCATTTTATGTCGAGTGTGTGTGTGTGTGTATTTTACTTTTTTGTTGTGTGTGTGTAAGTATTTCATTTCCGTAGAGTGCGTGCATGTGTGCATTTATTTCTTCCTACTCGTTTGAGTAGGACTCGCTTTAATTTCAGTCCTACTCATTTGAGTAGGACCTTTCTTTTTCTGCTTTCATTTCAGTCATACTCGTTTGAGTAGGACACGTAATTTACTGCTTTATTTCCTGCTTTCCTTTTCCTGCTTTCATTTTCTGCTTTTATTTTATTGCTTTCATCGCAAGCCGTCCCCATTCCGATAAGTGGCTAACCGCTCTTAGCCCTCAGTATCGAAGAGCATTCAGACAGATAAAATAGCTTTAAATAATTAATGGACCTGTTTTTCTAATTAATTAAAATTAACTTAAGGTTTGCCCCGGGTTTACGAAGCGTAGAACCATATAATTGATGTGTGGGCTCTATTTCCATAGTCCATACGCTAACTAGCCTAGAGGCCGTACGTATGGACCGATTGCCCCGGGGTAAAGGGAGTTCCAGACTAACCCTCGAGAGAGGAGGCACGCAAACTCTACCGATCACCCCTCGGTAAAGGGAGTTCCGCACTAACCCTCGAGAGAGGAGGCACGCAAACTCTACCGGATTGGGTTCCCCACCCAATTGCGGGGTTCTTAGCATAATGCAGGCATTAAGAGGAATCCTTCGTCGGACGAGAGCTCGGTCGAATAGTTTTAATGTTCAGGTGAGCGATAGTCCTAGAGATAGGTGAGCTCATTTTAGTGGAAGTCCACGACCAAGTCTCCGGCTTAATTAATTTGAAACTTAGTATCTCTTTTTATTAAAAGTATATGTTAGTTCAAATTTTATTCGATGCGGTTGCGCTAAGCTATTCATCGGCTCCACCTTTTTAAAATGCTTTTATTTTTAATGCTTTTTGTTTATATATTAAAAATAACGAAAACATAAAGCTTTTTTGTTTGTAAAAAGAAGAGAGGGGGGAAAGAGAAGGAGTTTTGAAAAAAAACAAATGTTTGTTTTATAATTGTTTTGTGATTTTTGTGTTTTATGCAAATTTTTTTGAATTTTTTTTGTTTTATGAATTTTTTGTGATTTTTGTGTTTTATGAGCTTTTTTTGAGTTTTTGTTTTATAAAAACAAGGAATTTTTTTTTTAAGTTTTAAATTTTTGCATTTTTTTTGTAAGGTTTTGTGAGTTTTTTGTTTATTAGTGCGGAATACAAAAGTGTGTAGAATATAAAAGTGCAAAAATAGAAAAATAAGAAAATACCTTCATACTTAAACTGAACATTGTCCCCAATGTTGCAATCTAAGTATGCGGAACGATAATATACAAAATAAAATATGCACAAAAAGAAAAAGAGAGGGTAGAAGCTTCCCTAAGACAATTTCGGGGAGGCCCGGGTTGAAACCCTGCATTATATAGAAAAAAAAGCAAAACTATAACAGAAAAAACAAAAATGACAAAGTTGGCCAAAAGGTTGTGGGTGGTATGGGGTGGCAAGTGGAGGTGACGCGGAGGCTAAGGACTTAGCTACAAGAGAGTGTACAGAAAGGAGATCCCCTAGCGCTCATAAGAGCGGGAAGCGCGCCGAAGCAAAACAAAAGAGATATAATTTTTAATAATAGAAAAACTTTATTTATTTCGAGGATATTATTATTTTTTATTTTTTATTTTTTTGTACAATTTGTTGGGTGTTTTGAAAAGCCATAGAACAAGTTAAATATATATACGGGGATATTTCGCGAGAGATATATACAGTTGTAATAACAAAGTATTATAGTTTTTTGGTGTTTTTAAATTGGTTTGTTATTTTTTAGTTGGTTTTTGTAAGTAGTTTTTTATTTTTTTTTATTTTTTGGTGTTTTGAAGGTTTTAAGATTTTTTTGGTTTTGTAGTTTTTAGATTTTTGTGTGGTTTTGTAGTTTTTTAAGTTTTTTTGAATTTTTATATTTTTAGAGTTTTTAGTTTTATAGTTTTTAGGTTTTTGGATTTTTAGTTTTTAGTTTTTTTAGTTTGGTTTTTAGTTTTTTTTAAGTAGTTTATTATTATTATTAGGATTAGTATTTATTTGTTGGCCATTTTTTAAAATTTTGTGATATATATAAAAATAGGTAAAATTAATAGATCTCGAGAGTTCAAAATAACGACTCAAAATTTTCCCGGCAACGACGCCAAGAATTTGATGGTTAAAACTCACGGCACCCCGCGGGTGTTTTTATTTGGCAAAATAGCGGATTATATATTTTATTTTGGAAGGACGGGGCGCGCAGATTTATTAAGTATAAAAAGTTGAAACCAAGTTTTAACAAAAAGTGGCAAGTGCACCTATCACGTGTAGTACAGGATATTTCGGTGTGGGGTTGATTATTTCTACTCTTACCTGGAGGGGACTATTATTCTACCGATATTTTATCTTGTCAGGATATTTTTAAATATATATAAAAAAGACAAAAATAAAAGCTTTTAAAAGATGGAGCCGGTGAAGAGCTTAGCGCAACCGCGTCGAATAAAATTTGAATTAAAATAAACTTTTAATAAAAAGAGATCCTAAGTTTCAAATTAATTAAGACGGAGACTTGGCCATGGAGGTTCCACTAAAATAAGCTCACCTATCTCTAGGACTATCGCTCACCTGAACATTAAGACTATTCGACCGGGCTCTCGTCCGACGAAGGATTTCTCTTAATACCCGCATTACGCTAAGAACCCCGCTATTGGGTGGGGAACCAAATCCACTAGAGTTTGCGCGCCTCCTCTCTCGAGGGTTAGTGCAGAACTCCCTTTACCCAGGGGCGATCGGTCCATACGCACGGCCTCTCGGCTAGTTGGCATATGGACTACAGAAATAGAGCCCACACATCGATTATGTGGTTCTAAGCTTCATAAACCCGGGGCAAACCTTAAGTTAATTTTAATTAATTAGAAAAACTGGACCTTTAATTATTTAAAGCTATTTTATCTGTCTCAATGATCTTCGATACTGAGGGATAAGAGCGGTTAGCCACTCATCGGAATGGGGACGGCTTGCAATGAAAGCAATAAAATAAAAGCAGAAAATTAAAGCAGGAAAAGGAAAGCAGGAAATAAATCAGTAAATTGCGAGTCCTACTCAAACATGTAGGACTGAAATGAAAGCAGTAAAAGACAAGTCCTACTCAAATGAGTAGGACTGAAATTAAAGCGAGTCCTACTCAAACGAGTAGGAGGAAATAAATGCACACACACACGTACTCTATGGAAATGAAATACTCACACACACAACAGAAATGTAAAACACACGCACATACTCGACATAAAATAAAAACACACTCACACAATAGAAATTAAAGACGCACACACACAACAGAAATTAAAAACTCACACACTCACTCTACTTGAAATGAAATACACACTCACACAAAAGAAATGAAAAATACTCCACACACTCTACTTGAATTGAAAACGCACGCACTCTATAGGAATGAATACGCATGCACACACTCGACATGAAAGGAAGGAAAGCTATAAAATCTATCTTATACACGCACGCACACATACAAAAATAAGAAAATCTAAGTTACTGAAAAATTAAAACAACTACATTTCTACCTCTAGAATGCGGTAGAAATGAATAAAAAGTCAAAATTAAAATTAACGTAGCAAAAAGTTTTGCAAATAAACGCAAAATAAAATTGCTCAAAAAATTAAAACAAATACATTTTTACCGCTAGAATGCGGTAGAAATGAATAAAATGAAGTTAGAAAAATTAAAAGAGCAAAAAGTTTTGTAAATAAAGCAAAATAAAGGTGTTTGAAAAATGAAAATGAAAGTTAATCCATTCTTATAACTCTATAAAAATGCATAAAAAGTGGAAGAAAAGGTAAAAGAACAAAAAAATTTACGAAAATAAAATACTAGGTAAAAATCAAAACCACTTTTATAACCATTTTTATAGGTTCATAAGGATGAATACGAAGAGTTCTGTTGGGTCCGGCATTCCTTCACTTGACCCGTGGCGCTTTGCTACTTATTTAAGAAATTAAGTAGCACCCTCTCCAACAGTCCTGGCTTTTGGTGCAGTTGGGTATGCGCTTGATCCTTCAATTGGTATCAGAGGAGGTCACGGGTTCAAGACCGGGGGGGGGGGGGGGGGGGGCGCTATTAAATCCTGATTTTTCCCTTCTACCTGTGTGGGTCTGATGGGTCAGGCAACCGTGGACATGTGATAACCCCACCTCTGAGCCGTGCAACCGTGGACATGTGGTAACCCCACCTCTGAGCCATGTGGGCCATGTGGTAACCCCACCTCTGAGCCACGTGGGCCATGTGGTAACTCCACCTCTGAGCTGACGGGTTGTGCTGGACGCCGGGGGAGGGGGGATTGTTCGGTCCGACGTTCCTTCACTTGACCCGTGGCGCTTTGCTACTTATTTAAGAAATTAAGTATCGCCCTCTCCAACAGTCCGGGCTTTTGGTGCAGTTGGGTATGCGCTTGATCCTTCAAGTTCTAAAAAGCCTAAGTCTAAACCAAGTTAAGTAAAAATAACGAAAACATAAAGCATTAAAACAAAAAATTTTTTACTTTGTAAATTTTTTGTAAAAAAATAATATCTCTCTTTTTTCCTATCTTCTTTGTAAATAACACATCTTTCTCTTCCCTTTCTTGTAAATAACTTATCAAAAAAAAACTAAAAACTCAAAAAAATTTAGAAAAACAAAAAATCCTAAAAAAAGAATAACTCTAAAAATCCAAAAAAACTGATAATCAAAATCCAAAAAAAGTTAAAAACCCTAAAACTTCACAAAAAAGATAATAATAAAAAAAAATACAAAAAAAGATAAAAACTCTAAAAATCTAAAAAATTTGAAATTATATAACAAATAAATCGAATATCTCATTCTTAACCCTTTTCGCTTTCCAAAAATTTAGTTGCGAGTTAATTTATAAGCGAATTTTATTAATTCTTTGTTTACTATTCGTTTATTAATTGAACATCGATAGATTTAGATATCTGGGGTTAAGTTTTAAAGAATTTCGTATGTTTTTTTATTTAGATATGGTACCTGTTTTCAGCACCTCTTCTAATTCATCTAAATAGTTGCATATTATTTTGTTAGAAATATTACTCTTAAATTTCAAATTATGTTTACTCCACGTTTTTTTTGAAATATAGGAACGTTTAATTTATAAAGGTTGCTCTCAAAAGTTTTTTTTACTAAATCTAGTTTTCTTCTGCAAAAAAACCTATCAGCTTTTTTTCATGTCTTACTTGACATGATTTTGATCCTTAAAAGATCCTATGTCAATGAGAATAAGATTTCATTCCGTAAACATAGGCATCCAATATTTGAAAATATTATATGTTATGCAGTAAGAAAATAAAATTCATTACTCCTATACATATACATTGGATTATTATGAAGTTGTTAAAAAAATATCATGTTATGGAAAATAAGATTTCGTTTTCCTAACATCCATATTCGAACCAAAAAATTTCATTACAGGTTTGTGCGAAAAAAATATACCCTCGCCTCTAAATTCAAAGCCTTCTTCATATACCACAACATCCCACTCCACCAATTTCAAATGATTCTAGATTTAATTTAAAATCTTTTTGAGAGCATAATTTGTAAATTGAATTATTTCCTATAAATCTTACAAGCTAAAGTTTTCATAAATCCAATCTATTTTTGTTAACCTAACAAATAAAATTTTTTGCTATCTATTTGATTATATCAGAAGTTTTTAGCTGAAACTCTTCCTTTATGTAATTTTTTGTCATAATTTAGGATTTAACTCTTATACTCCGGATATTTATTTAGATCTTTCTTTCAATTAATTCAATCGGTAGCTAAACTTAGGATTTCTTTAATTCATTATAAGTTCATCTCCAAATTTTGCTCTGGAATAACAAAAGCTTAAGTATGGGGGTATTTGATGAGTTATAAATATACGTATTTTTGTGTACAATAAATAAGTCGTTTTAGTTTCTTTTCGTTATTTTTACTTAATTTTCATAATAAAATGTTTCCTTTTTGTAAAAATTGTTATAACATACTTTATTTTGATTTCCTGAAATTTTCAGGAAAATTGTCAGAAAATGCATTATGCACGCCCATGTACTTAGGGCCACGCCCGTGACCTGAGCGTGATACTTCAATTCCCGTGAAATCAGAAACTTTTGAAGAAAAAATGGTGACACGCCCTAGGACACGCCCGTGTCAAATGACACGCCCCGTGACCTGAGCCCGTGTCAATCCAGCTCGATGAAATCATGCTCAAAGATCGTCAACCCGACCCGACACGCCCTTGTCAAGATGCCACACGGGCGTGTACTTCTCCACCTGTCCTAACAAGATAGCGTCGGCAACGTTTCGACCTGACCCGCGCCCAGATCGACCTCCTCGACATGCCCAACGTCACGCCCGTGACCTAGGGCGTGACCGCCACGTGTACAGCCAAAAGTCAAAGAAACCCTCAAATCTCGGCACCGCCATATGTACAGTACCGACACGCCCCCCGACACGACCGTGTCAGAGGGCGTGTACTTTGAAAACTTTTCCTATAAATACCCAGCTGCTGGCTGAACCCCTGTTCGCCTTTTCTTGAACCATTTTGTATAAGGAGGTGCTGTTTAGATGTCTTTCCAAAGCTATGTAAGGGATCTTGTCTCCCCCTCTCCTAGGTTTTGTTTTTATCTTTCCATGTAACTCGTTTTTTTTACTTAATAAAATTTGTGTTTTTCTCCCTTTATATGGTTTTGGATTCCATCTAAACACCTCTCTTATGCAATCTTATTTTGTTTCTTTTGTTTTTTTGTTCTTTAAAATGCGCGCGCCTGTGTATGAGTATAACTTTATATTTTTATGTTTTCGTTATTTTTACTTAACTTGGTTTAGACTTAGTCTTTTTAGAACTCTTCATATTCATCCTTATGAACCTATAAAAAAAGTTATAAAAGTGGTTTTGATTTTTACCTAGTGTTTTATTTTCGTAAAACTTATTGTTCTTTTACCTTTTCTTCCACTTTTTATGCATTTTTATAGAGTTATAAGAATGAATTAGTTGTCATTTTCATTTTTCAAACACCTTTATTTTGCTTTATTTGCAAAACTTTTTGCTCTTTTAATTTTTCTGACTTCATTTTATTCATTTCTACCGCATTCTAGTAGTAAAAATGTATTTGTTTTAATTTTTCGAACACTTTCATTTTGCGTTTATTTGCAAAACCTTTTGCTCTGTTAATTTTTATTTTGACTTTTTATTCATTTCTACCACATTCTAGGGTAGAAATGTAGTTGTTTTAATTTTTCTGTAACTTTGTTTTTCTTATTTTTGTATGTGTGCGAGCGTGTATGAGATAGATTTTATAGCTTTCCTTCCTTTCATGTCGAGTGTGTGCATGCGTTTTCATTCCTGTAGAGTGCGTGCGTTTTCAATTCAAGTAGAGTGTGTGGAGTATTTTCATTTCTGTTGTGTGAGTGTGTATTTCATTTCAAGTAGAGTGAGTGTGTGAGTTTTTAATTTCTATTGTGTGTGTGCGTCTTTCATTTCTGTTGTGTGTGTGTTTTCATTTTATGTCGAGTGTGTGCGTGTGTTTTACTTTTTTGTTGTGTGTGTGAGTATTTCATTTCTGTAGAGTGCGTGCATGTGTGCATTTATTTCCTCCTACTCGTTTGAGTAGGACTCGCTTTAATTTCAGTCATACTCGTTTGAGTAGGACTTGTCTTTTTCTGCTTTCATTTCAGTCCTACTCGTTTGAGTAGGACTCGCAGTTTACTGCTTTATTTTCTGCTTTCCTTTTCCTGCTTTCATTTTCTGCTTTTATTTTATTGCTTTCATCGCAAGCCGTCCTCATTCCGATGAGTGGCTAAGCGCTCTTAACCCTCAGTATCGAAGAGCATTGAGACACATAAAATAACTTTAAATAATTAAAGGTCCCGTTTTTCTAATTAATTAAAATTAACTTAATGTTTGCCCCGGGTTTACGAAGCGTAGAACCATATAATCGATGTGAGGGCTCTATTTCCGTAATCCATACGCTAGCTTGAAGAGAGGCCGTGTGTATGGACCGATCGCCCCTGGGTAAAGGGAGTTCCGCACTAACCCTCGAGAGAGGAGGCGCGCAAACTCTACCGGATTGGGTTCCCCACCCAATAGCGAGGTTCTTAGCGTAATGCGGGCATTAAGAGGAATCCTTCATCGGACAAGAGCCCGGTCGAATAGTCTTAATGTTTAGGTGAGCGATAGTCCTAGAGATAGGTGAGCTCATTTTAGTGGAACCTCCACGGCCAAGTCTCCGCCTTAATTAATTTGAAACTTAGGATCTCTTTTTCTTAAAAGTTTATTTTAGTTCAATTTTATTCGATGCGGTTGCGCTAAGCTCTTCATCGGCTCCATCTTTTAAAAGCTTTTATTTTCTGTCTTTTTATATATATATTTAAAAATATCCTGACAAGATAAAATATCGGTAGAATAATAGTCCCCTCCAGGAAAGAGTAGAAATAATCAGTCTGACCCCTAAAATAATACGACCTCGATATTCCACACCAGAATATGCTATACTACACGCGATAGATGCACTTGCCTCCTTTCGTTAAAACTCGGTATCAACTTTTTATACTTAATAAATCCGCGCGCCCCGTCCTTCCAAAATAAAATATATAATCCGCTCTTTTGCCAAATAAAAACACCCCCAGGGCGCCACGAGTTTTAACCATCAACTGACATATAAAAGCAGAGCAGGGTCAATCTTTATAAGAACTTTTGGCTATCTATCAAAACCGTAATTTTTCTGCAAAAGTCAGCTAACATATCTCAAGACATTTTACTATTCATCTTCATGCCTACTACACAAAACTCAAATTTTCTCAAGCTTGAAGAAGAAGTAAAGGTTTACAGAAGATCTTCACAGCATAAGCTGATACAACACTGAAAATATACTTTCCAGTTGCTGTGAAGAAAGAGGACTATTTTCTACACATTCCAGGAAGAAAACTCAGAGACTTTTCTCTAGAGTCAGTTTTATCAAACTTTTACTCAAACCTATAAGATCTCTGTGAGATCTGAAATGCAAGCTTGATTTATCAAGGCTGAGTTATAGGACTGTGAAGCAGTTTGAGGCAGGAGTTGTTGAATTCTTAGGTAGGGTTCTTGAGTGGATCTGAGGTAGGATCCTAGAGTGGATCTGAGGTAGGATCTTGGTTAAGATCTGATTTAGGAGATCAGGTGGATCTCTAAGATGTAGGATTTGCTTAACTCTGAGTTGTATGACTATTGTGCCTGAGGTAGGAGACTAGAGTTAGTCTCTAAGGAAGGACTAGAAACAGTCTGAGTTATAAGAGTTGTTGAACTCTAAGTGGTAAAATCCTGGGGGATCTGAGGTGTACGCTCAATGAGCGAGTATAAAGGAGTATGTTGGAACACAATATTACTGATTTGGACAAGGATCACTATGTCCTTTAGGAAATTTATTTTGACCTCATTGTATAGATCTAAAGGTCAATTAGTTTAAGTCTAAGGGTTAGTATTTAGGTTTGTAAGCTGCCCTCAAGACCCTCAAGACCAGATATTTCAGTTCAGGAGACTAAGTCATTTCGTCGAGCTTAGGACGACGAATCGTCGAACTCCATTCGACGATCTCTGAGCTCACTTCGACGAATCGTCGAACTCCATTCGACGATCTCTGAGCTCACTTCAATGAGTCGTCGAAATCCATTCGACAATCTTCGAGCTCAGATCGACGTTCCTGTCTCTAGTTTGTTTCTCTATCTCTGAGCTCAGTTCGACGATAGTTGAGCTCAGATTAACGATTTCTGTTTCAGTCTAAGACCAGTCTCTGAGCTCAGTTCAACGATAGTCGAGCTCAGGTCGACGTTTTTCTGGAGAGATCGACGTTTTTCAAGATTCAAATTCAGACAGTTATGGAGTTATTCCCAGCATTAATTTCAAGGATCTTGTAGCCGTTTCAATTAATCTGGAGCAAGTTTCAAGGGAATTTTAAAGGAATGTTTTAGTGGACTTTCATCTTGAAGACAAAATGTAGTTAAGGAAGTCATTTATGACAGGCTAACGGCTATCTTGAACAGAGAATTATTCTATTCAGATCTAAGGAATAAAAGAATTATTCATATTCTGTTGGTTAAGAAGAACAAAAAAAGGAGAAAGAGTTGCAGATATTCATAGTCTTAGAATTCTTACAGGAACACATCACTGAAGGAGATCAATATTCTAAAACTTCTAAATCCCTCTTGATTCCAGTGTTCAAAGGCCATTATTATTCAAGACTCCAGAAAACACACATTTCAGCTGCTGCTGGAATCATCTTTTGCTGGAGATCAAATCTTCTGAAGGCCTATCACCCTACTGCAAAGCTTCACTTCCTGAACAACTATAGATCTCAGGGGGAGCTTTGACAACATCCACTATCTTCTCTCTGATTGTTGACAGAGAAGATCATCTCACCTCTCTCTCTCTCTCTCTCTGTAAAGGGTTTATCAAACTCCCTTCAAAAGTTTGTGTGGGTTTCTGAGATCTTATCAAAACTCAGTGGTGGCAAGACACCTGATCAAAAAATCTGGTTTGGTTTTTGAGTACCTTATCAAAAGCTCATTGGTGCCCAGGACACCTGATCAACTCATCCTGCAGTGGATTCCTACCTAGGGTGGTAGAAGATTGGATGTACCCAGATTGGTTGGGGAACCACTATAGCTCCTTATGTCATCTGGTTGCTTATTTCTTTTGTTTTCTGGCTGTGGTTTGTGATTGTTCTGTGATTACTTTGTAATTAGATAGTTGTTGTGTTTGTTGTATTTCATTTGCTTCCCTATTCACTTAGGAATATAACAAGAGTTGTAAAAAGTTTTTAGCAAGCACCATACTCTATTCACCCCCCTCTAGAGTATATCAGATCTAACCTGCACTTTCAATTGGTATCAGAGCCAGGTTGGTTTAAATACCACACCTTAGTGGTTGCACAGGCTAACACCTGAACCCAAAGATCCCTCTAGTTAGATCTGCTTGTTTTAAGTTTGTTAGTAGAATTATTTCTTCACAAAACATGGCCCAAAACAAAGATTATGCTAGCACCAGACCTCCAGTGTGCAATCTATCTAAGTTTGCACTTCGGAAGGCAAGGATTAGATTGTACATGAACTCTATTGGTGAAGACATTTTCAATTCTGTTTTGACAGTGTGTCCAAGACCTCCAGAAAATACAAGTACAAGTGCTATTCCAACTCCTTCAGGAATAGATGCAGAAATCAAGAAATGGAAAGTGGCAGATGCTAAGGCAATGAATATTTTAGCCCAGACTATGTCTGATGAAATATTTCAAAAAGGAGCTGACTGCAACTCAGCAAAGGACATCTGAGACAAGTTATCTGAGATAGTCTCGGGATCTGCTGATGAGAGAAAAGATAGAAGATCTCATCTCATAACCCAATATGAGAATTTCAAGAAAGGAGAAGCTGAGTCAGTAGCAGATATGTATAATAGACTCAGTCTCATAGTCAATGAGATGAAAACATTGGATAAAGAGATCTCATTGACTGAGCTCAATGATAAAATCCTAATGTGCTTCCCAAGCACTTGGGACTCAAGGATCTGGCCAATCAAGGATGCCAGAAGCCTAAATGAGATCACAACTGAAGCTCTCTTGGGCAAGCTCAAGTCTTATAAGCTGCTCATCAAGAATAGAGAAGAAGAGCAGAAGGCTGCCTCACCAGCTACAAGAAAAGAAAAATCAATAGCTTTCAAAGCCATTGAAGATCAGCCTGAAGACAAGGTCACAGGCAATGAAGAGTTGCTAAGCCTACTGGACAAAAGGTTTTACAAAATGGCCAGGAAGGATTTCAGGAAAAGATCATACAGAGAGCATGACAAGCCAAGGTATGAAAAATCAAATAACAAAGAGATTATTTGTTTTAGATGCAGGAAACCAGGACACATTGTGCCTGACTGTCCAGAAAATAAAAACAAGGACAAGAAGGACAGGAAAGAAAGGAGAAAAGAAAAGGACTTCAAGAAGAGCAGCAATGACAAACCCTCCTCCAACAAGAACAAACATACAAGGAAGGGGTTTGTTGCTGAAACTTGGAGTGAGACAGAAGAAGAATCTGAAGCTTCATCCAGCTCTAGTGATGATGAAGATGATGCTGATGAAAAAGAATTCTGCATGATGGCTATCAATGCCTCACAACAAAATTCTGATGCAGAAGAGTCAGAGTCAGAATCAGATACTCAATCTGAAGAGGACTAGGAGAAGACCTATCCAACATCAAACCAGCAATGACATCTGGACAGTAGGTGCTCAAAACACATGACATGAAACAAGGACAATTTCACATCCTTCAAAGCCAAGCTTGGACCCAAAGTAATATTTGGTGATTCAAACTTTGAACTAACAAAAGGATATGGTGCAGTCCAGATTGGCACAATCACATTCAAGAAAGTAGCCTATGTGGAAGGACTGAAGCACAACTTGATCAGTATCAGTCAACTGTGTGATGAAGGCTATCAAGTGACTTTCAACAAATCCTCATGCAATATCAAATCAGAGGACAACACAACTGTGTTGACAGGTAATAGGAAAGGTAACATTTATCTTGTAGATTTTCTTTCAACCAAGGTAAACATATGCTTGTTTAATTCCATTTGTAGACCTAATGAATTATGGCATAAGAGATTAGGACATATAAACCTTAGAACCCTTGCTAGGCTATCCAAGGACAACCTTGTTAGAGGACTACCTTCTGGCCCCTACAAGAAGGAAGGACTTTGCAGGGCTTGTCAATTAGGCAAGCAAACCAAAAATAGTTTCAAGTCACTTAATAAGAGTGATTCACCTAGGATTTTGTATCTGTTACACATGGATCTCTTTGGATCCATTACAGTACAAAGCTTAGGAGGGAAATCTTATACTTTAGTAGTTGTAGATGACTTCTCTAGATTCACATGAGTGTTCTTTCTGAGGAAGAAGTCTGATAACTTTAAGTGTTTGACAGAGTTTCTCAAATGCATACAGAGTGAGTTCAATACTGACATTACCCTGATCAGAAGTGATCATGGGATAGAGTTTGATTCTCTTCTTATGCAAGAGTTCTGTCAGAGTAAAGGGATCAGACACACTTTCTCAGCTCCTAGAACTCCTCAACAAAATGGGGTAGCTAAAAGGAAAAATAGAACCCTTATTGAATCTGCTACTACATTGTTGTCAGATGCTCATCTTCCTCTATCCTTTTGGGCAGAGGCAGTGAACACCTCCAACTATGCGTTGAATAGAAGTTTAATACATAAACTGAAGGGCAAGACTCCCTATGAATTACTTAAAGGGAAGAAACCTAAAGTAAATTATTTCAAAATCTTTGGTTGTATTTGCTACATTCATAATAATGACAAGAAATACTTAGCAAAATTTCAAGCTAAAGCTGATGAAGGAGTGTTTCTGGGATACTCCATGATCAGTAAAGCTTATAGGGTATATAATAACTCTACTCTCAAAATTGAAGAATCTGTTCATATATCTTTTGATGAATCTAACATGTCTTTCAAGGAGAAGAATACTTCTACCATAGAACCTTTGCAGGTACACTCTCTTGCTGAAGACTTGGACAAGTTACAAATTATTCAAAAAGATGAAAGCAGTGAAGATGAAGAAGACATTCAACATCTTGAAGAGAATCTTCTTGAAGAGCCAGTTATTGTACCACAAGAGGAAACAACAACACAGGTTGGTGAACAATCAACATCTCCTGTTAATTTAGTAACATCAAGAGACCATACAATCTCCCAAGTGATTGGAGACATCTCAGCTGGTGTGCAAACCAGAAATCAGGTCAACTAAAACCTGATGCACACTTGCTTTCTCTCTCAAATTGAACCTCAATCCATTCAAGATGCAGAGCAAGATCCACACTAGATCATTACAATGCAAGAGGAGTTGCATTAATTTGAAAGGAACAAAGTTTGGGAACTAGTACCAAGGCCAAAGGATCACTCCATTGTTGGAACAAAGTGGGTGTTCAGAAATAAATTGGATGATCAAGGAGTCATTGTAAGGAACAAGGCAAGGCTAGTTGCTCAAGGGTACTCTCAAGAAGAAGGAATAGATTATGACCAGACCTTTGCACAATTTGCAAGGTTAGAGGCCATAAGAATCTTCTTAGCATATGCAGCACACAAAAGTTTCAAAGTATAACAGATGGATGTAAAGAGTGCTTTTCTCAATGGAGATATCAAAGAAGAAGTCTATGTCAGACAACCCCCAGGTTTTATCTCTTCAACTCATCCTGATAATGTTTTCAAATTGCATAAAGCATTATATGGTCTAAAGCAAGCTCCTAGAGCATGGTATGAGACCCTAGCATGCTTTCTTCTGAAAAATGATTTTATAAGGGGTAGAGTAGACCAAACTCTTTTTATTAGAACCCATAAGTCCCATACCCTACTAGTACAAATCTATGTAGATGATATTATATTTGGTTCTACTGATTCAAATTTGTGCAGAAGGTTTTCCAATCTAATGCATTCTAAATTTGAAATGAGTAGCATGGGTGAGCTATCCTTCTTTCTAGGATTGCAAATCAAACAACATGCTGAAGGTATATTTATTTCTCAAACCAAGTATGCAAAAGAATTGGTTAAGAAATTTGGTATGTCTGAAGCATCATGTATGAAAACACCTATGCCTACTAATGCTATATTAGACGCTGATGAACATGGGAAACCTGTTGATCAGACAACATATAGAGCAATGATTGGCTCTTTATTGTACCTTACAGCTAGTAGACCTGACATAATGTTTGCTACATGCATATGTGCTAGATTCCAAGTGAGCCCTAGAGAGACACACTTATCCTTAGTAAAAAGGATTCTTAGGTATGTGAAAAGTTGTCCAAATCTAGGTCTCGGGTATCCAAAAGACTCCGCATTTGATTTAACTGGATTTTCAGATGCTGATTATGCTGAATGCAGAATAGACAGGAAAAGCACTAGTGGAACTTGTCAGTTTCTTGGTGACAGACTTGTCTCCTGGTTTTGTAAGAAACAAACATCTGTGTCAACTTCAACTGCTGAAGCTGAATATATGGCTGCAGGTAGTTGTTGTTCACAAATCTTGTGGATTCAAAATCAGCTCCTAGACTATGGCTACAACTTAGAGAAGTCAAAAATATTTTGTGACAATACTAGTGCTATTTCCATAACACAAAATCCAGTCCTCCATAGTAGGACAAAACATATAGAAATTAGGCATCACTTTCTAAGGGATAATGTTGAGAAAAACAAAATTGAACTTCAATATATCCCAACTGATTTGCAAAGGGGAGATATTTTCACCAAACCCTTGGATGAAAAGAAACATACATTCTTCCTGAGTTAGTTAGGAATGTTAGATGGAGGAAGTCTAAAATAATATCCAAGATTTTTAAAAATCTAAAACTGACCAAGACTAGGCAAATCAAAATGCTTTTTCTAGTGTATAGAGTGTTTCTGGTCTCTGAACTGCGCTCGACGATTTTCCTCAAGATTGTCGAACGGAGATCGACGATTTCAGAAATCGTCGACCAGAGTTCAGCGCTTCTCAGATAGTGCTAAACTATCTGTCTTCAGGACAGCGATCGTCGAACGGAGCTCGACACTCTCCAATATCGTCGAACGGAGATCGCCGATGTTGATGACCTTTCAGTTTTCTTTAGAAGCCCAAATCGTCGAACAGAGTTTAACGATCTGTCCTTTTCTGCGTCGAACCCTAATATAAAACTCATTTTTCGGCCGTCGTTCTGCCTTTGCGCTTTCATACTCTCTGCAAAATTTCTCTTTCCCTCCAAACTTTTCTGCACTTGCTCTTGTGTTTGTTCATTTTATTTGCAGGAATCAATGGCAGTTTCAGTCGCAATCTTGGCAGCTATGAAATTTGATACATGCTTTGATATAGACATGGATTCCTTTGATAACATCGATCAAATCTTCAAGGATATTCTGGAACTTTTCAAGGACCAACAGTTAGTTACCATAATGACTACAAGGATCAAATTGGCCGCAAATAAAATAAAGGAATGGGTGTATACTGCCCACAATCTAGATCAGAACACAGTGATTGGAACCATCTCAGGAACTCAGGTACCTTTAACACCTGCTGTTTTGACAGTGGTTTTTCAATTGAATTCTGGAGAAGATTCTATTGAGCTTTCTAGAGAAGAGTTTTCCCTTATGCTTGAGAGGATGGGACATTCAGAAGCAAATCCTAGTAAATTGCTTAAGAAGAATCTGTCAGTCGAGTATAGATTTCTTGCTGATGTAGTTGGGAAAGTGCTGTTGGCAAAACACTCAGCCCATGATACCATATCTAGGTATCAGCTCTATTTGATGGGTGCCCTGGTGGACAAGAAGTAGCTGAACTGGGGAGAAGTGTTCTTTGATTTAATCAAGAAGAAAATTAACAAGAACTTTGTTAATTTTGGGAGGATTTTAGGGCTATTTCTTCATAATAGATGTCCTGCACTACTTGTTTCCAGTGGGATGCACATCAATGCCTCCAAGAGGCTTACCTGTGCCCTATTTGGGAAATGGGACAGGCAGATTGTAAAGCCCAGCAGACCCTCTACAATCTCTTCTTCAGGCACAAGGACTACTTCAGTCTCTTCCCCTCAGGTTTCTGCCCCTGCAAAAGATTTGCCTGCTTCATCTCCTCCTTCTCCACCTATTATTTCATCTACAATAGTCACATCCACCATCACAATTTCTTCCCCCATTTCCATCCCATCTCCAACTTCAATCCCTTCTCTAACTCCACCATTAACTGAAGAAATCTTCCATCCACTACATCACTACCCACACAAGGACATTGACTCATCATCTCATATTCCATCATTCACTCTTCTAGATGATTCCTATATGGATGATTCGCCTTCATCCCCTCTTGAGCCACCATCATCATACACTTCTTATCAACAACTACTTCAGGACATCATTGCTCAACCATCATTCACACCATCCATTTCCATTCCACTATCTCCCATCTCCACAATTACAATATCTCAACCATCACTTCCACCATCCACAGTCTCTCCAACAACATCTCCTGCTGCTCCAACCCTCATCTCTACCTCATCCATCCTTACCTCTACTCAAGTCCCTCTTGAGCAAGTAGACCTTCCAGCTGTTGCAGATAAGCTATATGAGCTGATAGCTCCATGGCTCACTACCGCTGGAGACCTCATTGGCTCCACTTCTACAAACTATTCAGGAGTTGTCTGCCAGACTATCCTCTTTTCTTCCTCCTCAGCTCCAATTGCTCCAGTTGCAGTCATTACAGTGGACCTCAGGTCACTGCTATCAATATTTGATTCTGTGTACTTCAGCTGTCTTCCAGTCCAGAATACTGAAGATCTTACTAAGGCCATTATGCCTATTTCCAGCTGTGACCCCAGCTTAATAAGTTCTTATGTAAATTCCTTCAATTACTTCAATGCTGTGGACAGTGCTCCTTCTGTTTCTGTTGCTCCTACTGCTGCTGTCGATGTTTTAGCTAGTTCAGTTGCTGCTTTTTCAGTTTCTGAAGATATGCATATGACAGAGGCAATTGTGTTTGAGCCTGCGGTATCTGAGCCTACTGTTTCTGAAATTTTTGTATCTGAACCTACTGTTATAGTTTCTTCTGCCAGTGTTGCTTCTACTCCAATTCCTGCTGCTGCTGTTGCTCCTGTTGCTGTTTCTACTGTCTCTTCTGCTCAGTCTCAACAACAGAAAGAATATATCAAGAGGATTGATGTAGTGTATGATAATCCACAAAGCTCAGACAGTGATCAGTTTAGGACTGACTCTGATGATTCCTCTGCAACAATTGCAAGGAAAAGGAAAGCAAGAAGCAAGGCCATGAAGAGAGTTCCCCCAGAGAAGGTGAAAGATACAAATGATATTCCATATTATATATTGCATGATTGCCCTATTACAGAACCATGGATGCAGTACTCCAGGAATCAGCTGAAAGCCATGAAGAAGAAAAGGAAGTATGACAAAGGATCATCTCATTTCAATCCTCCTCCCCCTTCACCTGATACAGGTACAGGTGGTAGTTCTGCCTTTCAATCTACTACTAGAAGCCAAAGTTCATATCAATCTCAAGGAAGATCTCAGTATAAAGGAAATCAGTCTAGAGGTTACCAGTCCAGAAGAGGATAGTATAGAGGAAATCAAAGAGAACTCAAAGTGTATTCTAAAGGATATTCCAGGCAACATCCTTATCAAAGGGAAGGACAAGGTCCCTCTGACACTACTTCTGGTCCTTTCCCTTATAAGCTTAAAGATCTAGTCTCTTCCAGAGCTCCTCCTGATAATTCTTCAAACAGATATGAGCCTCCTGTTCCATTTGAAGACCCAGAAAATAATCCCACTTCATGGACTGCCAGAATGAAAGAGTTGGCTGTACTATACCAAATCAAGAAGGCTAGAGAACAAGGAAAAGATACATCTAATATCACTACTCTATCAGATCAAAGAAAGAAAGAACTTGAGAGATACTCTTCCAGTAAATTATTTGATTCAGAAAGTTATATGAAGCTGCACCCAGAAGCTATAGTCCCCAGGCCAAAGCATCAAACTTCTCTAGGTGCAGCTGATGACAGAAGATCCAAGAAAAAAGCTCTCAACCCTAACAGAGAAATAGTTCTCATAAAGAGCAAGGAAAAGGAATGATTCTGTAAGATGACAGTAAATTTGTTTTCTGATTATCTGTGATAATGTCTGTGTTTCTGCAATGTTTTGTTTGTTACATTTCTGCATTGTATGTTTTTATTTTTCCAATGTCTGTAAATAGTAATCCTAACCCAAATAGGGGGAGATTGTTGGAACACCATATTACTGATTTGGGCAAGGATCACTATGTCCTTTAGGAAATTTGTTTTGACCTCCTTGTATAGATCTAAAGGTCAATTAGTTTAAGTCTAAGGGTTAGTATTTAGGTTTGTAAGCTGCCCTCAAGACCCTCAAGAACAGATATTTCAGTTCAGGAGACTAAGTCATTTCGTCGAGCTCAGGATGACGAATCGTCGAACTCCATTCGACAATCTCTGAGCTCACTTCGACGAATCATCGAACTCCATTCGACGATCTCTGAGCTCACTTCAACGAGTCGTCGAACTCCATTCAACGATCTTCGAGCTCAGATTGACGTTCCTGTCTCTAGTTTGTTTCCCTATCTCTGAGCTCAGTTCGACGATAGTTGAGCTCAGATCGACGATTTCTGTTTCAGTCTAAGACCAGTCTCTGAGCTCAGTTCAACGATAGTCGAGCTCAGGTCGACGTTTTTCTTGAGAGATCGACGTTTTTCAAGATTCAAATTCAGACAGTTATGGAATTATTCCCAGCATTTATTTCAAGGATCTTGTAGCCGTTTCAATTAATCTGGAGCAAGTTTCAAGGGAATTTTAAAGGAATGTTTTATTGGACTTTCCTCTTGAAGACAAAATGCAGTTAATGAAGTCATTTATGACAGGCTAACGACTATCTTGAATAGAGAATTATTCTATTCAGATCTAAGGAATAAAAGAATTATTCATATTCTGTTGGTTAAGAAGAACAAAAAAAGGAGAAAGAGTTGCAGATATTCACAGTCTTAGAATTCTTACAGGAACACATCACTGAAGGAGATCAATATTCTGAAACTTCTAGATCTCTCTTGTTTCCAGTGTTCAAAGGCCATTATCATTCAAGACTCCAGACAACACACATTTCAGCTGCTGCTGGGATCATCTTTTGCTGGAGATCAAATATTCTGAAGGCCTATTACCCTACTGCAAAGCTTCACTTCCTGAACAACTATAGATCTCAGGGGGAGCTTTGACAACATCCACAATCTTCTCTCTGATTGTTGACAGAGAAGATTATCTCACCTCTCTCTCTCTCTGTAAATGGTTTATCAAACTCCCTTCAAAAGTATAACGGTCCAGGCCCATCCCATGGGAACCCGCTGGCACCGCCGGCCTACCAGGGTCCAGACCCGGGCCCACCACTGGTAGTCAGCCTTTCACATTCAAGCCTGCAGGCCATGCACCCCAACCCCTCTCCGGTCTGTTTATCAGCGCGGTAGGTTGTTGCCACTAGGTCTCGAACCCAGGACCTTGATAAGAGAGCTTTCCACCACTCCCTCATCACCAACTGAGCTGCAGCTCAGTTGGTGATGAGGGAGTGGTGGAAAGCTCTCTTATCAAGGTCCTGGGTTCGAGACCTAGTGGCAACAACCTACCGCGCTGATAAACAGGCCGGAGAGGGGTTGGGGTGCATGGCCTGCAGGCTTGAATGTGAAAGGCTGACTACCAGTGGTGGGCCCGGGTCTGGACCCTGGTAGGCCGGCGGTGCCAGCGGGTTCCCATGGGATGGGCCTGGACCGTTATAAAAAAGTGCACTTTTTTATAACGGTCCAGGCCCATCCCATGGGAACCCGCTGGCACCGCCGGCCTACCAGGGTCCAGACCCGGGCCCACCACTGGTAGTCAGCCTTTCACATTCAAGCCTGCAGGCCATGCACCCCAACCCCTCTCCGGCCTGTTTATCAGCGCGGTAGGTTGTTGCCACTAGGTCTCGAACCCAGGACCTTGATAAGAGAGCTTTCCACCACTCCCTCATCACCAACTGAGCTGCAGCTCAGTTGGTGATGAGGGAGTGGTGGAAAGCTCTCTTATCAAGGTCCTGGGTTCGAGACCTAGTGGCAACAACCTACCGCGCTGATAAACAGGCCGGAGAGGGGTTGGGGTGCATGGCCTGCAGGCTTGAATGTGAAAGGCTGACTACCAGTGGTGGGCCCGGGTCTGGACCCTGGTAGGCCGGCGGTGCCAGCGGGTTCCCATGGGATGGGCCTGGACCGTTATAAAAAGTTTGTGTGGGTTTCTGAGACCTTATCAAAACTTAGTGGTGGCAAGACACCTGATCAAAAAATCTGGTTTGGTTTTTGAGTACCTTATCAAAAGCTCATTGGTGCCCAGGACACCTGATCAACTCATCCTACAATGGATTTCTACCTAGGGTGGTAGAAGAGTGGATGTACCCAGATTGGTTGGGGAACCACTATAGCTCCTTATGTCATCTGGTTGCTTATTTCTTTTGTTTTCTGGCTGTGGTTTGTGATTGTTCTGTGATTGCTTTGTAATTAGATAGTTGCTGTGTTTGCTGTATTTCATTTGCTTCCCTGTTCACTTAGGAATACAACAAGAGTTGTAAAAAGTTTTTAGCAAGCACCATACTCTATTCACCCCCCCTCTAGAGTATATCAGATCTAACCTGCACTTTCAGAGTATTTAGACAAATCTAGCACACTACTAGATAGGTGAAGGGGGAAGTGGATGTATCCTACATGGGTGAACGACTATAAATCTTGTGTTGTTTTGTGATCTTGAAAGCTAACTACTAACTTAAACACACACTAAGCTCAAAGTTAAAAAGTTTCAAAAATATTAAAACAAACCTATTCACCCCCATCTAGGTTTTTTTCTACCCTTAGAAAATACTTTCAAGTGCTATCAAAGAGAGGTTGTTCAAAAAGAGCTTAACAGTCCGAACAAGATCTCCAAGGGTACCAGAAGCATATCATCATAGCTTCAGGTGAGAACCACAAGGAGTTAGGTTCTATGAAACTTCCTATTTATAGGAAGGATAATTTTGTGATCTGGAAGGATAGGGTGAGTCTATTCATGGAAGCCTCAGACCTAGGATATACATTATAATTTAAGAGGGGCCTTTCATTCCTATGAAGGTCTCTGCTATATATGCCAACATATAGACTCCCAAGAAATATACAAAGATGACTAAGGATGAAGTGATTCTGGTCACTATGGACAAGAGGGCCCAGAATATTATTGTAAGTGCTATAGATGATTCTACATTCTGGAACTTAGCCCACTGCAAAAATGTCAAGGAGATGTGGGATTCACTGTTTGTCTATATGGAAGAGACTGAGGAAGTGAAGGATGGCAGAAAATCCCTCCTTAACCATCAGTATGAGTCCTTCAAGCAAAGTAAGAAGGATTCTATAGTTGAGTGCTATGAGAAGTTCTTCAAGATTGTGAATAATCTGATCACTTATGGTAGACAGTTCACCAACTATGAGCTGAATGACAAGTTCTTAAGATCTCTTAACAAAGAATGAGATATCAAGATCTGTGTCATCAGAAACGTTGGCAACTTGTCCAATGCACTTCACCAAAATATGTTTGGGAAGCTATTTTCACTTGAGCTGCTGCTAAACTCCCAAAGAGCTGAAGAGGTTTTTGTCAGGTCCCTCAATAGAGAGAAGACTGTTGCCTTCAAAACTGAAGCATCAAGAAGAAGCAGGGAGAAGATTCCTTCTCTTTCAAGAATGCCTACAGAGTCGGAGAGCTCGGATCCTAGCATTTTAGGAAATGAGCTGTCAGATGAAGAACTTACCTTATTATCGAAACAGTTCATGAACATGTTAAGCGGGAGGAGGTAGTGGAAGAATAAGGGTTCTTCTAGCTTTAGCTCTAGCTCCAGAAAGCCATATGCCAACCTGGAGAAGTCCAGAAAAGACCCCTCTGGGAAAGATATGGTTCTAAACATAACAAACACTTTAAGACTAATGTGTATTGTTATTTTTTGCAACAGGTCTGGACATGTCATTGTTGAATGCCCAGTCAAGAGGAAGGAGAGCATGAAGTTTGACGACAAAAACATCATGAGGACAAGAAGGTTGACAAGTGCTTCTTGGCCAACAAGAAGTCTTGCTTGACAGACAGTTGTTCTGTGTTGAAACCGGAATCCGGTCTCCTGTGGAGTTCAACCCTTGGGGAAAGGGGTGGTCTCGTGCCTACTTCGCTCCTGCAAGAAAAACAACAAAGAAGGCAAGGAGAAACAGACCCAAGGGCTCGGCAGGGAGGTCCCACCACAAACCCAAAAGATCTCAGAGCGCTTCCCCTCCTCAGCCAGAAGCCGAGCTAAGGTACCCTCAGAAAGCACTTGAAGATTGGAGCAGGAGAGCACCCAGGAGAACCTGCCTTCTGGGGTACCCCTTGGGTCCTATTTATAGTTTTTAAAATCTGGACTGCCAATAACCAAAAGAACTGACCTGAAATTATCAGAAAACCCTTGGTTGGGTCTGCCAACAGCCAAACTCCGCTGTTTTGAAGGGCTATGGGCAGACCAGCGGGGGCAAAACAGTAAAAGTACCTCATACGTCCAGGCGAGCTGGGGCGCTTTGACCACCTCGGCATGTTCTGCTCGCCTGCGGCTGCCGAGCTCCACTGCGAGGACGCGAGTTGTATCTCGCTCGGCGAATGCCGAGCTCGGGGTCGCCGATCGTCGATCTCTGGTCGATGGATGCCGAGCTCGGGCTCACCCCCCTTTGCTGCCGAGCTCGCCTATTGTCCTCAGCCCGATCTGCCTAGACCCTGGTGCCTTGCTCGCCAGCAACGGGGTTGTACACAAACCCCGTTCTTTTCGAGCTTGTCAAAGCTCGGAAAGAAACATCCAACCCCAAGTGTGCGGCGAGCGCTGGTTGGCGAGTTGGAGGTAATATTCTGGTGGGGGCCACCTGCGGCTATATATATGTGCCCCTGCCCACCTGTCTGACTCTTGCCATTCCCTTTGCTACCCTGCCAAGATGCCTCTTCCCAAGGAGATCCAAGAGCGCATAGACCGAGACCATCAGGCCTCCGCAGCTCGCGTTGCCGCTCTAACGGCGGTCCCCGTGAAAGCTCCCCAAATCGACTCTGCCGAGCCCAGCTCCAAAAGGTCAAAGCCATTCCCTGAGGCGGCTGAGCCCATTTTCAACGACCCGAGGGCCACCCTGGCTCGCGAGACCGGCTCTTCCACCCGAACTATTCTTGAGAAGGATAGAGAGGTCGTCGTAGTTGGCGACGACCTGGACGGTCAACCAGATGGTGAGGGCGTCGCACCGCGAGACCCCACACCTCGAGGCGAGACCACGCTCGCCACCTCGCGATTCTCGGCACCGGACATCCATCCCCGGGACCCGCCTCTTCTCTTTGGGATCCTGCCTGTGAGCTCGCAGAGGCCAAATTCGCCAGCGGGCTCCTCCCCTCCTCGCCAAATTGACATGGCCGCGGGGGAGGGTCTGGGGACTGTTCCCACCCCGGGATTCGAGCTCATCTCGCCGGGGGCTCGCGGCCCAGGTAGCGGGAAGGATCTGAGGTTCATCCCTCCCCGCACCTCCCTCGATCTGCCGAGCTCGTCTGGTCAGTCTTGCCTGACTTCTCGCTTCATGAGTTTTTTCTGCCTCTTTTTGCTAATACCTGTCTTCACAGCTCTTCCCAGTCAATCGGCTGCCGAGGAATCCTCGCGGGCAGCCCACTATTCTCCCCTCCCCTCCCCGAGCTCGCTGGACTCTTACCTGGGTCCTGAGGTGGATCAAGGCAATTTGATGAGGAGGGAGGTCAAGCTCCTCAAAAAGCTGGTGTGCGGGCTGCGCGAGGTGCAGGGGGTCAACGAGACGCTGCAGCGCGACTACGCGCGTCTTGCTGACGAGGTGCGCCGTGGCCAAGCTGGCGAGCTGATGTCCCCCTCCCGGCTCCTGGACGAGATAGATGACGGTCTCTCGGTTGCGCAGAAGAATTCCGGAAGGATTCGCGAGCTGCTCCACGCGCGGCAGCCTGGGGGGCGGGTGTCGCGAGGCCGGGGTAGGTAAGTGAGCAGCTCCTTTGCCGAGCCGACCGACACTCGCATCCTGATGCCCTCCCTGCTTGCGCGCCCTGCTTTTTAAATCCTGAACTTTATTTCTGTAATAAATAAATCTTAGAATATTCTTGATCATGTTACTTTAAATAAAATGTTGCAATGTTTGGCTTAGCCTTAGTTGGGATGCGCCGGAAGTCGACGAGCTGGGGTGGCGAGCTGGGGTGGCGAGCTGGGGAAGCGAGCTGCGCTTATTGGACAGCCTGCCTCAGATTTCTTTTCCTATAAATAGCCCCCCCCCCTCACCTACCCCCGTACTGTGCCTTTATTGCTTTTATCCCCTCCCTGTGCTTTTCCGTTTCCTGCTCGCGCTCTACCTCTGCCTCCGCGAACATGGGCAAGGCGAATCCAGATGCCGACAGCCGCTCCAAGTGCGCTCAGAACTTCACGGACTATTACTTCTTCGAGGGGCACACTAGCGAGGAGGAGCTCACTGAGTTTGTGGCGGAGCGCGTGCCGCCGGGCTTTGAGGCTCGCAGGCCGAAACAGGGGGAGGCCATCAATACCTTTTACGAGGACGAGCTCGCCTTCCCCCTTTCACATTTCGAGGTGGTGTTACGCCTCCCCCTGTGGCCGGAGATCTGGCAAATCTTAAAATATTACGGAGCCGTGCCGGCGCAGCTGAATTCCAACGCCATCGCGATGATGGTGGCGTTCGTGAGTTACCTCCGGCGGGAGAGGATCGAGTTCAACCTGACGGTGTTCAGGAAGCTCTTCTCCTACAAGGCGACGCCGGACGGGGTCGCCTACTTCGGCGGCTCTCTAATCAAAGTTCGCGAGATCGCGAACAAGCATCATACCTGGATGACCAAGATCACCTTCATCAAGGGCGATCTCGGCAACATCCCCTACTCGCCTCAGCAGAAGGGAGAGGAGGTATACCGCCGGCCGGCCGTGTCCGACAATGACGCCGAACTCCACAAATACTTCCTCCACAAAGATTTCGAGGTTGCCTTCCTGCGGAGGGGCCTCGACGCGTTCCCCCCTCCCCCCCGTTCTGCCCGGCGAAGGTATGCTTCCCTCCTCATCTTGCCGAGTTCGCCTGCCCGCCGAACTCGCCATATTATTGCTAAATTCCTAACTTTTTTTTTGGAGTGTTTTCCTGCAGGGGAGCGAATAATCCCCGTGAACCCGCCGTTCGCGGATCCGGGGCTCCATACCGACCCTCTTGCTCGCGAGAAGGCGGCGGCGGCCTGCCGAGATGAGGCAGCCCTCTCGCAACCCTCTTCCAGCAAGATGCGACCTGAGGACGCGGGATCGAACCCGCCATTCGGCCATCGACAAATGAAGAATATGCGGAGAGCCCTGATGGCTCTGCGGGGGCAACAACAACAACAGCCCAGCCCCAAGTACATCAGCTCGTCGGCGACCCCTCCCGACGCGTCGCCGGAGAGCCCGCTGAAGGAGATAACCAGCAAGGGGCGGAAAGGTGGTGAGGTCCCCTCTTCCACGGCGGCGATCTCCCCTCCTCCATCGACAAAGAGGGCTGCCCGCGAGCGCGCGCCGCCGAAGCAACACCCCCTCTTCAACTTCGGCGCACGTTGGAAGGACTCGGCGGGCGAGCCCATGCTGCAGTGGGACGAGCTCGCTCATCGAGTCTCCGTCTCCACTCTGCACCCCTCCTGGCACGATCGCGAGCCTGCCACCGGTCATGCCTACGCCCTCGGCTTCGGCCTATATTGCCGGGAGGATGCCGAGGCCTACAAAAGGATGACCCTCCGGCAGCTCGGCCACGAGGGCCTTCAGTCCCACCTGCGGACCCTGGAGCTGCATCACATGCTGGCACGCCGCAGCTTTGCCCTCAGCCACCAGCTCGAAAAGGCTGAGCAGGCTCGCGACCTTGCCAAGGATAAGGTCAGCGATCGGGCGAGGCAGCTCGGCATAGCGGAGGGTCTACTCGCCCAAGCCGCCGGTGGGCTGGTAAGTGTCACACGCTGTTCTTCTTTTTTACTTAGAATATTTTGTGCTGCTGCTAAATGGACTCTTTTCCAGGATGCCAAGGTGGCGGGCGAGCTTCAGGCTTGCAACACCGAGATGGGGGAGGAGGTCAGCCAGCTGCGTGCACTACTGGCCGCGGATGCCGAGGCTGCAGGGGAGCTCCAGGCTCGCAACGCTGAGCAAGGGGAGGAGATCAGCCAGCTGCGCGCACGCCTTGCCGAGCTGGAGGGCGCAAACACGAAGCTGAAGGGGGAGAATCAACACCTCCTCAGCGAGGTGCGTCGCCAGGCGGAGATCTTCTTCCCGCCTCACGACACCGACCCCACCCTCCCCTACAAGAGCCCGTGGATCTTTGGCGAGGCCGACCTCGTCGAGTGATTGCGGATCAACTCCATCCAAGCCGCCGAGTGCACCCTCCAGATGATGAAGGATTCTGGGGTGCTGGTGGAGGGGTGCGAGGGGATCTCGGCTCGGGACCTGATGCCAAGCCTATTCCCGGCGACGCCGCCCAGCGAGAAGGAAGACAGCCTGTACGCGATGTTTGGGAAAAGCTTCCAGGATCCTTCGGGCGACGGCGAGGACCAATCCGGCGGAGGGGGCGGGGCCTGAGGGTAGCCTGTATTTTTTTCTTTTTTCCTTTTTCGTTTACTCGCTTAGGCGAGCCCCTGTAATTACTTCTTGTAAGCAATGAAAGTTTTTGATCGTACCCGTGCCACTTCCTTTTCTTTTCTTTACTTTCTTTGTTGAGCTCCGAATATATGCGAGTGTTTCCCTACGCGACCTCGCCGAGACAGGTTCCGCCAGCAGGGTAGTTATGAGAGCATGCCCGCGAGTGGATGCGTTTTGAGTTTTTGCCGATCCCAAGCGATTCGGGGCGAGTTGCTATATGCCCTTGTCACGCCATCGCAACTCGCACGCGAGCCATCCAGGTTGATCCCGAAGAAAGGAGAAAATTTTCCAAGTCAAACGGGCAAAGGGGGTGAGGTGCCCCGGCCCGGCTCGCCCTCCTTTGGCGAGGCCCGGGTCCGCGACCTACTCGCCAATGCCGAGCCGGGAATGACGAGTTCATACTCGCCCATGCAGAGTCCCCCGGCCTGACTTGCCTTCCTTTCTGATCATGTCGAGTTGGATTTGCCGAGCCCGAGCTCGCCTTGATAGAACCCCTTTTCCCTTGCTTCCTGGCACTTTTAGACTTTGATCTTTATCTGACGGTTTCGAGGCCGTCACCATCGAGTGACTTCCGGCCTTGTCAACTAGGTGAGAGCCTGACAGCGGGATCTGCTCGAAGCTAAGGATGACACCGAGTGACTTCCGGCCCTGCCAGCTAGATGAGAGCCTGGCAGCGGGATCTTCTCGGGGTCCAAAACACATTCCATCGAGTGACATCCGGCCCTGTCAGCTAGGTGAGAGCCTGACAACGGGATCTGCTCGAGGCTAAGGATGACACCGAGTGACTTCCGGCCCTGCCAGCTAGATGAGAGCCTGGCAGCGGGATCTTCTCGGGGTCCAAAACACATTCCATCGAGTGACATCCGGCCCTGTCAGCTAGGTGAGAGCCTGACAGCGGGATCTGCTCGAGGCTAAGGATGACACCGAGTGACTTCCGGCCCTGCCAGGTAGATGAAAGCCTGGCAGCGGGATCTTCTCGGGGTCCAAAATACATTCCATCGAGTGACATCCAGCCCTGTCAGCTAGGTGAGAGCCTGACAGCGGGATCTGCTCGAGGCTAAGGATGACACCGAGTTACTTCCGGCCCTGCCAGCTAGATGAGAGCCTGGCAACGGGATCTTCTCGTGGTCCAAAATACATTCCATCGAGTGACATCCGGCCCTGTCAGCTAGGTGAGAGCCTGACAGCGGGATCTGCTCGAGGCTAAGGATGACACCGAGTGACTTCCGGCCCTGCCAGCTAGATGAGAGCCTGGCAGCGGGATCTTCTCGGGGTCCAAAATACATTCCATCGAGTGACATCCGGCCCTGTCAGCTAGGTGAGAGCCTGACAGCGGGATCTGCTCGAGGCTAGGGATGACACCGTGTGACTTCCGGCCCTGCCAGCTAGATGAGAGCCTGGCAGCGGGATCTTCTCGGGGTCCAAAATACATTCCATCGAGTGACATCCGACCCTGTCAGCTAGGTGAGAGCCTGACAGCGGGATCTGCTCGAGGCTAGGGATGACACCGAGTGACTTCCGGCCCTACCAGCTAGGTGAGAGCCTGGCAGCGGGATCTTCTCGGGGTCCAAAGATACATTCCATCGAGTGACATCCGGCCCTGTCAGCTAAGTGAGAGCCTGACAGCGGGATTTGCTCGAGGCTAAGGATGACACCGAGTGACTTCCGGCCCTGCCAGCTAGATGAGAGCCTGGCAGCGGGATCTTCTCGGGGCCCAAAACACATTCCATCGAGTGACTTCCGGCCCTGTCAGCTAGGTGAGAGCCTGACAGCGGGATTTGCTCGAGGCTAAGGATGATACCGAGTGACTTCCGGCCCTGCCAGCTAGATGAGATCCTGGCAGCGGGATCTTCTCGGGGTCCAAAACACATTCCATCGAGTGACATCCGGCCCTGTCAGCTAGGTGAGATCATGACAGCGGGATCTGCTCGAGGCTAAGGATGGCACCGAGTGACTTCTGGCCCTGCCAGCCAGATGAGAGCCTGGCAGCGGGATCTTCTCGGGGTCCAAAATACATTCCATTCCTCTATTCAGGCTAGCTATGATAATACTAGAGAGTTGAAGAAATTTATTATAATCAAAGTGTCGCTTACATGCTTCAGGGGAAAAATCGTTTTAGGTCGTCACCACTCCAGGTGAGACTCAGGGTCTCGCCCTCTACATTTTGGAGTCGATAGCCTCCTGACCTCAAGGCTTCCTTTACAATGAATGGTCCCTCCCAGCTGGTATTGAGCTTCCCTACGGATGCCGACCTCCCTGCTGCATCTACCTTCTTCAGCACCAAGTCCCCTTCCGCGAATTGTTTGACCCTAACATGCTTGTCAAAGTACTTGGCCATTCTTCTTTTCACCTCATCCTGTCGGATAGCGGAGAGATCCCTCACCTCTTCCACCATGTCAAGGGAGAGCCTCAGTTCCTCCTCATTCTCCGCTTGCCATTCCTCACGGCCTTCTTTGGCCGCAACGACTCGCGGTGTTTGGACTTCGAATTCCATGGAGAGCACTGCCTCCCACCCATGGGAGAGTTTGAAGGGGGTCTCTCCCGTAGCCGTGTTGGGGGTGGTCCTTAGGGCCCAAAGAACTGCGGGAAGCTGCTCCACCCAGCTCCCCTTAAAATTCTCCACCTTCTTCTTGAGGAAGTTGACGATGATCTTGTTCGCGGCCTCCACCTGTCTGTCGCTCTTGGGGTGATGGACCGAGGCGAACCTGAGGTCGATCCCAAGCTGTTCGCAAAAGCTGGTGAATTCGGCGCTGGCGAACTGGGGCCTGTTGTCCGTGATGATGGCTTGGGGTAGCCCATGGCGACAGATGATCTCCCCCCAAACAAAGTTCCTGATTACCTAGGAGGTCACCTTGGCCAGTGCCTTCACCTCCATCCACTTGGAGAAGTAGTCAATCATCACTAGGAGGAACCTTCTCTGACCGCTGGCTTGGGGGAATGGTCCAACCAAATCCATTCCCCAAATTACGAAGGGCCATGGGGCCGTGATACTTCTGAGTCGCTGGGCCGGCTGTAGCTGAAGAGGGGCAAACAGCTGGCACTTATGACATCTTTTTGCGAACTCTGCGGCATCTTGGCCCAGGGTGGGCCAAAAATACCCTTGCCTGACTCCCACATTCCCCGGAGTGGACTTCCTCCAAGATCCTTCGTACTTCGCCCTCGGTCACGCAGCGAGCCAGCATCCCCGAGAGGGTCTTCCTGTATAGCTGCCCGTCCTGGAGGAGGTAATATGTGGACTTGTGCCTTAGTTTCTTCTTATCTGCCCCTTCCGGATACTCTCCCGTGGAGAGGAAAATCACAACTGGATCCATCCACGAAGATTGTCGATCGATTTCCATGAGCTCTCCCTCTTTGATGGAGGGGCGGAACAGGTCGGTGATGGTGCCCCCCACCTGGGGACCATGCTTCGCTAGTTGATCGGCTCGTTCATTCTCTTCCCTGGGCACGTGTCGGATGGTGAAAGTTTGAAAAGTGCCAATGATCCCCTTCACCTTAGCCAGGTACGATCGTAGGGTGGGCTCCCTTGCTTCGAACTCCCCGTTGATCTGGGAAGTTACTACCATGGAGTCAGTAAGGACCTCCACATCTGACACCCCCAGCTCCCTGGCCAGGCGCAACCCTGCGATCACGGCCTCGTACTCGGCCTGGTTGTTTGTAATGGGAAAGTGCACCACCACTGTCTGCTCAATTCGAGTCCCCTGAGGGCTTTCCAGGATCACCCCTACTCCTAGGGAATGCCTTCCCGAGGCGCCATCCACCCTCACCTTCCAAGGAGTTGGGCGGGTGAGCTCTTCCTCCGCCACTTTAACCACGTAGTCGGCCAAGAAGTCGGCCATCGCCTGAGCTTTGATCGAGAGCCACGGAACGAAGGAGATGTCGAACTCGCTCAGCTCCACCGACCACTTAGCCAGCCTGCCTGAATGCTCCACCCCCTCGAAGATGTTGCGGAGAGGATGGTCGGTCACCACTCGGATTGAGTGTGCTTGGAAGTAAGGTCGCAGCCTCCGAGCCGAGATGATCAATGCGAAGGCTAGTTTCTCCAAAATCGGATACCGGAGCTCGGCCTTCCTCAGGACCCGACTCACGTAATAAATAGGGAGTTGCCTCTTCCCCTCTTCACGAACTAAAACCGAGCTCAAGGCCTCCGCCCCGACCCCTAGATATAGGAACATGTCCTCCCCCTCCTTCGGCCCTTGGAGCAGGGGAGCTTGTGTCAACTGCACTTTGAGGGCCCGGAACGCCTCCTCGCACTCCTTGGTCCATTCAAACCTCTGACCACCCCTTAGCATTTTGAAGAAGGGGAGCACTTCCCCCCTGCCCGAGAAAGGAAGCGACTCAGCCCTGCTAGCTTCCCCACTAGCCGTTGGACCTCCTTTGCATTCCGTGGGGACCCCAGCTCCAAGATAGCCCTGACCTTATCTGGATTCGGCTCGACCCCCGCGGGGGTGAGGAGGTGCCCCAAGAACGTTCCCCTGCTAGCCCCGAAGACACATTTCAGGGGATTCAACCGCATCTTGTATTTGCGCAGGGTGGTGAAGGTCTCTTCCAGGTCCCGGAGGTGGGAGTCCACATCCCGACTTTTGATCATGAGGTCATCCACATATACCTCCAAATTTCTCCCCCTCTGCTCCTTGAAGACCCTATCCATCATTTTCTGGTAGGTTGCCCCGACGTTCTTCAGCCCGAACGGCATCATCTTGTAGTAGTAGCACCCATCCCCTGTGATGAACGAGACATCCTTGATGTCTTGGGGGTGCATCCTGATCTGATGATAACCTGAAAAAGCATCTAAAAAACTCATTACAAAATAACCGACGGCTGAGTCAACCAGTGCGTCGATTCGAGGCAAAGGATAACAGTCCTTAGGACAAGCTTTATTAAGTAAGTAAAAATCGATACACATCCTCCATCGACCGTCTCCTTTTTTAACCATAACCACGTTGGAGACCCAGCCGGGGTACTGCATCTCAGACACGAAGCCGGCCTTGAGGAGCTTTGCCACCTCCTCCCTGATGGGCTCCGCCAGCTTGTCCGCAGTGGACCTCTTCTTCTACTGAACGAGGCGTGTTCCCAGGTCCAGGTTGAGCGGTGGCAGGCCACATCCGCGTCAACCCCCGGCATCTCCGCGGCTTTCCAAGCGAAGATGTCCACGTTCTTTTGGATGCACTCCAACATCCTGCCTTGGTCCTCCGGGGACAGCCCCCCGCTGACGCGGATCTTCTCCATCCTGCCTCCTCGGGTGAGCACCTCCAGCTCCACCACTTCCTCTGCCGCCTCCAGCCTGGATTGCTCCCCCCATCCCTCGGCATCCCCTTCCTCCAGAACGGGGACCTCTACCTCCGTCTCTTCCCCTACGGCCCTCACTTCGTCCACTTCCTCCAGGTCTCCTCCTGCTGCCTCCTCTGCGCAGTTCTTCACTTCCAGCTCCCTCTCTCCTGCTCCCGACTCTGCCTCCTCCATCCTTCGCCCCATCTCTTCGGCTCCCACCATCCAAGAGATGGTGTTCACCGCAGTGACATAACACTCCCGCGCCACCTTCAGGTCCCCCCTGACCCTGACCTGAATCCCCTCAGTGTTGAACTTTAAGCATTGATGGAAAGACGAGGGGACGTAACGGAAGGCGCTGATAAGGGGCCTCCCGAAGATGGCGCTGTAGCTGCTGGGGGCGTCCACAATGACGAACCTGCAGTTTCGGGACTGCCCTCCCAAGGTAACATGGAGGTCAACTCCTTCCTCAACTTCCTTCCTTTCTCCTAAAAACTCGAACAAGGGCCCATCTGAGTCCAGCACCCTCTTGGCCTCCACTTTCATCGCGTCAAATGCCTTTTTGAAGACGACGTTGATGGAGCTCCCGTTGTCCACGAGGATCCGAGAGACGGTGAAATTCTCGATGGCTTCCTTGATGACCAGCGCATCGCAGAATGGGTCCTCGTGGTCTGGCATATCACTCCTGAAGAAAGTGATCCTCTCCTCCGGGTGTTTGGTTTGGGATGTGGAGGCGACGCTTTGCCGGTACATGGTGTGGAGGCTCGCCTTGCGGGAGGCCTCGACCCCTACTCCCCCGTGGATCACTCCGATCCCCCCTCGGGTTCCAACATGCACCCGGTCTTCGCACCGATCCTCCTACACCCGAGGAAGGACCTCCTCGATCCTCACTTCTTGTCATCCTCCCTGCTGCTGCTGCCATTTTTGCTCCTGATTCCCCCTCATCTCAAGGAACTCTGGGCAGGTGGCTGTGTCATGCCCCTCTTCCTGATGGAAGTCGCAATAGGGCAGCTCTACCCTGACCTCCCTTCTCCTCCTCCTCATGATCCCCCTCCTTGCTCCTAAGGCTATGGCCATGGCCTCCTCCTGGTCGGGGAGTCGGGGCCTCTGGCCCTGCCTCCAGCCTGGAGGGTGGAACTAATCTTGCCTCCCCTTGTGGTGACCCCTTCCGTAGTATCCTCTATGTGGCCCCTGCCCCTGCCACTCAGGTCTCCAGCCCAGCCGACGATCGGGCTCCTGATGCTGCCACCTCGGCTGCTGCTGCCATTGGAGCTGCCTTTTCTCCCTCTGCCTTGGCTCCCCTCTTCTTTCCTCCTGCTCCTTTCCTCCTCTTGACTCCTTCTCTTCCTCCGTGGCCCACCTGGCCAGCTTCCTTGCAAACTCCGGGTTTGACGCTTCCCCTTCGACTTCTCTTGCTGCCCTCTCCATCAACTCCTCGTAGGAGAGGGGGAACTCTCTTCAGCTCCATTCGGAAGAACCCCTGCTGCAGGCCCAGGGTAAAGGCCATCATCATACTATGGCCCGACATCTCCTGGACCTGAGTAAATTTCTCCTGAAATCGGTCCACATATCTCCCCAACGTCTCGTTCACTCCCTGCTTAATGTGGAACAAAGACTCGGACTCCTTCTTCCTCTTCTTCGAGGTGGTGAATCTTAGCATGAACCCTCGACGCAGGTCCTCGAAGCAGTAGATGGAGCTAGCCGGGAGCTGGTGGAACCACTCCCTTGCCTTCTCCCGGAGGGTGATAGCGAAGAGTCGGTACTTGAATCCGTCCGATATCTGACGGATGGAGACCACATCCTCGAACCACTGGACATGCTGGACCGGGTCTCCCTTCCCGGTGTAGTAAGACATCTCGGGTTCCCTGAACCCATCTGGGATTGGAGCTGAGGAGACCAGCTCGCTGAAAGGACTGCCTCCCCCACTGGGCGAGCTGGCGAGTCTCGCGAGCCCAGCTCGCCGAACCGGCCTCGGCCTGCCTAGCCGGGGAAGAGCTCGCACCCTGGGAGGTCGCACCCCCGGCCTTCCTCGGCCACCTCCTTCCCAGCTCGCCTGCCGGGAGCGTCCTCGCCCAAAGAGGGGGCGGCCGCGATCTGGGCTGCCGGGGTCGAGCACTCGGCCCTCGCGCCGAGTGCGAACTTGACGAGGCCCAGCACCTCATTCCTGAAGTCTTCCAACATCCCCACCGTTGCGAGAGGCGGGGGGGGGGGGGGGGGGGGGCGGCGAGTTCTGCCCGTCAGATCCCTGTCCTCCTGTCATTGGACTCGCTGAAGCTCTTCTGCACTGACCACTGTCCACGCTCACCGCACCAAAATGTTGAAACCGGAATTCGATTTACTGTGGAGTTCGACCCTTGGGGAAAGGGGTGGTCACGTGCCTACTTCGCTCCTGCAAGAAAAACAACAAAGAAGGCAAGGAGAAACAGACCCAAGGGCTCGACAGGGAGGTCCCACCACAAACCCGGAAGATCTCAGAGCGCTTCCCCTCCTCAGCCAGAAGCCGAGCTAAGGTACCCTCAGAAAGCACTTGAAGATTGGAGCAGGAGAGCACCCGGGAGAACCTGCCTTCTAGGGTACCCCTTGGGTCCTATTTATAGTTTTTAAAATCTGGACTGCCAATAACCAAAAGAACTGACCTGAAATTACCAGAAAACCCTTGGTTGGGTCTGCCAACAGCCAAACTCCGCTGTTTTGAAGGGCTTTGGGCAGACCAACGGGGGCAAAACAGTAAAAAGTACCTCATACATCCAGGCGAGCTGGGGCGCTTTGACCACCTCGGCATGTTCTGCTCGCCTGTGGCTGCCGAGCTCCACTGCGAGGACGCGAGTTGTGTCTCGCTCAGCGAATGCCGAGCTCGGGGTCGCCGATCATCGATCTCTGGTCGACGGATGCCGAGCTCGGGTTCGCCCCCCTTTGCTGCCGAGCTCGCCTATTGTCCTCAGCCCGATCTGCCTAGACCCTGGTGGCCTTGCTCGCCGGACACGGGGTTGTACATTCTGAATCTTCAAAATTAGAATAAGAAGAGGCCTATATTAGTCTTATTTTTATTGAAGAGGAGGCTGATCTTCCTACTGCCATAATAAGAGTACCACTGTCCTCTGTTGATAATGACGGTGATGATGATGAAGAGTTCAGTCTCATGGCCTTAAATTAAGATAATCAGGACAATTCTTTTCCTAATGAGGTACTCTCTCTTCCCAACACTCCTTCTATTTATGAGACTGGATCATACTCTGAGGCATCCACTTCATCCAGTGAGGATGATGGATCAGAATCTGCTGAGAATGTCAATCAATTTATTAACAAATATGGTGCTCTCCTGGAAGCTCTGAAGAAGAGCAAAAAGCTTGTCAAAAGGCAAGTTGAAGAGATTGTATCTCTATAGCAGAATAAATATATGTAATATAAGTCAGCCTCACTGATAGCTCAGTTGAGTAAATAAAATAGTCAGTTGAGGTCTATGACCATTATCCAGATCAACACAATAAGCCAGAAGAGCAAGATCATTAAGGATCTGGAAGAGAAACTTCTCAAAGAGAGGATGCTAGTATCTGAGTTTTCTAAGCCCAAGACAGTATTGTCACTGATTGACTCTTTCACCTCTCAAAATAATAAGAGGAGATGGGGTTCAAGAGGAATACTATAGCAACCCATTCCAAAAGGAAAGATAAGGCTTCAGTTGTGCCTCAGACCACATTTCAGAAGGTTATTCTCCCTTCTAATAGGTATGACCATGACAGCATGTATAGTCACTGGAAGAATGGATGTTCTTCTTATAAGAGTATGAGCGTACCTTACAATTGAAGAAGAATGGGCATGGGGTTGAGTGCACTGAAAGATCCCCATGAAGAAATTCAAATAGCCCATCATGTACCATTTGTCTTTGGGGCTCCAGCACCCACTCTCAATGGTAATGCTATGGCCATCCTCAAGTTCCTTCTACAATGAGTAAGGTTGTGAGCAAGGCTACAGGTAAGCCTCACTTGGCTATTTTTGATGTCATCAACACCATGTCAGCTACAAAGAAGACATCTGTTGTTGTAAATTAGAATAGACCAAATGTACCTACTAGCAGTCTAACTTTCAGCCAGATTCTTGTTGAACGAAATAGGAAGAGGGATGCTATAATCCCTTTTAAATAGAAAACTTTTGATGGTTTACACACATTTATGGCTGCTTAGAAGAGGAGATATAATATTCAAAAGTGTTGGTGTTGTAGCAAGATGGGACACTTTGTCATAGACTGTTGGCATAACCTAAGTGTGTCAAGCGTAAAGTTGAGACTTCCGTCAAGGCTGCTGTAGGAAGAAGTGTTCAACTTTTTTGTTAATAAGAACGAAGGACTCAAATCCTTTTGGATATCTAAGGTAAACTAAATCTGTGATTGCATGGTCGTCAAAGTACCCATCAAATTTCTATACGGTACTTGTATAGTGGATGTTCCAGACATATGAATGGAACAAGGAGCCATCTGAGGTACTACACCCCAGTGAGGAATGGACCCAAAGTCATATTTGGTGGTTTAGATAGAGGAGTTACTGAAGACTATGGTATGATTACCAATGACATATTCTTCATCACAAAAGTGGCTTATGTGGGAGGATTGCAACACAATCTGATTAGCATAAGCCAACTCTGTGATGTTTGTTATGTCATTATCTTCTACAAGGATAAGTGTTTAATCAAAAGGTCAAATGACTAAGAGATCATTCTGTACGACACTAGGAGTGGAAATATTTATTGTTTAAATTTCCTATGTATATATTCAAACTCTCCAGTGTGACTTATTGCAAATAAGAAAGACTCTTATTGTGTGCAATGACACAAGAGGCTTGCTCACTTGAATTACAAGGCTATCTGCAAGCTCTTTAGTGAAGAGCTGGTCAGAAATGGACCCAATCCGAAATGCACCAAAGAGGGCATTTCCTCTGCATGCCAAAAGGATAAGCAGATAAAGGCCTCCTTTAAAAGCATTGAGTCCAAGGATTCTGAGAGGTGTCTATACCTCATACATATGGACGTATTTGGTCGTATGCCAGTTCATAGTTTAGGTCGGAAAGTTTACACTCTTGTGATAGTTGATGACTATTCCAGATTTGCATGGGTGTTCTTTCTTAAGAAAAAGTCTTAAACCCTTGATAGCTTTGTGACCTTTGTCAAGCAAATTCAGAATTAAAAGGTCTATTCTATAGTCAAAATCAGAAGTGAACATATCACAGAGTTTCAATCTGAAAGCATGACAAAGTTTTGCAAAGAGCAAGGTATTTTTTAGAAGTTTTTTCTCCAAGAACACCCCAACAAAATGTTATTGCTAAGAAGAAAAATAGGACTCTCATCAAGGCCGGGAGGACTTTGCTTAGTGACACTTCTCTCCCAGAATATTTCTACGCTGAGGCAATGAACACTTCTTGTCATGTCCTAAATAGGGCCAATATCAACAAGTACCACAAGAAGACTCCTTATGAGATTATGAAAAACAGAAAACAAAATCTTACCTATGTCAAATATTTGGAATTAAGTGTTTTGTGATAAACAATGGGAAGTCCTACTTGACAAAGTTTGCTGCAAAATCTGATTAGGGAATTTTTATTGAGTATAGCAATCACAATAAAGCCTATAGGGTCTACAACTTGAAAAATCAAGTTGTAGAAGATTATGTTAGTGTAGTGTTTGATGAGACCTCTATGATTAATAGTGAGTTGTCAAGCTCCTCTAGAACTGCAGGTGCAGATTTGAGGATGTACAAGTTGGGCATCAATGACACACCTCCTGCTAAACAAGAAGAGGATGAGGGTATGGTCATTCTAGAAGAAGGTCTAGGTGGATTAGAAATGATAGATGATCTTTAGGCCCCTGAAGTTGTGGTTCAAGATGTTGAAGAAAGGATGTTAATTGTAGCCAGACACCTGAGAGATCATACCAAAAACTTAACCATTGGGGATGCAATCTAGGGTATTACAACAAGGAGTAGAAGTCTCAACAATGAAATGTACTCAAGCTTTTTTTCTCTAGTTGAACCCAGGAAGTTTGAAGATGCCAACATAGACCCATTTTGGATTGTGGCTATGCAAGAAGAACTGAACCAATTCAAGAGGTTCAATGTCTGGAAGATGGTTCCCAGACCTCATGGACATAACATCATTGAAACTAAATGAATTTATAGAAATAAGCTTGATGAAAATGGTATTATCATCAAAAACAAACCTAGTTTAGTTGCCAAAGTATACATGTAAGAGGAAGGTGTTGATTTTGATCAAACCAGTACACCAGTTGCAAGACTAGAGGCTATAAGATTATTCCTTGCATATGTTGTATACAAGGGATTTAAGGTCTATCAAATGGATATTAAGTCAGTTTTCCTGAATTGTGACCTGAAAGAGGAGGTTTATGTTGAGCAACCCTCGGGTTTTATCAATCCTAACTTACCTGATTATGTATTTCAGTTAAGAAAGGTTTTGTATGGGTTGAAAAAGGCTCCTAGGGCATGGTATGAAACATTGTCTAGCTTTCTCATTGAGAACAAATTCTCAAGGGGGAAGATAGACAACACATTATTCCTAAGGAAAGTTAAGGGTAAGATAATCCTAGCCCAAATTTATGTAGATTACATAGTTTTTGGCTATACTGATGATGACCTTTACAAGAAGTTTGCTAAACTTATGCAACGGCAGTTTGAAATCAGTAGTATGGGTGAACTCGCGTACTTCTTGGGCCTCCAAGTTAGACAGTCAGGGGATGGATTATTCATCTCTCAGATTAACTTTACCAATGAGTTAATCATAAAGTTTGGAATTGAGAGTGCCTCCATCATGAAAACTCCTATGTGGTCAAGTATGTCAATAGAAAAGGATGAGACTAGAAAACCAGTTGATGAAACCATGTATAGAGACATAATTGGATCCCTCCTCTATTTAATTACTAGTAGGCCAGATATTATGTATGCTACATGTGTTTGTGCTAGGTGTCAGGCCTGCCCTAAAGAGTCTCATTATTCTGCTGCCAAAATAATTCTAAGATATCTCAAGGGCATGCCTGATCTTGGTCTGTGGTACCCTAAGAATAATATTTTTGAACTAATATACTATTCGGATGCAGATTTTGCAGGTTTTAAATAAGATTGGAAAAACACATCAGACACCTGTCAATTTCTAGGAAGAAGGCTAGTGTCTTTGAGGAGAAAAAAGCAGACTAATATAGTCATCTCCACAGCAGAATCAGAGTATATCTCAGTTGGAAGTTATTGTGCACAGCTATTATGGATTCAACATCAACTCCAAGATTACAATCTACGGCTAAGTAAAACCCTTATGTTACGTGATTCACCTAGTTGAATTTCAATAGCTAAGAATCCTTTTTCACATAGCAGGACCAAACATATTGAAATTATGTATCATTCATAAAAGAGTATGTTGAGAATGAAGATATCAGTCTTAAGTTTTTCCTCACAGACAAACAAGTGGCTGACATCTTTACTAAGCCTCATAATGAAGTCAAGTTCAACACCTTCAAATTTGAATTGGGTATGTTGAACTTGAAGCAACACTAGTATGGTAATACATTTCTATTACATGTATGTGTGTATTTGGAGATCAACCTTTTGCAGGTAATCAAGGAAGAAAAAGACTAATTATTCAGGAATTGAGTGCGTTGAGTTAACTCCAGTCGTCTAGTGCATTGAGTTAACTCCTGGTGTTGAGAGTGTCGAGTGCACTCAACGCATACAATCTGACGGGTCAGAATACAAAAAATTCAAGGGATTAATCACAGTTGTTCATCATCTCATATAAATCACGACAGGTACGCGCCTTTCCACATTCTCTAACAGGGTAACTATAAATAGAAATGTGTGTCTAGGATAATACACATAATTCCTTAGCATTTTGTGACTCTCTGCGTTCTTGCCCTCGTATTCTTGAGTTGAATTCATAGTCTCTCTAGTGACTCACTGATTCAATGAACCCAAAAGGTGTTGATGTCCTGTTTGTGGGTTCTGAATTTGTGAGAAATGGATTCAAAGATGCACCTTATGAAGTATAGCTAGTCATTCATCTTCTAAATACCACTGACCTAGAGTTTATTCTTCCAGAACCATGCTCCATCTGGAAAAGAGTGGTGTTGGAAATCTTCTCCAATGCCAAAGTAGATTCATCTTCTAGCAAGATTAAAACCTCAATAAGTGGAAACAAGATCAAGATTACTTCAAGGAAGTTGGGTAAGACTCTAAAAACTAACCAAGTTTGGGCCATCTGATGAGGAAGATGAGCTATTTGTTGAGGATGTCAAGACAGCTCTCAAATGGTGTGGCTTGTCTATGCATACCACAAGATTCATCATAAGGAAGGAAATGAACCTGAAAGGCAAGTTCATAGCAGATGTGATTGACAAGCCATTGATCTATAAGACTGGGTCACATGATAAGGTTTTAAGGAAAATCTTTGAATTGATGACAAGAGTGATTCTAATAAAGAAGACTGATTGGGGGAAGATACTTTTTGAGAGGATTATAGAATGTATTCCAGAACCCAATCTGGGTAGAATACTTTCTTTGTTTTTGCTGAATAAGAATGCTTAATCTGAGGCTAGGATCCATCACATGAGGAAGATGGACATGAGAATGGTTGATAGGTGGGATAGGATCTTGGTACCACACACACAACCAAAAAATAAGAAACAAAAGAAGAAATTTATTACCATCACTGATGAGAGATCCAGCTGTAGCTCTTCTAAAAGCAGAGGTGAAGAATCTCATGATCCAAATTTATCAGAATCAACTATACAGATCAGTAAAGATGTAAATTCACGGGTCTCAATGTCCTCTGAGCCTGCTGCAAGAACCTGCCAAGCAGTGTATCTCAAACAGAAGACACCCTAGTGGAACCTGCTGAGTAATTAGTTGATGTTGTTGTTGACAAGATGTAGCACCCTCCCCAGCCCACGACTCGAAAGAACAGCCTTCAGCACCCCCAACATCCAGCTTGAAAGGGTTAAGCTTCAAACAGTCTGCAAACCATACACACCAGCCTCTCTCCATCCACAGGTGAGTTGTTGGAAATTGTAACATCCCTTTGATGAGGGAAAGTCAAGTTAAGTGCCCCCACGAGGACTTCCCAAGAGGTCACCCATCCTAGGACTAATCTAGCTCAAGCACACTTAACTATGAAGTACTTTCGCATCTCATCACCAATTGAGTTGCAACTTAATTGTTAATGAGAAGTGAAGGAACTTAATAGTTAAGCATGCTTGGGAAAGAGTAGTACCGGGATGGGTGACCTCCTGAGAAGTCCTCGTATGGCCCAACTTAACAACCGAGTTCGCTCATCAAAGGGAGGCTGTGGCCACCAACAACCCATAGTGGGCAGAGGCGTCGATTTAGGCAGTCCATGGAGTGGGGTTAGGTGCTTGGGCTGAAGCCCGATAACTGAAACCAAACCAGGTGGAAATTAGAGTACACGCTGGGGTGTGGGAACATTAAAAAAGTTCACTTTTTAGCTCAATCAGTGATGAGATGCGAAAGTACTTCATAGTTAAGTGTGCTCGGGCTTGAGTAGTCCTGGGTTGGGTGACCTCCTGGGAAGTCCCCGTTGGGGCACTTAACTTGACTTTCCCTCATCAAAGGGAGGTTGCAACCTTGAACAACCCATCTATGGGCCTGGAGATGGGATGTGGTGCATGTTCTGCAGACTATTTGAGAATGAACCCTTTTAGGATGGATGCTCGGGGTGTTGGCGACCATCCTGTCGAGCCGTGGGCTGGGGAGGTCATTACACAAGATTTGTGCAGATATTGAGGGGTAGACCCAGAGTTTAAATGCTCGTGCTAATAAGGAGCAAGAACAATCTCAAGTTGGTCTACAGGACCAGATTGACAATTTTTTGGTCAATCTTCAGGAAAAGATTCATCAGATACCCTCTGACTCTTAGGCGGAGCAAGTCCAAGAAGAAGTCCCACAAACAGATGCTGATGTACATCAAGTTTGTATGGAGTTTACTGAGGTTGAGGGGTAGACTCATCTTGAGCTCCTTGATCAATATGTTGACAATGTGATTGAGTTATCAGATGATGATGAGCATGTTGCTGGTATTCCTTCTCACTCCTCATAGTTTGAAGTGGCCGATTCATAAGCTTGGGGAGATATAAGTAAGGATGCTGAATGTGTTAGCTTCCCAAGGACATCTCAACAGACTGATGTAATGTCCACCTCTTTTTGCCATAACTTGATGCATTGCTGAGCTTAATATGAAACCTATTCCATAACCTAATGACGAAGTTTCTTTTAAGCATTGTTATTATCAATAAAAATGCTATTTTTTGGTCTTGCCTGCCATCGATACCCTTCCCTCCCAAACAAAGGATCTCAAATTAAGTTCGAAGAATTGTCTAAAAATGTGAGTTTCAATAACAATGGGTAGCAGTGCACCAAAACAGAACAAAAGAAACAAGATCGTCAAAAACAAGAATATTAATACAAAAAAAATTGCGCTGCACTCACCCCCGTCGAATGTAGACCCCCCCCCCCCACCGACGGTATCCGCCCTTGTCGAAGGTCATAGCCTTCATTGAATGTAGTCACCCCCTGCTCTTGGTATCCGCCATCGCCGAAGGTCGCCGCCCTACCGAAGGTCTCCTCCCCGCCTAAGGTCATTGCCCTCGCCGGATGTTGACATTGCCGCCGAATGTCGCCTCCCCCGCCGATGTCACCTGTCATATGTGGGAGCAACACGCTCGAGCACGTGCGCAACCCGCTAAAAGTTAGCGAGCAAATTTGTAATGATATTTTCATACCCTCGCGACCTTCTCACTACTGATCAAATTTGTAACGAATTAACTTCAATCCCTTTTGTCTAAATTGTGATTTTTGTCCCCAAACTTTAGTAACATTATGAAATCAGTCCATATACTTCTTTTTGAAAGAAATCAGTCCATTAAATCTCTAATCTATTTGAATTTAGTCCTAAAACTAATAAATCTATAATACAGATATTTAATAAGGTAATTTTTTTAAATTAGTTCATCTTATACTATTTTTTATTCATCTTCCTGTTCTTCCTGCACTGACAACCTTGAAGCTCTCCGAGGCTTCGCCGGAACCTAACTAATGGCTCTATTCTCCTATTCTCCTCTCATGGCCCGATGACACAATGTACTCACACAATCTCTGGCATGTCATACTTCTCATACCCTTCTTATTCTCTCCTCACCTCTTCATCTTAGATCTCTGGCGTGGTTGAAGAGGAGGAAAGTGCCATGGAATTCATCAATAGGGGGTTTAACTAGGCTTTAGTGATAAATAATAAAAAAAATAGAAAAATAGATGGTAAAAAAATGAATGAAAAACATAATAAAAAAGTAGTAAAAGCAGAGGAAAAAAAAGAAGTAAAAAAACATCAATTTCTCTTTATATTTTAATTCATAGTGATAAATAATCTAAAGTAAGCTTGATTCATGGAATAATTGTTATACGGGCTCATACAATGGTTGACAAAAACAAAGTAACCAAGTGATCCATTGAATTAGTTCTTAGAAATGAAATGTGTCGGTGAAAGCAATGGTGATGACACATCCGAAAAGAGCATTGGCGGAGGGCGGGCAGCTCCCGCGGAATGCCGCCGGAGAGGACATGGTCGGATTGATCAAGTGAAACGAAATGTGCCATAATTCATCGGGCTATGAGAGGAGAATAGGAGAATAGAGCCATTAGTTAGGTTCCGGCGAAGCCTCAGAAAGCTTCAAGGTTGTCAGTGCAGGATGAACGAGTAAATAAATAAAAAATAATATAAGATGAACTAATAAATATCTTTATTATAGATTTATTAGTTAGTAGATCAGACTTGGGCATCTCCAATGCCATCAGGAGTATGCTCGCTGAAAAGAAAGCAGCTGCTAGTAGGGCTCAAGATATCCCTAGCACTTCTACTGCCAGACCCATCACTAGTTAGACTGGGGATGAGAAACAAAAGAACAGGACTACTGCTGCACCTTCTAGAGTAAGAGCTGCTGTCAACATAACCACTAGACCATCTCTTAAAAGAAGGTATAATATCTATGATTGTTGGTGTTGTGGAAAAGTGGGCCATTATGCTATAGATTGCTGGCACAATACAAGTATGCTAAGAGCTAGAGAGAACTTTGCTGGCAGGAGAGCTGCAAGTAGGCATGTTTACTATCAGACTAACACACACCTAGGACCTAATAAGAATTGCAGTCCTAAGGTTAACTGATTTATGCTTTGCAGGTTAGTCCAAGTGACCATTCCCCTAAATGGTACTTGAATAGTGGGTATTTCAAGCACATGACTGGAACAAAGAGCATGCTGAAGGAGTACACCTAGTAAAGAATGGACCCAAAGTCATCTTTGGTGGTTCAGAAAAGTGAGTAACCAAAGGGTATGGTAAGATATCAAATGGCATAATCACTATCACACAAGTAGCTTATATGAAAGGGTTGCAATACAACCTCATAAGCATAAGCCAGCTATGTGATCTTGGCTATGACATTTCTTTCCTTAAGGATGAGTGCCAAATTAGGAGATCAAGTGACCAAGGGATCATCTTGACAAGCACTAGGAAAGGAAATATCTATTGTTTAAATTTTGATTGTGAAAGTAAGGACTCTCCCATATGCCTAGTTGTAGATGAGAAAGTCTCATACTGTTTCCAATAGCACAAGAGGCTAGCTCATCTGAACTATAAGACCATAGGCAAACTCTTTAGTGAAGAGTTAGTCAGAAACAGTCCCAAGTTGAAATGCACTAAGAAGGGTATCTGCTCTGCATGCCAAAAGGGCAAATAGACCAAGACCTCCTTCAAGAGCATTGGGGAAAAAGACTCAGTGAGGTGCCTATACCTCCTGCATATGGACTTATTTGGTCTACACACTTGTGGTTGTTGATGACTTTTCTAGGTTTGCTTGAGTGTTCTTACTTAAGAGAAAGGATGAAACCCTTGAAGTCTTCAAGGCTTTTGTCAAGCAAATACAGAATGAACTAGACAGTACTATGGTCAAAATTAGAAGTGACCATAGGACTGAATTTCAGTCTGCTAGCATGACAAGATTCTATGAAGAGCAATGGATTAACCAGGAATTGTCCTCTCTTAGATCACCCTAACAAAATGGAATTGCTGAGAGGAAAAATAGAACCCTCATAGAGGCTGGTAGAACCTTGTTACGTGACACATCTCTCCTATAATATTTCTAGTCTAAGGCAGTTAACACTACATGTCATGTCCTTAACAAGGCTTCTATCACCAAAAACAACAAGAAGACTCCCTATAAGATTTTGAAAGGCAGAAAACCAAACTTGTCCTACTTCATGATTTTTGGTAGCAAGTGCTATGTCCTGAATAATGAAAAGTCCTATGTGACTAAGTTTGTTGCCAAGTCTCATAAAGGGATCTTTATTGGGTACAACAACAGTAGGGCATAAAGGATCTACAACTTGACAAGTCAAGTTGTAGAAGAGTCTATTCATGTTGTTTTTGATGAATCAAATATGATTAAATATGAGCTGCCTAGCTCCTTTTCTAGTTCTGAAGACATAAAACATGTGATGGATAAGCTTACCTTCAAGGAAGATGCTCCAGCAGTCCAAGATAAGGGAAAAGATATATGCTGTCCAGAGGGTGCTCAAGACTCACAAGTCGAGGATGAAGAATAGCCAGCTGAAGATAATGAGGAACATCCAGTTGAAGTTAGATTTCCTCCAGCTTTAAGGCATCTAAAGGATCATCCAGCTCACCAAATCATTGGTGAGGCAAGTCAAGGAGTACTGACCAGGAGTAAGAGTATCAACACTGTAACACCTCCTCTGTAATGACCGTATAATATGGGTCCGGCCGGGGCCCCACAATATACAGACGCCACAACTTTAGCATTAAAAGATGATATAACTACCCAATCTCAAAACTCAAAATTAAACAACAGCGGAAACATCAACCAAGACTAGAAGTTATCCACATACACAAGAGTATCGCAACGGCCTTATGGCCTTACAACAAAAGAGTGTCCAAACTCCAAAAGTTAACATCAATAACAATGAGCATAAACACTCCTAGACTACCTCAGCATGCAAGCCGGAAAACAAAAGCATCAAGCATACAGAGCCACCAAAAATATAGCCAGTACAAAACTAAAAACACTTCATGAAGCTTAGGCCTTATTGGCCAGCAAGCTAGCTCCTGCTTGCGATCCTTGCCCTGTAAAAATTTGTTGTAACGTGGGTCAGCAAAGGCTGACCTCAAACTGTGTAATAAAAACATCTCCTCCCGGCCGCCCCTAACGGACCCCGGGGTACCCCTCCAACCTGCAAGTCAGCACTTCGTATACCATATACATAAACAAGTAAAGCACTAAAAGAACAGGCTTGGATGTCTCACACAAAATGCACGTTTTCTATTATTGAGCGTATAATAAAAAGGGGCCTACTATGAAGCTTGTATGCAAAACCCGGGCTTCACCGAAGGCACCCTATCATGTATGCTTCTAGCACATCATCAAACATCTGGGTACTTCCAATTTACCCATTGGCATTAAGCCTCAAACATAAAGGGTACTGCAATTCCCCTAACGGCATACAAGCCGCCACACGGAACTCTTGCCAAGGCCGTACCCGCTCATGGTCTTAGACCCGGGCTTGCCTGAAAGCTCTGACTTCTCATGTCAGGATTCCGTCTAACAAACTGACTGATTCTAAGAACCCTTGCTGGAGCCCACCCGCTCATGGCCTCATTGCCAGGGCTTACCCCATGCTTTGCATTCTCGTTAGTCTCATAGAAGGGGACCAGTCTCCCCGGGACACTCTCCTCACATGACTTGCATGTCACGGGATAGCCAGCCGACCACAGAGACAAAGCCGCGCCTTAGCACATCACAATCCAATATCATTCCCACCCTAATCCCTCATTTGTACAGCAACGTCCCCGCGCACCAAGGAAACCATCTACCGCCAATGCGAAGCTAACCTTGTCCACCAAGGAAACCATCTACCACCATTGCAGAGCTAACCTTGTCCGGTTCCGGCTACATGTACTCAATCGAGAAAAGGGGGAAAACACAAACATCACAAACGGCATCTTGCCGCAATGGATTTCTATAAAATCCTTAAAGCTCTTATGCAACATCACCGAGTCGGACTAATGGTCGCGACCACGGCTTCACCCACAATGCCTAATCCACTAACGGAGCAGATCTCTAATGCAAAAACATGCCGGGGACGGACTCAATCGACCCGGAGGTTCCTCTTGAACCATGACGACTCAAACCCCTCTCATTTGAGAGATTTGTTGCCCAAAAGCTTGAAAGAAAAAATGTTAAACACGCATCTTTAAACAAAGAGAAGAAGTGTCATTACCTTACGAGCCATCTTCCAAGCCATGGAAACTTAGTCGGATTAAAACCACCGCAATGGACTTGCCTCCGCGGATCTGGTCTCGGCTCGCGATTTGGGGCTCCGAAGCTTCTGTGGCAGCCGGATCTCTCCTTCACCTTCTTCCTTGCTCTCCTTTCTCTTTAGAACTTAGAAAGTGAGTACTTGATGAATAATGAGGATTTCCTAACCCCATTCCCGGACATAACTCAGCAAGGACAGACCTGGACCATCAGATCCCCTTAGAAGGAAATGAACGGCCACGATCCGAACTTAGTACCAAAACACCTAGGCCGAACACGACTTGCGACACACCCGTGTACAAGGCTGTGTGCCTCAATCGACGCCGAAATCGTCACATCTAGAACGGGACACGGGCATTGGACATGCCCATGTTGAACATGACATGCCCGTGTCACTCAGTACATGCTCGTGTTGCTGGGCGTGTTCTTCCATCGACAAATGATCAAAAACCACCCAAGAAGGACATGGTTAATCGACACGCCCGTGTCGAAATTGACACTCCCGTGTCAGGCCGAACACGCCTGGGCTCCAGGCCGTGTTCAATACCCCTACACAGCCCGACTCACAACCCGAGCAGGATACAGCCTGGGACACGCCCGTGTATCAGGACGTGTTTAAAGTCTCGACGATCGTCGACTGCCTTTTCGTCGACTTCGCGGAAAATTCATCGAACACATGCATGACACAAACTTGGACATGCCAGTGTCCCAAGCCGTGTACATTTGTCGAGCGCAGTTCGTCAACCACCAGAGTTCTCCATCAAACCCGAGCATGACACGACCATGGACACGCCCGTATCCTAGGTCATGTTCCCTGTCTCGACACTTCGTCGAGCGAAAATCGTTGACTTCCCATGCTCTCGATGAACCCGAGCACGACACGGCCATGGACACGCCCGTGTCCCAAGCCGTGTGACCCTTTCTAAGACCCAAACTTGGCTCTCGACGTTGTTCGTCCCTATTTCGAATTTTGGGGCGTTACAACTCTCTCCCCCTTAAAAGAATTTCGTCCCGAAATTATAGAAAGCAAAAAGGGGTACACAAAACTGTCGAATATCTGAATGAAAAAGCTCTGTATATTCCTCCAGCATGGTCTATTCTCGCTCCCACGAGAGCTCCACACGACCGCAGTTGTCCCATCGGACTTTTACGAGTTTGACCTCCTTGTTCCGCAACTGTCGAATTTCTGAATCCTCTATAGCAACTGGACGAACTCGCGTCCTCAAGTCTTCCTCTATCGGCACCGATGCCGATTCGATCACCACACTAGCCTCTACCAAGGCTTTCCTCAGGAAGGAGACATGGAAAACGTCATGCAATCCACTCAGCTCCGTGGACAATGCTAACCAGTACGCTGCTTTTCCCACCCATTCTACAACCTCGAAAGGTCCCAAAAACCTCGGACTCAACTTCTTGAGTCGGCGAATCCGTGAAATGCCTTTGAACGGCTTGATATTTAAATAGACCCAATCGCCTACCGCGAACTCCAGCTTCCTATGGCGAGCATTAAAATATTTTGCTTGCCGATCTTGAGCCACCGTCATGCGCTCTTAAATGGTTCACACCAACTCACATGCATCAGCTACCACTTCCTTTCCCAAAGGTTTGGTGTCTCCCGCCTCTATCCAAGACATCGGTGTTCGACACCGCCTCCCATACAAAGCTTCGTATGGAGCCATTTTTATACTTGATTGATAACTGTTGTTATAAGCAAACTCCACCATGAAGAGGTGATCCTCCCATTTCTTGCCAAAATCAAGAATACACATCCTCAGCATATCTTCCATAGTACGATTCGTTCTTTCGGTTTGCCCGTCAGTTTGAGGATGGAAAGTCGTACTGAACTTTAGCTTTGTGCCCAGACTATTTTGAACCAACCTCCCGTCCTTGGACGTGAAACGTCCATCGCGATCACTAACTATACTTTTAGGAATCCCATGTAGTCGCACCATGTTGCGAACATACAACTCTACCAGCTTCTCCACGCTTTCCTCCTTCCAATTTGGGATGAAGTGAGCCACTTTGGTTAAGCGATCCACAATCATCCAAATTGCGTCGTTACCCTACTGCAATCTAGGTAACCCATGCACAAAGTCCATGGAGATGTCATCGAATTTCCACTCGGGGATAGGATGAGGATTCAGGAACCCGCCTGGCTTCTGACACTCGGCCTTCACCAAGGCACAAGTTTGGCATCGATTCACGTACAAAGCTACGTCTCGCTTCAGTCCAGGCCACCAAAAGGATTTATTCATATCCAGGTACATCTTTGTACTACCCGGGTGAATGGAGTACTTTGTGAAGTGAGCCTCAAACATCAACTCCTCGCAGAGCTTACCGAATTGCGGTACACAAATCCTTCCATCCTTCCTCAAAATCTCATCAATCAACTCCCAGGCGCTGCTCTCGCCCTTTTGAGCTTCCAACACAAATGGTTGAATCTCCACATCCAACCGGGTCGCTTCCCGAATACGATCGGACAAGTCGTTCTGCATTTCAATATAGTTCAATCGAGCCACGCTAGACTCGCCTCTTGCTACACATACCATGCCAAGGGACTCCTAGTCCCGCACCAACCGCTCATCATGAGCGTCGATCCAATTCCCTTGCCCCGAGTATTTTCTACTCAAGGCATCTGTCACGACATTGGCTTTGCCTGACATATACTGAATTGCCATCTCGTAATGTCCAAGGAACTCGACCCACCTGTGTTGCCGCATATTCAAGTCCTTCTGATCTAGGAGATACTTCAGGCTTTTGTGATCCGTGAAGATCTCCACCTTCGCACCATAAACATAGTGCCGCCACAATTTCAACGCGAAAATTACTGCCGCCAGCTCCAAGTCATGTACGGGGTAATTCCCCTCATGAGGATTCAGCTGCCTAGACCCATAGGCTATCACACTGCCATGTTGCACCAATACGCAACCCAAACCGCATCCTGATGCGTCACTGAAAATTTGAAATCTGTCGGTCCCTTTCGGCAGACTTAGGATTGGAGCCGTCATCACCCTTTCCTTCAGTGTCTCAAATGCCTGACTGCACTCCTGAGTCCACACAAACTTCTGATCCTTACGAGTTAGTGATGTGCTGGGTAGAGCTATCCACGAAAGGTTTTTTACGAATCTTCTATAGTACCCGGCTAGTCCATGGAAACTTCGGACTTCCTCCACGGTTCTCAAAATCGGCCAATCTCTGATGGCTTCCACTTTTGTTGGATCTACCGCCACCCAATCCCCACTAATCACGTGGCCCAAAAATGCCACCTTCTCTAGCCAGAACTCGCACTTTGAGAACTTTGCATAAAGCTGGTTCTCTCTCAACAATTGCAAGACTACTCTCAAGTGAGTCTCATGCTCCACCTCTGATTTGGAGTAAACCAAAATGTCGTCAATAAAGACAACTACAAAAGAGTCCAAGTATTCCCAAAATACTCGATTCATCAAATCCATGAATACGGATGGTGTGTTCGTCAGCCCGAACGACATCATCGAGAACTCAAAGTGACCATGCCTCGTACCAAATGCTGTCTTGGGTATATCCTCGTCTCGAATGCCCAACTGATAGTATCCCGACTTTAAGTCCAACTTTGAATACACCACTGACCCCACTAGCTAGTCAAACAGGTCGTCAATCCGAGGAATCAGATATTTATTCTTGACAGTAAATTTATTTAACTCTCGGTAGTCTATGCACAGCCACATACTACCGTCTTTATTCTTCACGAACAACACAGGCGTGCTCCACGGTGAAGAACTGGGTCCAATATACACTTGCTCCAACAGTTCCTGCAACTGTACATTGAGTTCGGCCAACTCCTTTGGTGCCATCCTAAACAGAGGACGTGACACCGGCCTAGCCTCTGGCACTAACTCAATTGAGAAATCGATCTCCCGTCGAGGAGGCGCTCTAGGAAGTTCATCCAAAAACACATCCTTGAACTCTGCTACTACGGGCACTTCACCAATCGATAACTTGGAAAGGCAAACCTCCAATAATGCTACAAGAGCTACTCCACCCTGGTTAACTGCCTGTACCAACTGCATAGCCGAAATTAGGGAACATGCCACTCCATTAAGGCCCTCAAACTTGACTTCTGTCTGCCCTTCGCTTCTTAGGGTCACCACCTTGGATAGGAAATCAATACTGGCACGTTGCTCTGCTAGCCAGTCCATTCCCAATATCACATCAAACTCAACCAACGGTAGGACCGCTGCTATCAACACGAAGTCAACTCCGCCTAGCTCCCAACAAATGCACCCTTTTTCCCCGATGGTCATGGATGACCCATTGGGCATGCACACCTTCAGTTATGCGTCCGACGAGAATAACTCAACTCCAATTCTTCGGATGAAGCTTTCCTCAAGAAAGGAGTGCGACACTCCCGTATTAAACAATGCCCTAGCGGGGCATCCGGAAACTAACACAAAGCCTAAAACATAGACATCAAATATAACGGTCTGAAAGTATGAAGCACAAGGTTACACCTAAACTTCCTCATAACTGTCACCACATCGGGTTGGCGGATCGCTTCCTGCTGTCCAAGGTTGTAAGCCCTTGGTTGCACCGGTTGGAACTGAGAGGCGCTAGACTCTGCCATCTTTCCTTTCTCTGCGGCACTGGGGACGGAGCGCACAGTCCGCTCCTGCCTTGCCTCCAGCTCCGCACCTCCTTGATTACAAAAATAAGCAATGTGCCCCACCTTCCCACAATTGAAGCACGTTGGTGGTCCCTTAGAGTGAGACCCTCCGGACTCCACTTGCTTTTCTCACCGGACTTGAATGAGTGGGGCTTTTTCCTCCACCTATTCCCTTCAGACTTTCCTTAGGATTGAGGAGGCTTCCCTTCCCCTTGCTTAGGTGCAAAACCCTTACGACGTTGGCATCGCTCTAAATCACTCTCCAATGTCCTGGTAGCCTCAACCAACTCATTAAAACCAGCTCTCTTCATGGCGATGAGGGGTTGCCTTAGATTCTCCCTCAGCCCCTGGTAGAAGAGGTTATCCCTCTCTTCATCATCTGTCATTGTCATCCCTCTCTTCATCATCTGCCATTGTCATTCCTGTATGTACTCGTCCACTGTCTTGTCCCGCTGCACTAAGTGCAGGAACTGCCTTTGGAGGGCCAACCTAGTCGAAACGGGAATGTACTTCTTTAAGAAAGCATTCCCAAACTCTTGCATGGACGGGGTGCGTCCAGGAAACTGGCGGCCGCTATGGCTCACCCACCACAACTTCGCATCTCCCTCCAACATGAAGGCCGCAAACTCAGATTTCCTCTCCTCTAGCGTCTCTTCCACCCTCAGAAACTCTTGCATCCGTGCCCACCAATCCTCAGCATCATTCGGCGTACCGACTCCCTTGAACGTTGGAGGATGGAAGCTCAGAAAATACTTCATCTGCCGGTCTCCATGCCCGACCACCACTCTTTCGGCCAACGGCTCTGCTCGCCTGACTTCTCTGCCCGGCACGGCCGTTGCCTTATCCGGTGTAGCGGGGGTTGCTACCTGAGCTGTCGCTGCAGTTGGGCTGCACCATTGTTTTTGCAAGCATGCAACATAAGTCGGCTGGGTTTACACCGAAAGCTCTACTCATGGTCTCGACGTACCCGCCTCATTGCTTGCGCTCTTTAAGAAAAGCAAGGAAATAAGAAATCAGTCTCTATCTCGCAAGACTCAAACATAAGGACACTCATGGTCCCTCATTACTCCTATGTGGATAACTTCTATACGCACTGACCATGAAACTAACCTGGCTCTGATACCAAATTGTAACACCTCCCCTGTAATGACTGTATAATGTGGGTCCGGTCGGGGCCCCACAACATACAGACGCCACAGCTTTAACATTAAAAGATGATATAACTACCCAATGTCAAAACTCAAAATTAAACAACAGCGGAAACATCAACCAAGACTAGAAATTATCCACATACACTAGAGTATCGCAATGGCCTTATGGCCTTACAACAAAAGAGAGTCCAAACTCCAAAGGTTAACACCAACAACAATGAGCATAAACACTCCTAGACTACCTCGGCATGCAAGCCGAAAAACAAAAGCATCAAGCATACAGAGCCACCAAAAATATAGCTAGTACAAAACTAAAAACACTTCATGAAGCTTAGACCTTATTGGTGGGCGAGCTAGCTCCTGCTTGCGATTCTTGCCCTGCAAAAATTGGTTGTAATGTGGGTCAGCAAAGGCTGATCTCAAACTGTGTAACAAACACATCTCCTCTCGGCCGCCCTTAACGGACCCCGGGGTACCGCTCCAACCTGCAAGTCAGCACTTCGTATACCATATACATAAACAAGTAAACACTAAAAGAACAGGCTTGGATGTCTCACATAACATGCACATTTTCTATTGTTGAGCATGTAATAAAAAGGGGCCTACTATGCAGCATGCATGCAAAACCCGGGCTTCACCCAAGGCACCCTATCACGTATGCTTCTAGCACATCATCAAACATCTGGGTACTTCCAATTTCCCCATTGGTATTAAGCCTCAAACAAAAAGGGTACAACAATTCCCCTAACAACATACAAGCCGCCACACGAAACTCTTGCCAAGGCCCCACCCACTCATGGTCTTAGACCCGAGCTTGCTTGCAAGCTCTGACTTCTCATGTCAGGATTCCGTCTAACACACTGACCGATTCTAAGAACCCTTGCTGGACCCCACCCACTCATGGCCTCATTGCCCGGTCTTGCCCCATGCTTGGCATTCTCATCTGTCTCACAGAAGGGGACTATTCTCGTCGGGACACTCTCCCCACATGACTTGCACGTCACGGGATAGCTAGCCGACCACGGATACAAAGCCGCACCTTAGCTAATCACAATCCAATATCATTCTCACCCAAATCCCTCATTTGTACTGCAAAGTTCCCGCGCACCAAGGAAACCGTCTACCGCCAATGCGGAGCTAACCTTGTCCACCAAGGAAACCATCTACCGCCATTGTGGAGCTAACCTTGTCCAGTTCGGCTACACGTACTCACTCGAGAAAAGGGGAAAACACAAACATCACAACCCAAGCAGGACACGACCTGGGACACGCCCGTGTCTCAGGCCTTGTTCGAAGTCTCGACGATCGTCGACTGGCTTTTCGTCGACTTTGCGGAAAATTCGTTGAACACGGGACGACATGGCCTTGGACACGCTCGTATCCCAAGCCGTGTATATTTCGTCGAGCGCAGTTCGTCAACCACCCGAGTTCTCCATTGAACCCGAGCACGACACGGCCATGGACACGCCCGTGTCCTAGGACGTGTTCCCTATCTCGACACTTCGTCAAGCAAAAATCGTCGACTTGCCGGGCTCTCGACGAACCCAAGCACGACACGACCATGGACATGCCCGTATCCCAGGCCGTGTGACCCTACCAAGACCCAAACTTGGCTCTCGACGCTGTTCATCCCTCTTTCGAATTTTGGGGCGTTACAAACACAACACTATACTCAAGTTTCCTGTCACAAGTAAAGCCCAAGAAGTTTTGAGAGGCAATTAAAGACCAGTTTTGGATAGGAGCAATGCAAGAAGTGATTGACCAATTTAAGAGGTGTAAGGTCTGGAAGTTGGTCCCTAGACCACAAGGACAAAATGTCATAGGGACTAAGTGGATCTACAGGAACAAGTTAGATGAGAATATCATTATTGTCAAGAACAAAGCTAGACTGGTGGCTAAAGGATACAAGCAAGAAGTAGGAATAGATTTTGACCAGACATTTGCCCCAATAGCTAGATTGGAAGTAATAAGACTCTTCCTTGCATTTGCTGCCTATCAAGAATTCAAAGTCTACCAGATGGATGTGAAGTCAGCCTTCCTGAATGGGTACTTAAGGAGGAAGTATATGTGGATCAGCCACCAAGTTTTGTTGATCCTCACTCTCCTAACTTTGTTTATAGGCTTAGGAAAGCTCTATATGGGTTGAAGCAAGCCCCTAGAGCATGGTATGAGACCTTATCTAGTTTCCCCATTGAGAACAAATTCACAAGGGGGGAAAATAAACAAGACCCTATTCTTAAGGGAATCAAAGGGCAAGATCATCCTAGTCCAGATATATGTTGATGACATTATATTTGGATATACTAATGACAACCTTTGCAGGAAGTTTTCTAAACTTATGTAAGGGAAGTTTGAGATGAGTAGTACGCGTGAGATCAAGTTATTCTTGGGACTCCAAGTAAGACAGACTGATGATGGCTTGTCCATATCCCAGTCCAAGTTTAACAGGGAGTTGATTATGAAATATGGAATGGAGAATTCCTCCACCATGAAAATACCCATGAGGTCAAGTATGCCTTTAAACAAAGATGAAGCAGGGAAACCTGTTGATGAAACTTTGTATAGAGGGATAATTGGCTCCCTTCTATATCTCACAGCTATTAGGTCTGCCATCATGTATGCTACGTGTCTGTGCTAGGTATCAGGCATATCATAAAGAATCTCACTACTCTATTGTAAAGATGATCTTGAGATATCTTAAGGGCACACCAGATCTTGACCTATGGTATTCTAGAAATATGGATTTTTAACTAACATGGTATTCAGATGTAGATTTTGCAGGATGCAAAGAAGACAAGAAAAGCACTACAGGGATGTGTCAATTCTTAGGAAGAAGACTAGTCTCTTGGAGAAGCAAGAAGCAAATATGTGTTGCTATATCAACAACAGAGTCAGAGTACATTCCAGCAGGTAACTGTTGTGCTCAGTTGCTATGGATTCAACAACAACTCCAGGATTGTGACATCCAGTTAAGTAGAACCCCTCTTTATTATGATTCTACAAGTGCTATTTATATTGCTATGAATCCTATCTCACACAGCAGGACTAAACATATAGAAATTAGATATCATTTTATTAAGGAGCATGCGAAAAGGGAATATATCAGCCTTGAGTTTGTCCCTACAGACAAGCAAATGGCTGACATCTTTACTAAGCCATTAGATGAAGCAAAGTTCAACACCTTCAAGTTTGAGCTGAGTATGTTGAACCTATTTTAGCTTCAATCACTCCCTATAGATTTAGTTATGGTGCAGGATGTATTCTTTTTTGAAGGAGATGAAGACCTTAAGTGGTAAGAATACTAAAGTTCCATCAGTAAATTGATGGCAAAAGTGGCTCCTATTGAGGGGGAGCAAGTCAGGCAGCTGCAGGAGCAGCCTCATATAAAGAGGCAGCTAGCAGCAGTACCAAGGGTATCAACTACATTCAGATAGGGGGATAAGTACATCAACACAAACCAGCTCATCCCCAACTATTCTTCATAAGTCAAAAAGGTGGAGAGAAAGAAGAAATTTAAAAAAAGAGAGAAAGAAATTCAAGTGGTATTAAACGATTCAAGTGATATCTAAGGGCTTCAAAGATTGATCAAGTGTGGCATCAGAGCTTGACCAAGTGGTGTCAAATACAGGGGAGAAAAAAATGCTTCTCTGATTAAGTGGTATCAGATTAAGGGGGAGAAAGAAATAATGCTCCCACGCAGCATTCAAGTGGTCTCACACAACTTGCAACAAAATAGGGGGAGCAGGCAGAAAATACGATAACTTTCCCAGATCTGCTCTGTTAAAATAAAACATTTTATTGCTTCATATATTGTGTGTGTCATTGAATAAGTAATGTGAAAAATTTGAATAGGGGTTTTGACTTCTTTCAAATAGGTGGAGATTGTTTGGTCCATTGATCCATATGGACAAGATTTGTAAGAAGTCAAACAAGTCAATGACACACACACAAGTTGTATTTGATGCGTGTTTGAGTTCATGCATACTGGTAGACACCAAGAAAGCTGGTGGACATGCAGGAATTGCCTAAGTCCACAGACATTGAGTGAAGGAAGCTCACTCAATGCTAGGTGTCGGGAGAAAACTTGAAGAAATGTCTAAGGACAAAAGTGTCGAGACAAAGATGTCGACACCTTTATAGGAGAAGTGTTGACACAATTCAGACAGAAGTTTCGACACAAAGATGTCGACACCTCTATAGGAGAAGTGTCAAGATAATTCAGACAGAAGTGTCGAGACAAAGATATCGACACCTCTATAGGAGAAGTGTCGAGACAATTCAGACAGAAGTGTCGAGACAAAGATGTCAACACCTCTATAGGAGAAGTGTCGAGACAATTCAGACAAAAGTGTCGAGACAGCTCAGAGTAGTAGTGTCGAGACAATACAACTGTCTTGACACAATGAAGAACTGAGTGTAGAATCAAAGATGTCGACACCCAACAAACTGTAGTGTCGAGAAAACTCAACTATCTCGACACAGTGAAGATTTGAAAAATAGCTAAGTCAACATGCGTTGAGTGAAGTCTATTCACTCAACTCCAGGTAAGTAAAATCATTGAATATAGCTAGGTTAATCTAAGTTTAGGGTTTTGCAAACAGAAAAATGGGGTTAAGGCCACAGGCGTTGAGTGTAGTCCACTCACTCAACACCTTACAGTAAAAAGCTGTGAGACAGGCTGAGATAGTCAAAGCCTTAAGAAAAACTGGCTGAGAAGTGGCTAAGTCCACAGGCGTTGACTGAAGTCCACTTACTCTACGCCATAGCATCAAAATTATTGTGTATTGCTCAGTCAGTCAAAACCATAGAAATTCTATGTGAATATTTAACTAAATCCACAGGAATTGAGTGAAGCTCACTCACTCAATGCCATGTGATAAAAAGCATTGACTGATTATCATTCAGTTAGAGTCAGTGTTTACAGACAAAAACCATTGGCTAAGTCCAATGGCGTTGAGTGTAGCTTACTTACTCAATGCCAGATAACAGAATATCTGTTAAGTAGTTCGGCGTTGAGTGAAGCTTACACTCACAACGCCAAGTGACAGAAAGTTGGCCAAGGCAGAAAGCATTGAGTAGACTCAATGCTCTCAATGCCTAGAGTCAGAATAAATTTCTAAGTGTTTTGGCATTGAGTGAAGTTTCTCACTCAATGCCTAATGGCCGAACTATTATTCTAAGTGTTTTGGCGTTGAGTGAAGGTTGCTCACTCAACGACTAGTGATAGAAAAATCTGTCTAAGTGTTTTGGCATTGATTGAAATATACTCACACAATGCCTATGCTAATGTTTGATTTTAGCAAGTCCACAGATGGCTGACGTCAGCATGAGTCAGCAAAAGTCAACAAAGTCAACACAATTCAAAATTATTGCGTGAAAGATGGAGTAAGCCATTGATGGCGCCAATGGACAGCTCTTGTCGTCTTCTGCAAGTGGAATGTGGTAAATCGACAATTATGGTCGGGCCGCATAGCGCAAAGAGCCGTTGATCGATGAGCAATAAAAGAGAAAGTTGGCTGGGTCGATAACAAGCAATTAGGATTTTCTAAGTGCGCAATTGCGGCTGAGCATCGTCTTATTCCTAGCCATTGCTGCCGAGCCAGAAGGACTTATTCAATTCAGTCAACTTGAAAGCTAAAAGTGATAACTGAAGCAATCATCATCTGCAACAGCAGGTTCAGAAGCGAATTCTGAGGAGGCAGATCATACAAGCTCTAAAAGAGAAGGTTGCTGATTGAAGAAGATTTTAACTATCAAATCTAGTGTCTTCATCAGTAAAAAATTGGACTGTTATCTGCTCTGTCCAGGAAGAAGTGGTCATAATGTTCTAACTTGTTGAAGATGGTGACCGGGAGGTCTGGCAGTCTGTCTTGGCGGGTTGAAGACCGCGCGGTCTGGAGGTTTGTCTCAGCCGACTTGGAGATCGGGCGGTCTGGTGGTCTGCCCTGGCAGTCTCTCTTTCTCTCTGATGGTAGCCGTGCGGTTAGCCCTTCTGTCTAACCGCGCGGCTTGTGCGGTTTATTTTGTATAGTCCGCTTAGTCCTGTAAATTTTTAGTCCCACATCTCTTATTTGTATTCTCTCATCTCTCCTCCATTCTATATAAGGGAGGGCATACCTTTGTAATAGATACCTTTTTCAGATAATAAAGTTTCTGTTAAAACCTCTTCCGGTTTGTTTTAGCTCCACTTTCGGCTTGTTTTTTGTTCATTTCTAACATGGTATCAGAGCAAACGATCTTTTCCTCCTGATTCAGCTTCTTCTTCTGTTCGCGCGGGCTACCTTCTAGCCGCTCGACTTCTTTCCCTCCGCTTGATTCTCGTCTTCCCGCGACCTGTCTTCGCGGCTTGCCTTCTCTTTTGACCGCTTCCCTGTTCGTGCGGCTTGTTTCTCCTTGCTTCTCTTCTCGCTGCTCCTCTTAGTCGCTGCGCCTGTTTACTAGTCGCCTCGACCTATTTCCTTCTACCCGCTCCAGCTTGCTTGTCGCCCCGGCCTCATCTTTCATCGTGCGCCTTGTTCTCCTCTGTTCGCCTGACTTTTTCAAGCCGTGCGACTTCTTCCCCTTTGCTTTGCTTCTTGGTAGCGGCCTTCCTAGCCGCACGACCTGTTTTCTGTTCGCCCGACTTGGTGCTCTTTTCTCTTCTTCGCTTCACCGTTCGGCTTCTTCCTCTTCTCGCGGCTTGCTCTTATCGTCGCGGTTTGCTCCTCTCTTGCTTCCATGGCTTTCCCCTCCTCTAGTCTGTCCGCCTCGGTGGTCACCTCTTATGGTAGTGCTCACGTTGTTACCCGCGGAAGATGGCTAATTGACTCTGGTGCAACAAATCATATGACAGGCAATCCTCAATGTTTCTCTCTTCTTGAAACACATGCTCAATTGCCCCCGGTCATTGTTGCGGATGGATCTCCCTCACCGGTCCATGGGACGGGCATGGTTCAAGTCACTCCATCTCTGTGCCTGGCTGATACCCTCTATGTGCCCAAGTTTTCGTGCAATTTACTATCGGTTACTTCTTTATGCAAGCAACTATGGTGTTCAGTCTTATTCACCCCTACCTCTTGTGCTTTTCAGGATCCGGACTCCCAACGGACGATTGCTACCGGGACTGAGAGTGGTGGCCTCTACTTCCTCGATAATGTCTCTGCACTATCCACCTTCTCCTCCTCCTCTACAGATCTTCTCCAATGGCATCTTCGTCTTGGACATGCTCCTCCCAGAATTCTACGCCAGCTCCTGCCGCACCTCCCTCCTCATCATCCTCCTCTAAACTGTGATGCATGTCAACTTGGCAAACATCACCGCTCATCCTTCCCACCAACACAAAGTCGGGGCTCTTCCCGTCCGTTCGACCTCGTTCACTCTGACATATGGGGTCCCGCTCCTAACCTCACCATCGGTCATGGTAGTTCCTATTTTGTCACCTTCATTGATGATTTCTCTCGGTGTACGTGGGTGTATCTTCTCAAAGATCGCTCCGAGTTGTTCTCTGTTTGGACCTCATTTTATTCTATGGTTAAGACTCAGTTTGATACGTCTATTAAGATCCTTTGTTCTGACAATGCTAAGGAATATCTTAGCCAAGACTTCTCCTCTTTTTGTCTTCACCATGGTGTTATTCGTCAAACAAGCTGTGTCTACACCTCACAACAAAATGGGGTGGCGGAACGCAAAAACTGTCACCTCCTTGATGTCGCTCGCACTATGATGACTCAAATGCATGTTCCTCGCTCCTATTGGGGCTATGCTGTCCTCCTCTCCTGCTATCTCATCAATCGCCTTCCCTCCACAGTTCTCCACGGTCCTACCCCCTTCTCTATTCTTTATCCGGACAAGGATCCCTTTCCTCTTCCTCTACACATCTTTGGGTGCACTGCCTTTGTGCACTCTCCCGCTGCCACCCGTGATAAACTCTCACCACGTGCCACTAAATGTGTCTTTCTGGGGTACTCTCCCACTCAGAAAGGTTATTGTTGCTTTGACCCCGTTACCCGCAAGCAATTTGTCTCTGCGGATGTCACCTTCTTTGCCAATGCATCTTACTTCTCTCCCGCTTCCTCCTCTCCTCCTCCTGATCCTACTTTTCCTACCAACTCATCCCTTCCCTCTGCTCCCACTGATGTTCCGCCATCTCCACCCTCTCCACCCTCTTCCCCATCCCTATCATCTCCACCCTCTACTCCGCTTTCTCCCTCCACTCCGCTGCCATCTCTCTCTACTCCCGGGCCAGCTCTCTCCACCATGGATACTCCGGATACTGAGGCACCTGCTGACCTAGATCTCCCGATTGCTCTTCGCAAAGGGGTTCGGGCATGTACCCAACACCCGCTTGCTGCAGTTGTTTCCTACGATCGTATTACCCCTTCTCGCCGAGCTTTTGCACTGGCTATCTCGGCCACTGCCACCCCCCGTTCCTACCAGGAGGCCCTTACTATTCCTCATTGGAAAGTTGCCATGGATGAGGAGATTGCTACTCTAACTGAACAGGGTACCTGGACCCTTGTTCCTCCTCCTTTCGGCACGGATGTGGTTGGTTGTCGATGGGTCTTCGTGGTGAAGTTTCTCCCGGATGGCAGTGTGGATCGTTATAAGGCTCGCCTGGTTGCCAAGGGTTTTACCCGAACTTATGGCGTAGATTACTTTGACACTTTCTCTCCAGTGGCTCGTCTCAGCACTATTAGGGTTCTTCTCTCTGTGGCTGTCAACAAGGATTGGCCCATCTCGCAGCTCGATGTTAAGAATGCCTTCCTCTATGGTGATCTGCAGGAAGATGTTTACATGGAGCAACCTCCGGGGTATGTTGCTCAGGGGGAGACACGGGTATGCCGGCTAAAGAAGGCTATCTATGGCCTCAAGCAGAGTCCTCGTGCCTGGTTTGACAAGTTCAGTGGCATTGTTGCAGCCATTGGTTTTACAAGAAGCTCAGCAGATCACTCCTTATTTGTTCGGAAAACCGCCTCTGGTCTTGTTGTTCTTGCAGTTTATGTTGATGATATTCTTCTTACTGACGATGACCAGGATGGGGTATTGATGACCAAGAAACACCTTCGTCAACATCTGGTCACAAAGGATATGGGCTCCCCAAAATACTTTCTGGGGATTGAAATCTATAGAAAGCCCAACTCCATGGTCCTTTCTCAACGGAAGTATGCTCTTGATCTTTTAAAGGAGGCAGGACTCACTGGTGCTAAACCTGCAAGTTGTCCTATGGCTGCTGGAGAAGACAAAACTTGGACAGATGACTCGCCTCTTCTCTCCGATCTTACGAGATACCGGCGTCTGGTGGGCAAACTCATATATCTCACGGTAACCAGACCCGACATCTCTTATGCTGTTGGCAAGGTGAGCCAGTTCATGCAAGCTCCGAGGGAGTGTCATCTACAATCTGCTCTGAGGATATTAGAGTATATTAAAGCTGCTCCAGGAAAAAGGACTCCTATTTCAGAAGAATGGTCACCTAAGGGTTGAAGCTTACTCTGATTCAAGCTATGCGGATGACAAAGGGGACCGCAAATCGACATCAGGTTTCTGCACATTTGTTGGAGGCAATCTTGTGAGTTGGAAGAGCAAGAAACAGTCTGTAGTTTCCAGGTCTAGTGCAAAGGCGGAATATCGCAGCATGGCATCGACTACATGTGAGTTGAAGTGGTTGCGGGCTCTCATGCTTGACTTAGGAGAGGTTTACAACTATCCTCTTCCTATGTTCTGTGACAATAAGGCCGCGATATACATTTCCAAAAATCCGGTCTTTCATGAGAGAACAAAACACATAGAAGTCGATTGTCATTTTATTCGGGAAGAAATATTGAAGAAACAGATTTGCACTCCGTTTATCACTTCCGACAACGAGTTGGCAGATGTCTTCACCAAGCCGGTGTTCGCTTCCTTTTTCCACATCTGCGACAAGCTGGGCATGATCGATATATATGCTCCAGCTTGAGGGGGAGTGTTGAAGATGGTGACCGGGCGGTCTGGCGGTCTGTCTTGGCGGGTTGAAGACAACGCGGTCTGGCGGTTTGTCTCAGCCGGCTTGGAGATCGGGCGGTCTGGCGGTCTACCCTGGCAGTCTCTCTTTCTCTCTGATGGTAGCCGTGCGGTTAGCCCTTCTGTCTAACCATGCGGCTTGTGTGGTTTATTTTGTATAGTCCGCTTAGTCCTGTAAATTTTTAGTCCCACATCTCTTATTTGTATTCTCTCATCTCTCCTCCATTCTATATAAGGGAGGGCATACCTTTGTAATAGATACCTTTTTCAGATAATAAAGTTTCTGTTAAAACCTCTTCCGGTTTGTTTTAGCTCCACTTTCGGCTTGTTTTTTGTTCATTTCTAACATTACTCTGGTGTGAAATTCAAAACAAACACCTTTATAATCCTTCTATAGGATCCTATCTAAGATTTGAGTTGTAAGCCCTTCTATATAAGGCTGAGTGGTAGGATTCAGTGTTGAGTCTGAGGTTGTAGGCCTGATTTATAAAAGCTGAGTGGTAGGATTCAGTGAGGAATCTGAGTCGGTAAGCCTGTGTTATAAAGGCTAAGTGTAGGTTCCATTTTGGATCTGAGTGTAGGGCTGTCCTCTCAGACTGAGTGGTATGGTTGTTGGCATGAGGTAGGTGGTTGTTTTACCACTGAGTTGTAGGGCCTTGTGCTTGATGTGTAAGTCTAGGAGGAAACTGAGAGGTCCTACTGGATCGAGTTGTAAGCTCATAAGGAGACGAGTTTTGGGGGAAGAGCTTAATCTAACACACTGTTAGAAAGGCGCAGAGGGACAATGGACATACCTAAGATTGGGGAACTACTATAAACAATTGTGTCGTCTATGATTTATCTTGAAAGCTAAAATAACCTAATCATTAAGTACAGTTAACAGGTTAAAGTTAAAAAGACTTGAAGTAAGACCAAAAACATATTCTCCCCCCTCTCTAGGTGTTTAGCTGACCTTGAAAACAATAATTTCAATAGGGCGCGACCGGTCGGGCCCAGCTTCCACGGTCGGTGCGTGTCCATGATGCTCCAGAGAGAAAGACGTCCCGCCGGCCTCTCCAACAATTCTACTACATGCAAGACGTTTAACAATCTATCCTCCATAAATCTCCTACGTGTGCCACTACACTGAGTTACACCCGGGCAACATCCGAGAGCGTCCACGTCCAACAAAAAGAGATAAATTTTGAGTTTAAAGAGTGGCGGTATGTTAACCTCCGTGTGCACCTGTTCCTTTCTCACATCCCCAAGCTATAACAAGGTGCAGCATGTTGCCATCGATTTCTCTGACACCTTTTAAACCGCCGCTGATAGTGAAGTTTGACTGGCACTGAACCATTCATGTGGTTTTTTTACCCAATTTACGTTTTTTTCAAGTTAAAAATCATCTTATGCATTTCTTTACTTATTCTATGACTGATTGCGCACTCGACCGCTTCACGGGCTAAGACGACCTAATTTAGTCCAGTCTACCTGGAGCCTTGAGCCTGCCATAATAGTTTGACATTATTTGTGGGAAAAGAGGTTTCCTAAAGCTTTAAAAAACTCGAAAGATATTATCCACTACCCAACGTTACTCATGTCTGACAACAATGGCGAGAAGAATCACTAACATAACCTAGGGATCCACCTGTCTCTTATAAATGCACCACAATAGGAGGAAACCACTACTGCGCTTGATAACATGCTCATCAAACTAGTCACCCGTATGGAGGAGCAGCACACCGAAGTAATTATGCTCAAAAATTAGGGGACAACCCAAACTCCCATTGTAACACCCGCGCCCGTCAATCAGCCTCCTCCACTCCCAGCTCCAGTTGCTGAGAACCACAAAGAAGAAAACTCTGAGAAGTCTCAGAAGCATCAAACACTTCACACCTCGCCCGCCTGGCTAGGGCAGCCAAAGCCGGACCAGAATAATAATGTCAGCAGGTGGGCACCCCCAAAGATCCAGCAGGAAGACCTATCAAAGATGAATTAGTGAATTCATTGCCAAAGAGTATGTTTAGATCGATATATGCACCGCGTACTTTCATTGTCCTGTTCAGACTGGATCCTCGCTTGTGCTCGAAGTTTTGGCGCATCACATCCTAACTGGATTTATACTGCTAAGTATTGAGGCCTATGATATGACAGAGGATCCTCTGGAACACATAAACTGCTTCACTATAGTTCTCTGAATTTATAACTCCCTCGACCTGCTGCTCTGCCATGTGTTCCCATCCACATTGAAGGGCTAGGTCAGGACATTGTTCCATTCCCTTCAGGTGATAACAATTCGAAGCTTCACAAATCAACTCAGCAATTCATGTATCCATTCATAGCTAACCAAAGGATTGTGAAGGACCCTTATCATCTTTCGAGTATTCGTTCGAACGAAGGAGAAACTCTTAAGGTATTCTTTCATTGATTTATAATATAGGTGACACAGATACTTGGGGTAGATCCTGAGCTTCTTCAGAGAGTCTTCCTAGGGGACTCAATCCTAGTGTATTTTATTCAGCCTTGATGAGGGAGGCAATCCCCAACTATCCTTACTTAGTGTACAAAGTAGAGACACAAATTGCGGCAGATGAAACCATTAAAGCCCATCGTTGACCGTTTGAGGGGGAGTGAAGAAACAGATAGAAGAAACAGCCCTATGATGATAGGAAGAGTGTCAGAGTAATACGCAACCATAAGAGCACCACGAGGACCACCCTCCCAGAAACTATCTAGAGTATACACCACTCAGCATTTCACGTGCAACATGTTATATGCAATTGAAGACAATCAAGCATTATGAAGGCCCATAGGGATCCCAAAGAGTAGATGGGATTGAAGAAAGTACTGTGAATTCCACAAGATAACCGAACACACCACCGAGGAATGCATAAAGTTAAAGGATGAAATCAAATGCCTCATCTACCAAGGAATACTCAAAAGATTCCTCCAGGATCAGACCCGAAACCATCAAACACCGCAAAGAAGAGTGCATCCACCCACTCAGCAGGAAATACAGGGGGGCAAAAAGGTTTCCGAAGCAGGCAACTCACATCATCCAGTTTGTGGCAGTAGAATCAGAATTGCCTTACAATGCGATCTTCGGTCGACCTCTTCAAACAACCTTCAAGGCAATTCCATCCATTCCACACTTGAAGAATAAGTTCGTCACCCCAGTAGGAATCATAATTATATGAGGAAACCAAGAGGTTGCTCGCACATGCTACTTACAATAGATGCAACCTGGATGAGAAGCAGCTGTGTGTCCCAGGGCAACTAGCACTTGAGAAGAATTTGAAGAAAAGCTAGGAACCGGACAGAAATGCCCCTTTATATTTCGGCTTAGGAATCCCTATCTTCATTACTTTGCTTTTATGTTTTACGAACAACGATGCTACTATAAAGTCTCAAGCATATGCTTATGCACGTACTCTAGTTTTCATTTAATGCAATCAGTTTGTTTGAGCCTAACTTTGCTATCATATGAATGCTTGAAGCTCGTCCATTCAACCGTGCATTATCAACATCACGACAGTTATTATTCCACCAGATTGAAGGTTTTCCCTTCACCCCCATTGTAATGACACACCGGCAGTGCCTTGACCCAGTAACATCTCAAGGCCCCAGATCAAAGGTTCTTCCTTCTCCCCCGTGGTAGGTCACGGTGACGTCAGGGTAATCCCCCTCATGTGCGCCAAATGGCTAGTAGGGTCTACCCCTTTCCATTTCCGGGACCTTACCACAATGAACACTCACTACATCGGATCGAAGGTTAACCCTTCTCCCCCGCGGTACGTAACATCACCATCAGGGCCTGCTCCCCCCCCCCTCGCGGTTGACCTAGTTTGAAGATTGGTCCTTCACCACCACAATCAACGACATACCCTGGTTCAGATATCTTAATATCTACTTGGCTAGAAGTGTTCGCCCTTCTCTTTGATAGAAGATTGAGATGTCACCGGGTCTCATCATTCCAAACTTAGTACCATGATCACTTCTGATCAATGCAACTTGAGTAGAATACTCAATCTGTATGGTCTTGGAAAAATCTGTAAGAACCTTGAATGTATCTGACTTAGATCTCAAAAAGAACACCCAAGTCAATCTTGAGAAGTCATCTACAATAACTAGAGTATAAGATTTCCCTCCTAGGCTTTGTACAGTAATAGGGCCAAAAAGGTCCATGTGTAGCAAGTACGAGATCCTAGGTGAATCACTCTTATTAACTGATTTAAAGCTATATTTAGTTTGCTTGCCTAATTGACAAGCCCTGCAGAGGTCTTCCTTCTTGTAGGGACCAGAAGGCATTCCTCTAACAAGATTGTCTTTAGATAACCTAGCAATGTTTTTCAGATTAACATGACCTAATCTTTTATGCCATAAATCATTCTGATTGCTAACAAGATTTAATAAACAAATATCTGATGTTGTAGATTGAAAATTAACTACATATATGTTGCCTTGTCTATTTCCAATTAAAATAATTTGGTTTTCTTTAGTAGAAATAATACAAGAGCTTGAGTTAAAAGATACCTGATAACCTTCATCACGTAGTTGACTTATGGAGATGAGGTTACGTTTCAGTCCACTTACATATGCAACCTTTTTGAAAGTAACTGCTCCAATCTTAACTTCTCTAAAGCCTTCAGTCTGGGCACAATTTGAGTCACCAAAGATCACCTTTGGTCCCAGCTGGACTTGTAATTATTTAGGTTGTCCTTGCTACCAGTCATATGCTTGGAGAATCCACTGTTCAGATACCATTGTTGATTAAATGCTGGACATCACTTTACCTGCAAAGGAAAAAATTAGTGGTTCTTGACCCAGATTACCTTGGGCCCTTTATATTCCTGATATGAAAAACTTGATATAACAGAAAATTCAGGTTGAGATTTATATCCTAAGGAATGGTATCTCCTAGGTGGAATTTCCCAATTAGCAAATGGATTAACAGGTTTTCTAGTTTGATTAAAATTTCTGTTAAAGTTATGATTTTTGTTAATTCTGACTGAGTTCGACGAAGTGTTGTAAGTTCGTCGATCGGAGTTCGACGAGATGGGATGAGATCGTCGATCTCTGCTCAGAGAATGAATACATTCATTTTATGTGCCCCAAGTTTGTCGATCTCTGCTCGAAGAACCATACAAGATTCATCGATTGCAGTAAGACGAATTATAATGGCTAATGTTGGCGTTCATAGATCGTCGATTGGAGTTTGACGAACTAGCCACATTTCATCGATCTGGGTTCGACGAAATCTGTTGAACATTGTTTTTATTTAGATTTTTCTTGTTTTGTTCCCTTTTCTTATTTTTAGGTTTTAATTCAGGTTGTTTATCATTTTTATTATTGTCTATCTTTTCCTTTCCCTTTTCAGAAACAAACTTTATTGGAGTAGTTAATATATTTTTCTTAAGTATGGGAGGTAATCTTGATGAAGCACCTAAGCCCAGCTTGCCATTCAGTCTGGCATTGACTGTACTTGTGATGTCCATCAGCTTAAAGCTTCTCCCATTGAGAGATTCCTCAAGTTGCCTGGCCTCACATAATTCTGTTTTCAGAGAAATGATTTGTTCATTTGATAAAACTAAATCATCCTTGAGTTTAGTGTTTTCAGCAAATAGATTATCAAATTCAGCTTGCCTATCTCTTAGCATTTTGATTTCTTTTTCAGATTTTATTAGGTCATTACATAAGGCTTTGAATTCATTTTTAAAACTAATAGAATTGAAATCAAAAGAAGAGATTACCTGATCCTCTTCTGCCTCTGATTCCTCTTCTGATTCCTCAGAATGAGTTTTTGCTTGGTCTTCAGCATCAGGCCTGCTGCATGAGGCATTAATTGCCATGAGGCAGACTTCTCTTGCCTTGGCTTCTTCTTCATCTTCACTGGAGCTGGAAGATGAGGTCTCTTTATCAGTATCACTCCAAGTTTCAGCAATGAAGCCTTTCTCCTTTCTTTTATGTTTGCTGGAGGAGTGTTTGCTTGAGTGCCTGCTTGAATTCTTTTTGTTTTCATTCTCTTTTCTTCTGTCTCTTTTCTGAGCTTCTGGGCATTCATGAAGAATGTGCCCAAGCATTCTGCATCCAAAGCAGATAATCTCCTTGGTAGGAGTTGTAACAACCCCATCCGTTCACATAGTATATACTAGAAGGTCCGGCCGGGGCCCCACAGCATATACCACAAAACAGGCGTTGAAGTTACGGAGTGATACCAGAGTAGCCCAGCGCACCCTAACTCATTGCATTCTAGTGGAAGTCTAACACTAACACTTGAACTCCACACCTGACTGTCCAACAAATTAAAGCTCCACATTTGATATAACATAGTAATGTCTTTCAAATACAAACAGTTGGCCTTATGGCCTTACAGGGCTTTCAGAACAGTGGCCTCAAACATTGGCCCGCAGGCCAGCCATAGTAAAAGAAAACACAACATTTTCATTTAGTTTAGCCTTTGAGGGCTAGCAGCGGCAGCAGCAAATGTAGCAAGAACTTCAGCCCTTATGCATCCCGCTCGGCTCTCCAGCACCTGCACACGGACATTCCACCCAAGGGTGGCAAACAGAGGCAACGGTCATGATTCACATCAAATCTGAATTTTTGTTTTTCAAAACAATACATAGTTGGGCTGCAATTAGTAAAACACAAAAAAAAAGTTTTGCAGAAAATTACAAAAAAAATTATGAATTTTCTCCTCATTTTTTTTTAAGAAAAAAAGTCTGAAAAAGTTTTTCTTGTTGCTCACTTGTTTAGTGTCAAAAAAAAATTCAAACGCATAATTTAAATCAGGACAAAATTGTTGTTTGTCCCGTTCGTTCATGCGCACTAGGCTGGGCATGGAATATCTTTCCTCCACCTCACACATGGCAAACAACCAAGGTGATGAGCATGCTCCGGCCACGATCTCCGAGCTACGAGGAGAGTTTAACGCTAGGTTTGACGCACTGACACGGTTAATTGAAGGGCTCGCTATAAACCAAGCGGCGCCCCGAAACAGCGGTGTTGGAAGAAACCGACCGGGCCCCCAACCCCTGGCCGCCAACCAGCGAGAGGAAAGACAAAATCATCCACGTGATCAGGACGATGAGTACCCACCTCTTAGGACCGCCTCCATCTTCCTCCACGCGAGACAAGGGAAAGTATCGATCGACGGATTCAGAGTCCATTATCATTACCGCTAGGAATAACCGGAATCCCACCGGTGAGCGAGTACCAATAAGACGAATCAGCAAGACTAATGCCACATGTTATTCTTGCGGAATCCAAGGGCACTATTCTAGTGAGTGCCCCACGAAGTGCAAACCGTTAGCCCTATTAGACTCCACGCCTGAGCCTGCCGATATCGTCTATGGAGCGGGAGAAGAATCTGATGCCGAGCCGAGTGACATTGAGGACGATTCTTACATGATGGTGATGAGATGTATTTTGGCCACACCGCGAGCGTTGGACAAGTTTAACCGGACAAATATATTTACCTTAAATTTTAAGTGCGGTGAAAAATGGTGCAAATTAATTATTGATAGTGGTAGTTGCATGAACGTCGTTTCGGAGAACGCCATCGCACGCACGCATTTAGTCACCGAGCCGCACCCACATCCTTATAAAATCGCGTGGGTAAACAAGACGTCAATAGCGGTCTCTAAGCGATGCTTGGTGCCACTAACATTGAAAAACTACGTTGATAAAGTGTGGTGCGACGTCATCCCCATGGACGTGTGTCATGTCTTACTAGGACGACCTTAGCTTTATGATTATGACGTGACCCATTTTGGACGAGCCAATACTTATGAGTTCAAATTCAATGGTAAGACCATTGTATTGAAACCATCACCGCCCAAGGATCCGTCACCTGCGTCCAAAGATACCATTGTGCCGGTAGAAAAGAAAACGATAAGTCTGATAAGTAGGAAAGAGTTAGAGCGTGAGACTTTCATGGATGGCGTTATCTACGCTCTAGTTTGTCTACAAGCTAAGGAGGATGCACCTTCGTTAGCGAGCCTCCCGTTATCCCTTCGAACTCTCTTAGAAGAGTATAAGGATGTATACCCGGTGGAATTACCACCTCAGTTGCCACCTATGCGTGATATCCAGCATGAGATAGATTTTGTCCCGGGTTCTTCGTTGCCGAATCATCCCCATTACCGCCTCAACCCCTCCTCACATGTGGAGTTGCAAAAATTAATTTCAGATTTGTTAGCGAAAGGATTTATACGTCATAGTAAAAGTCCTTGTGTCGTCCCTGCCTTGTTAGTCCCGAAGAAAGATAAAACGTGGCGATTGTGTGTCGATTATCGGGCTATAAATAAAATAACTGTCAAGTATCGGTTCCCCATTCCCCGCTTGGATGATTTACTAGATATGTTATCAGGAGCCGCCGTGTTCTCTAAATTGGATCTTAAGAGCGGTTATCATCAAATACGAATACGGGAGGGAAACGAATGGAAGACGACATTTAAGTCTAAGGATGGACTATATGAATGGCTAGTGCTTGGAGAGGGACTTACCAATGGACCTAGTACGTTTTCACGATTGATGACCCAAGTCTTTAAACCCTACATGGGAAAATTTGTAGTGGTCTATTTCGACGACATTTTGGTGTTTAGCATCTCTCCGGGGGATCATGAAACTCACCTAAGAACAATCCTTACCACATTGCGCAAAGAGAATTTATTTATTAATCTAAAAAAATGCGCATTCGGTGTGTCTTCCGTAGAGTTCTTAGGATACATCGTGAGTTCAGATGGCATTCATGTGGATCCAAAGAAGGTTCAAGCAATTAAAGAGTGGCTGGAACCCAAGAATATAAGGGAAGTTCGAAGTTTCCATGGGTTGGCCACGTTTTACCGAAGATTTATTCGGAATTTTAGTAGTATTATGGCACCCATCACTGAGTGTAGGAAGAAAGGAGAATTTAGTTGGACTAAAGCGGCCACTAGTGCTTTCCAAATGATTAAGGAACGGATGTCTGAATCCCCCTTACTACGATTACCGGATTTTAGTAAAGTGTTTGAACTATCATGCGACGCATCGGGGATCGGAATCGGAGGAGTGTTAAGTCAAGAAGGACATCCGCTAGGATATTTTAGCGAGAAACTAGCCGGCCCAAAGTTAAACTATTCGAATTATGATCGCGAATTCTATGCCGTGATTCGTTGTCTCCAACATTGGCGACATTACCTTATATCAAAAGCATTCGTGATATTATCGGACCATGAGGCCCTCAAATTTGTTAATTCTCAAAATAAGATTAGCCCATGGCACGCTAAATGGATCTCGTACCTACAGGAGTACACTTTCATTATCAAGCATCTGAAGTGTACATTAAATCGTGTGGCGGACGCATTAAGTAGGGTCACCTTATTACTGACTACCATGGAAGTGTCAGTCATAGGATTTGAGAGGGTTAAAGATGAATATGTCCAATGCCCAGACTTTAAGGTAATTTATTTCGCCGCTCAGGACAATTCCCCTACCACCATTTCGGTGTACTATATCCGTGACGGATAATTATTTAAACATTTGCAACTATGTATTCCCCGCTCGTCATTACGACATTTTATCATATGGGAATTACATAGCTGAGGGTTAGGCGGACATTTTGGTAGATACAAAACGATAACACTCGTAGAGGATAAATTCTTTTGGCCGGGCCTCAGACCCATGGTCAACAAAATCGTAGGAAGTTGTCATATTTGTCAAATAGCAAAGGGAAATAAGACCAATGCGGGTCTTTACACTCCACTTCCGATTCCGTCGGTACCATGGGAAGATGTCAGCATGGATTTTATTTTGGGTTTACCCATGACATTGAGGCGTCACGATTCTATTCTAGTCGTAGTAGACCGTTTCTCCAAAATGGCCTATTTTATCGCTAGTAATAACACCTACGATGCTTCAAATGTAGCAAAATTGTATTTCAAGGAGGTCGTGGCACATCGGGGTGTTCCCGAGACGATAGTGAGTGATAGGGATGTAAAATTTACAAGTTATTTTTGGAAGACACTCTGGAAACTCATGGGCACTAAACTTATGTTTTCGTCGGCCTATCATCCCCAAATAGATGGGCAAACGGAAGTTGTCAACCGTAGCTTGGGAGGGTTACTTCGTTGTTTAGTGGGCGAACATAAAGGTACGTGGGATCTTATCCTTCCGCATGCTCAACTAGCGTACAATAATTCTAAGAACAGGTCCACTGGGTTGTCTCCGAATGAGATAGTGCATGGTTATAAGGCGCCAGTGCCTCTTGACTTGGTTCCGTTACCGCCTTCTTTTAAGTCAAGTCAATTTGCACAGGACTTCGCTTCACACGTTCACACTCTCCATGAGCATATTGGCAAGACATTAGCTAAGCAATATTCTATCTATCAATCGAATGCTAACGTACATAGGCGAGCAGTCTCCTTGAACATTGGCGATTTGGTTATGGTTCGTCTTATCCCTGAACGGATGCCTTCGGGCACCATAAAAAAATTAGCGAACAAGAAAGCCGGTCCTTTTCGAATTTTGAAGAAATTAGGCGAAAATGCTTATTTGTTAGAATTACCCGTTGATTGGGGAATCTCCCCTGTGTTTAACATTTTGGATTTAACGCTTTTCGTTGCTCCACCACCTGAACTGTCTGTCTCTCCGTTTAATAATCCCACTATACAATCTAATGGGGTGGGGGGTGAGCTCAATTCTGGATCGCTTTCTCCTTCGAAATCTACGGGAGGTATGCCGTCTATTGATGATGAAACTTGTTTTTCTGCTTCACCTAACGTTTTTCCGAGGTTTCCCCGGACGGATTTCTTGCCTGACAGGATTTTGCAGGATGATGTGTTTCCCACTCCCGACGGCGACATTCACAGGTTTTTGGTTCGTTGGCATGGTCGTCCGGCTTTGGACGACTCTTGGCTCTCTGCTGCACTGGTGGATCTTCTTGACGCGGACCTCGTACGCCGTTATATTTCAGCCCGCTCATCGGAGATGAGTCCTTTTGAGCGGCGGAGGATTGATGGCGATGGTGATGGCGACGGTGATGACGACGGCCATTAGGACGGTCAACTTGGGAATGACTATGTTGAAGATGTGCCGGCAAAAGACGTGCGACGTCGTAGCGGTCATGGTTACAAGCTTCGCCCTCGCAACAAGACTCATATTTGATATTTTAGCTTTGGTGTGCTAATAGTCGTTTCATGATGGCTCTTTTAAAAAAAACATTATTTAATTTCTGCATTTTCTTTATGTGGTGTGCCTTTAGCCACTTGTTATTTGCTTTGAGATGTAAGCCTATATAAGGCCTTGAACTTTTCATTTGATGGTAGACTTTAATTGAAATCAAAATTTGAATTTGCCAACCCTAATTTTCCCTCTCTTCTTCTCCTAGCCGCCCCCCCCCCCCCCCCCTCTTTCTTCCTTCCTCCAAATCGCCGGCCTCAAGGCTCCTTCCTTCTAGAGTTCGGCCATCTCCTCTCTCCCTCTTGCTCTCGGCCGCCCCCTTCTCTCTAGTGCTCGGCTACTCTCATCTCCCTCTTGCTCATGGCCACCCGAGATCCTCTCTCTCCAAGGATACTTTGGCCCATGCATGAGAGGTTGTTTGCAAGGAAGAAGATAGGGGTTTCCTCCACGGCGTGAAGTGAAGGAGATTAGCACGTTCATCATCCGTAGCGCGCTTCCCGTGGACTTTCAATGGAGGAGCGATCAAACTTGGTGGATCCACGCATCACGGATCTACAAATCCGAGAGGGGTAACAAAAATTTCTACCAAGAGTTTTCTTTCTCTAGATAGTTCTTGTGGTGGACGAATTTTTGCGTTATTTTCCGATTTGTTTTTCTTCGCGGTTAATCAAATATTAGATCGGTATTTTTCGTTTGGATTTCCGAAAGATTCGTAAGAGTATTGGTGATCCTCGCTTTCTTTTTGTTGGGATAGATCCTACCATCTTTCAAATCATTTTGTTCTTGGTGGATCTATTTTGGTACAACCCAAAAGCTCGTTCGGGATCAAGATTATCCCATTTAGCCGGAAAGAATTTGGCCTATAGCCAACATTCGATCTATTTGCAGAACGGCGATCCGTATTGTTAGCGCGAGCGATAAATAAAATAATTGTTGTGGCTGCGTTTTCGTTAGCGTGTGGAATAGAGAACGTAGATCGTGTCATAAGCGTTATCGTGGCCTCCGTGACGAATCTTTAGGATATACCCTGCATCAGGTCAGCATTCAGCTTACCAAATTATAATGACCCTACCCCTTTCTCAGGGCAGCGGTATTCTTCCCTGCAGGAAAAGCATGTTACAAGCATGTATATATTTCATACAATGTGCTCTCACGCACATACATGCCATCACAATCGTCAGCCACCCGACCCAATGATCCGTGTACACAGGGCACATTCTTGGTGTACCTGCGAACCAGTTGCCCACCACCGTATCAGGGTCACAACCCAATGACAACTCACTTGAGCATTTACTCCATGACGTGCAGCTAGAGTTTTATTGTCTTAGTGAACTGGGACTGGCCCGTAGCCTCCCATTGTATCACGACACACAGGCCTAAGACTCTTGTTATGTGCTCCAACAGACTGCACTTTCAAGTCTCATGTCGGACGGACATAACGCAGGTCGGATCCTCCACCCCCATTGCTCAAATCGCCTTGCCATCACCGAGCACAACGTACTCGCGGCTAAATCAAAGGCACGGGTTTGTCTCACCGATCCTGTTCTGGCATTCAAGCCTACATGTTTTCCTGGGCGCACTAGTACTTACCATTACACCCATTCATATCACTCATCATTAGCGGATCTGTCCTGGGCGCACCAGTACTTCCTGCTACTCTCTTCACAGGTATGACTCCGCAAATGTCACAAATGTCAGGGGTCTTTCCTGGCTACCACGCTAGTACTTCCTGCTACTTCATTTCACAGGTACCGCCTATGAACATTAAACATCACAAAGGGTATTTCCTAGAATTCCAATCTAGTACTTCGTGCTACTCCTTCACAGGTAGAACCCAACATCACAAGCAGCACAAGCATTATACGGGTATTTTCCTAGACTACCACTCCAGTACTTCCTGCTACTTCCTTTCACAGGTCCAACCCGTCGACTCTTAAACTATGTGTTTTTTCACTGAGTCTTCTCCGGTTCATATGAAACATCACCAATCTAGACCAACCTGTCCAGATGGGCTTCACACAGCATGCCTATTCCGTACTCCATTTCCGGATCTATATGCCAAACAAGAAGGGATTCCATGAATCTACCCAAAGACACCCACAACAAACCACCCTCTGGTGGGGGAATCATATGCATATGCCAAAAGGAAGCCTTCACATGGCTAGGAAGAAAGGTTATTACCCTCGAAGACCACTTCGGTGCCATGAGCTCCTAACTGGCTAGGAAGAACCGCAACAGCTTTTCCTCCGCAAAGCCGGCCTCGGATCTCTCGTCAGAAATCCGCAGCACCACCAATGACCAACCCCCCTTCCTCCTCCTCCTTCTTCCTCTCTCTTTCTCTCACTAAGAATGTAGAAAGAGAAGGCCAAGAATGAAAATGAGTTCTTCTTACTCATCCACGGCCTTAAGGAAGCAGGGAGGAAGCTCAGCCCTTGGATCTCAGCTGAAGGAATGGACGGCCAGAATTTTGCCACAAAAGCGTTATTTTTTCCTGACACGACCTGTGACACGGCCGTGTCCCAGGCTGTGTGCCTCAAGCGTTGCACAACTGACTTATCCAATCCAGTGACACGCCTATGTGACATGCCCGTGTCACGGGCCGTGTCCCCTGACACGCCTTCAGACATGCCCGTGTCGTGTCTGTGGTCGTGTTCGTCAGGCTGCACAACCTCAAAATCACCCGAGACTCACACGGCCTGTAACACGCCTGTGTCTCAAGCCGTGTGGCATTACACGACACTAGACACGCCCCAGCTCAAATTTGTCGGGCTGAGTTCGTCGACCGCGCTGACACGCCCTGTGACACGCCCATGTTACAGACTGTGTCCTATGCTCTCGACAATTGTCGACCACATTTTTGTCGACCACTCGTCGACTACTCACCCAAGAAGGACACGCCCTGGGATACGCCCATGTCCCAGGCCGTGTCACCCAATTTTTCCAAACTCTGGATTTTGGGGTGTTACAGGAGTTCTGTCATACTTAGGTTTATCATCACTCTTGGATGGCCTTCTCCTGAAGACTTTCTTGGCCAGTTTGTAGAACCTTTTGGCCAGCAAACTCATTAAATCTTCATTGGTAGGAAGGGTTTCTAATTCTTCTATTGCTTTGAAAGCAATATTGTGCTCCTTCCTTGAAGAGGTTGAGGCGTTCAGTTCAGCAGCCTCTCTGGTCTTAATTAACTGCTCATAGGATTTTAGCATTCCAAGGAGAGATTCAGTGGATATCTCATTCAAACTTCTGGCTTCCTTGATTGGCCAGATCCTAGAATCCTAAGTGTTGGTGAAGCACATTAGGATCTTGTCATTAATCTCAATTAAGGAGATATCTTTATCCAGGGTATTTAGTTCATTGATGATAACATTAAGCATGTTATACATCTCAGACACTGTTTCAGATTCCTCCTTCTTGAAGTTCTCATATTGAGATATTAGGAGGGATCTTCTGTCCTTTCTCTCGTCTGCTGAGCCTGCAACCATCTGGTTTAGAGAGTCACAGATTTCTTTGGCAGAAGTGCATTCAGCCACCTTTTGAAATATGTAATCTGACATAGTTTGGGCCAGTATATTCATAGCTTTTGCATCAGCTATTTTGGCTTTCTTCTGAGCATCAGTCCACTCAGGTGGTGGAACTGCATGAGTACTTGAAGTTGATGTGGATGCAGTCTCTGCTGTAGGTTGAGGGGGTCCTGTCAAAATTGAATTGAAAATATCATCATCAATAGAATTCATGTAAAGTTTGATTCTTGCCTTCTAGAGTGCAAATTTGTTCAAGTTGCAGACTGGAGGTCTAGTGCTAGCATAATCTTTATTTTGTGCCATTGTTGTAACAATAGAAAAACTAAAGAAGAGAAAAACAATCTAACAAGGATCATGGTCCAGATGTGAATCTGTGAAACCAAAGAAAACACCACTCTGATACCAATTGAAGGATGGTATGAAAGATACCACCTGAGAGGTTAGATTTATTTAAATCTAGAGGGGGTGATTAGAGTATTATAAATCTTATTAGATTTTTATTGCGAAATTAAAATAGTAATACTTATATGTGTAATCAGTTAGTGCAGAAATAAAACTAAACTATTCAGCAAGCATCACACAATGAAAATATGAGAGCAGCACAGACGACACAAGAATTTTATAGTGGTTCCCCTAAACTTGGGTACATCCACTCTTCTACCACCCTGGTGTGAATCCACTCAGGTTTTTGATCAGGTGTCCTACCACCAATCATGTTTTTTCTCAGGTGCCTTGTCACCACAAGATCTGATTCAGGTAGATCAGAAAACCCTTCAGGCTTTTAATCAGGTGCACAAAAACCAAATCAAGTCTTTTGATCAGGACACTTGCAACCAAGTGTTTAACTTTTGAAGGTAGTTAGAACCCTGTGTACAGTGGGGTGAGGGAAATAAAAACTATATGTTGTCTTCACTTTTCTCAAAACAACTGAGAAGACTTGTGGATCCTTGATGGTGTCAAAGATCCCCCTGAGATGAAGTTTTGTTCAGGAAAATTGAGAGCTTTGCAGGGTGTATAGGCCTTCTTCAAAAAGTTCTCCAGAAAGTTGTAGACAGATGATGTTGATTGTCTCTTAAAAGCTTGCTGGAAGAAAAACACTTGATGAAGACAATGCAGAACTTTTTTATCTTGAATAATTTCTTGTATCCTGTATTTTTTCTAAAACTTGATTATATCATCTGCAACAAATAGGTCTTTGAATTTTAATTCGATTGCCTTGATTGATTGTTGAAATCTTGGAACTTGGACAATAGCTAGAAGAGCAATCAAGTAATTCCTTTACTGTCCCAAGAATTAGCTATATAATGACTCTGTGAAAACCAGTAATTAATATTATCATATGGACGACTATATTCTGAGAATCTAAGCATTAATTACTCAGAGTAATATAAGCAATAAAATAAGCCTAATCAATTTGAAATAACTGCAGAGAATAAAAATGTTGAACTGGTAATTTTCGTCGATCTGAGATCCTGGATCATCGAACTCAACCTCTCTTTCGTCGAGCTGAGCCCTGAGAGCTTTGAACTGAAATACAGCTTTATATACTGAGATCCAAGATCGTCTAACAGAGATAGAGGATCATCGAACTCAAAGTCTGAAAGAAGATCAGAGTTCGTCGAATGTAGATAGAGGATCGTCGAACTCAAAGTCTGATAGAAGATCAGAGTTTGTCGAACGACTTCTTCAACATGAAATTTTTGCCTTGTTCTGGTTACTGCAATCTTCTAAGTCTTCTGAGGGCTTGGTCTGATCAAAAAGACTTGTTGGCCTATCCTATAATCTAATGAAGACCTACGACCCTAGACTATATAAGGAGGGTCAATCTATGTAGCCCTAATAGTGAACCTTAGCCCAAATCCTAAACACAGGTGGGGTTCTAACATGTTAGCCTGTACAACCAAGTAACTTGGCTCTGATATCAATTGAAAGTGAGGGATAAATCTCTTTTACACTAGAGGGGGGGGGGTGAATAGTGTATATTAAAATTTTACTTTGTTTTTACAGCGAAGTTAAAGTAGGTGATAAATAAGTATATAAGAAAAGAAAACTATCACAGCACGAAACAAAAGATGTAAAGGCAATCCAAACGACACAAGGAATTTATAGTAGTTCCCTAATAAACCTGTGTATATCCACTCTTCTACCACCATGGTAGGAATCCACTACAGGTTTTTGCTCATGTGTCTTGCCACCACAGGTTTTTGATCTGGTGCACTGTCACCAGAAGATCTATTTTTCTAAGTGAGATCTAACAACCATTTGAGCTTTTGATCAGGTGCCCAAAACCAAGCGCAAATCTTTTGATCAGGTGACTTGTTAATCAAAAGGTTAACTTTTGAAGGGAGTTATAACCCTGTACACAGTGAAAGAAAAATGAAAATGATGTTGTCTTCTCTATCTCAAATCTCTGAAAAGGCTAGTGGATTGTTGATGATGTCAAAGCTCCTCTGAGTTGTATGAATCTGATCAGGTGTGGAAGCTTTGCTTCAGGGTGTATGCATTCAAAGTGATGTTTCTCTTCAGCAAGCTTTTAGACTGATTTTGATTTGTTGTCTCTTGAAAGCCTGAAGTAGATGAGGAAGAACTCTATGTATATGAGAGCTGTGTTGTGTTCTTCACTTTTTTGTACACTATTCTATCTTGTTGACTGATTACTGGTTTTATAGTTTCTTGCAATCTTCTGAAAATCACTTTATATATATTAATTGCAGATTCAAAAACATTTGAATTTTAAATTCTTTCCTTGAAATCCTCTGCATAATTTCTGGGAGTTGGAACGACTAATTTAGCCTTGAATGCATTTCTCCCAACTGTCCTAGTAAATTTGGTAGAGTAATAACTCTATGAAATCCATAATTAATGTTGTCAGGTAATGACTATATTCTTGGGAATATTGAGCATTAATTATCAGAGTATTACTGTCTTAATATTTGAAATCAAACTGCTATAGTTGAATTGAGAAACTGTAGAGAAGATTAGTCAAACAGAACCTGGAAGGAGTTAGTAGAACTCAGCAAGGATTTTGTCTGTAACATCCCTTTTCCAACTAGACCCATAAGAGTGGTTTTGGTCATGACTAGGTCATGACAAAATCCTAAGAAGCTCAAAGGACCAAGTGAACAAGGGCCAAGGTGAAAATCACCTTGGTCTGCATATAACACAGGATCACCACCAGACTCAGGGTTTGACTTTAGGGCTTAACTTTAGGTCTCAAAATTTACCCCATGACCCTACCACAACACCCTAAACCACCTTGGGTGGTCCATAGGGTCACTAAGCACTCAATGGGGACAGGCAAAGTGGCCAAGTTGGCTTAAGTCCACTCTAACCTAAAATGGGTCAAACTGGCCTACTTAGGATCAATTGACCTTCCCTTATCTAAGTGAACTCCACACATGCCTTCCTAACCCTAAGGTTAGGTCAATGGGTCACCAAGGACCCATTGGGGTCAAACCAAGAGTTTAGGTTGACCAAAGTCAACCCTAACCCTAATTTGGTCAAAGTATCCTTCCTAAGGGCAGGTGACCTCCAAAGTGACAATACAACCCTACCCAGCCCAACCTATACCCTAGGGGAGGCCAATGGGTCACCAAGGACCTATTGGGGTCAACCCAAGAGTCTAGGTTGACCAAAGTCAATCCTAACCCTAATTTGGTCAAAGTACCCTTCCTAAGGGCAGGTGACCTCTAAAGGCCAATACAACCCTACCCAGCTCAACCTAGACCCTATGGGAGGCCAATGGTCACCAAGGCTCCATTGGGGTCAACCCAAAAGGTCAAAATGACCAAGGTCAACCCTAGTCCAGGTTTAGGTCAACTTAGCCCAAATGGGCTAACCTAAGCTCAAGCCCTATTCACTTGGGCTAGCCACCTCTTAATCATTTATATTAGGAATTATTGGGCTGCAATTAGGCTAGTGTGATGAACAATTTCATTCATGAGGGGTAGGAGAGAGAAAGCTTCAATTTCCCCGTAATGGAGGAGAGAGAAAGAGGGAGGGAGAAGCCATTCATGGCTTAGGGAGGCCAAGAGCCACCTTTGATGGCTGAATTAAACTCCTCTGGGGAAGAGGAGGCGTTTCTAGCCATTTCCTGGCCACCCCAAGCCAGATTCCCTTCCCCCCCCCCACCATGGCCGAGAATGGCCTTTAATGGCCAAAAATGGCCATTCAGCCCACACCCTACCTCTTCCTCATCTGTTGATTTTAAAAGCTTCACTGGACTCAGGGGAGTCGTTTACACATTTTACCTGAAGAAGATAAGGCGTCCCACTCTATAGTTGCAGAAATCTGGCCGACAACACCACCACCATGGCAACCCGGAGATCGACTCGTCTCCAGACAACCAACAAGGTCCTCCCCTCCTCCTCTCTCTGTGGGTAGATCGTAGGAATCATTACGGATGAAAATCGGGCACAATTGAGCCCGATCGGGAAAGGAGTTTTCCCGATTTTTCCATGAAAATCGACCTATCAGGATCGTCGGAATCCACCACTCCGGTGGCTGTGCCACCGCCTGGCGATAGCTACCACCCTGACGGAGGTGGTGGCCGGCCAAGGAGGTGGCCGGGTGGCCAGCTGTGGAGGCTGGAACCTGCTCCAGGTCGGGAAAATCCTATCTATCGGCTGGAGCTAGAAGATGAATAGATACTGTCCATGCTGCGTCAAGATCTGTGCAAGATCATGTTATATATTCTATATTTTGTATAATTCTGTCACACAAAATAAGTTAGATTATTAATTATTTTAAAAATACTTAGAGGCCTGTACAGAGAAAGTGGTCTACATATAAATTGTATCCCTATGGGTCTACTTTAATTTAAAATTAGTGTGGACCAATTTGGATGTATGGTTTGACTAGGGCTCTCATTTTGGTGGGGTCTATACCTAGGGTTAGTCAGAGACTAAAATGAGTGCCCCCACTTCATCTCTTGTCCAAATGACCTGAAATTTGGACAGAGAGTCACTCTAACCTATACCTACTCTGTCCAAAAATGGTAATTTTTGGAGATACTTTGTCTAGAGTTTTTGGAAAAATTTAATAAATAATGTACAAATTAATTAGATGTCTTAAACACATCAAAAACCACTCAAATTTTGGAGGGAGATCTTGGGGAGTATTATTAGGATCTGGTAAAAATTGCATCACTTTTGGGTTTGGTTTGATAGGGTAATTATGTAGCCAAGGGTTGGCCCCTTTTTGGTTAAATTAGGGTTAAGTGCCCTAGGTGCTCTTGAGTTGGCCAACCTCACCCAAAGGTGATGGACCTTCGCACTGAGCTGTATTAGCACCCAAAATACCCCCTCCACTGATATTGGGAGGAAGTTGAAGGGTGGAGCCCTAGGACACTAGGGTAGGTCCTATGTGTGCAAACATAGGGTTTGAACGTTAAGGGGTCAAATAACCTTGAAATGACTTGCAACTTGGTGTAGTGGACTTTAGGGTTGTCAAAGTCGTCTGGTAAAAATATCATGAGATTTAGAGGCTGTTAGACTCCCCAAAACCTTAACCCTAATTTAGGGCACAAACCTTATAAGATAGGCCGTCAAAACTTAATGAAAAGCTATGAAACTTGAGTAGTATGGTCATGGGATTAACACGAGCCTCTGGTAATTTTATTGGGAATATTGAAACAATATATTTGGTACCTCCTTTATATTATATGGATTTGCCCGTGATAGTCATTTATTTATTTTAGTCTCACTGTTCATTGGAAAATTATGAAAATTGGGCATAGGAAGTTTTAGGTCATTATACTCCTACCTGAATTTTATTATAATTTCTAGAAGTATATTATCAGTACTTTCTTCATAAGCTTACAATTATACAATTATGTTCAAAAATATATTCAGAGCTCAATGTTGGTTAGAAAATTGTGAAACTTATGTAAAAGTGCACTTAGGTCATTATGCTCATGTGCAAATTTTATCATATTTTTTAGATAAATATTTTCAGTAGTTATTTCATTAATTTATGGAAGTGTGTTATTGATCAAAAATTGAAATTAGAGTTTATTATCCACTGAAAATTTGAAAACTTGGTCAGGAGTGTTTTTAGGGCATTTTAGTTATGCTTGAATTTTCTTATAATTTTTGGAAGCTCATTTACAACACTTGCTTCTTTAGCTGTTAACTATGTGATTATATTTAAAATTATGGATCAGTTGCTCATACCTTGCAAAGAAACTTTGGTAGACTTGAATTTACTGTTAATTAGCTGCCTATTATTTTATCATAATTTTATGGAACATTTTGCATGACTGTAAGGGCCACTTCATATACAACCTGGGGCATTTGGATTTTTAGGAGAAATAAATAAAATGTTAGATAAATTAGGAAAATTCCAAGTTTCTGGATTTAGGCTATAAATGTCAAGGTAGGCCTCCATTAATTATCTTAGGGTGTTTGGATGAGGATTTAGAGTACCTCCTATCATGCACGTCATATAGCGTAAGGTGGTCTACATTTAGTAAAACTGCGGAAATCGAGTTAACATGGGGAATGGTCGTAGGGATATGGGATTGTAGTTTACTGATTTTAGTGAAGTGGATTGGATTGTACAACTGGAAGCTGGGATGAGAGTGTTGGGTTGGCTAGAGTTAGGAGGCGCTCGACATCGACAAAAGATCGTATTTCCTATGGAGGGAGGGAGGGAGAGAGTCAAAACACACTAGGGTTAGATCCAGAGTAATATTAAAAAGGGATCGGGAATCGGGTGTTAACCAATAACAGTCAGTGCCTTGCGAAAGGGAGCTTTGGGCTTCATCCCATCGTAGTTCCTAGTGCCCTCGAGAGCCCTTCAAGGGGAATACCTTGGGCAGTCCTGGGCTAACATAAACCGTAAGTAAAATCAATGTTTAAAAGAGCAATTACTATAAGTAGGAATTCACAATTCACACACCTCGGTAGCTCGGGAGGTTGGTTAGGTTAGTTTGATTAGTCATTCAAACGGTAGGTTCGGAAGGTAGATGTAACAGATGGGATAGTCCAGGGAGATGGTGGCTCGGAAGGATTTGGATACATAATAAGGTGGTAGGTCTTCGGCATTGGACGCTCGTTCACACCGACATCGATACGTTGACTCGGCGGGTATGGTTGACACTTAGCCAAAGAAAGTCTGGTGGATATGGCCAGCACTAGTACGTGGTGACTCTAGGTTGTGTCCTTCTAGAGGTGTACGTAAGGGCTAAGCTTGGTAGTGTGGATACCCGCATAGGAGTGGGGGGGCCCGACCCACTGTCTCCGTTTTCCACTACGAAGGTTCCTTGGAGTGAAGCTAGCTGCCCAAATGGGGGGGGGGGGAACTAAAGTTCTATGCACATAGAGTCGTGTGTGTGGGTTGCACTTGCATAAATCATGACATAACATAGCACTACACTCATACTTGCATTTAAACCTGACACCCCATCATATAAATAGGTATGGGACTTTTTATACGATGGGAGCCTTGCAGAAGATCCCTTAAATTATAAGTTTGTATGGGCATTCGTATAAGTTAAGGTTACTTACTTCTTAGTATGTCTTTCTTACATGTGCTGCTTTTTCTACTTGTTTACCTTACTGCTTACTACCATAGAACTGCTAGCTTGTACCTTTCTTCCTTAGCTATATATACATTATAATTAACTGCTAGAATAGTTCCACCATCACCTGCTTTTCTTACTCTCCACCTTCATAGCTCCACTTTCCTCCTCCATGCTCGGTGCCTAGGAGCCATGGGGGAGGGGTAGGGGATGATAGGACTTAGTCTTTTGACTAACGGTTTTCAGACCACAACATTCCAGGAACTCCGGATGGGAGAAAGGGAGCAGCTGTAGGGGAACAGCTCCAGTGGAGTATGGGGCTCATGGAGGTGGGCCAGTCTAGAACAGGAGCACTAGCTACTGGTTCCATGAGTGATTAGTTTACTTAGCTTCCGTGAGTGGTTGTAATAAGGATTTGATGTACCGGGCTTGAGCCCGTTTATGTTTCTTTGTACTATTTTATTTCAGTACTTTTATTATATGTGGACTTAATGTGATTTCCTTTACATATATTACATGTGATTGTGGACTTAGTTTTATCCATACTATGTGTATTCGCTATCTCATTGGTGATCGTAAAGGCCGGCAGGATCGGCATTTTGTAGTGGCGACCTTCCTAAAAGTCGGTGTCACCACAAAACGACGGTTCTGGGCATAAGAACCCGGTAGTCTTACAAACTGGTATAAGAGCAAACATCGATCCAAGAGAAGAAGTCCACAAAACCTCGAGTCACCCCCGCTCGAGCTTAGTTTGAGGACAAACTAAGTAGCGGAAGCAGTGGTGTGCCCATAAGGGGAATCACATGTAAAGTCCACCTTTTTATTAATTCCACTTGTTCATTAGCTAACAATTGGAATTCTTCTTTGTAGCCTGCGACAAACCCTGCCCCGAGCAGGGAGCACCTCCGGCTGCGAAGATCCCATCTTGTAATTCTCTAGTCAATGAGTTAGACTCAACCCACTAGGATACATGACTAACCATGCTAACTTATAGTATGCCCTAGTCTAAAATAGACCTTGGGTATAAACTTGGTTAAGATAAGGAGATACCTAAAGAGAATAAAGGAGGAGTATAACACGAGAATGGCTACCTAAGCCATAAACTCAGGTGGTCCTACGGTCCCTATCAAAGATTACTCAAACCGGTAGGATTGCTTTAAGGAGAATTGGGACCAATAATCCATTAGCAGAATGTTAGAAGACACATAGTCTCAACCCTTGTACCAGTAACAAGATTACCTGGAGACAACCACCATGACAAACTCCGAGGGTCGGATAGGAATTCAAGTTCGGAAGAGACTCAGTTGGGATTGGGAACATTTTGACCCGAATAAGGTTATCGTAAATGTGACTCGGAGGGTTTAAAGTATGGAGTATATCAACAAGTTTCAGGTTGGAACCCCAAGTCGAAGATTGATGCCCTAGGGACTGTGCACTCAGCTAGGACGGATATAACATGGCAATATCGAAGATACTTATCCCAAGCGAGGTAGGGGCTTATATTTTATTTATTGGGGCTTGTCTTTTGTTTATTGGACAAATTGGTTATTGACTTGGGTTTCCCTTAGACCCCATCTAGAAAACCTTGTGTCGTGAATATGGTGAATTGGAGTAAACCGTATTCGATGCAACTCGGGCGTATTCGTAGGGATAAGAATCTGATTGTAAAGTGGAGATTTTATAGAGTCGTTGTCTACCCATACAAATGAGAAATCTAATCACCGGAAGTATGGTGTATCTCGGAACATGTATCCTCCCGGAGTGAAGGAAGACATCATGGATTTTGTGACGCACGGTGAGGTTTGTCGGCTAATGAAGGCTAAGTGCAAGAGTCTTTGGGAACTATTACGGCCACTGCCCGAGTTAGAGTGGAAGTTTGAGGATATAATTAGGGATTTTTCATACACAGGATTCCTCATCCCCACTCTAGCACAATTATAATTTGAACAGCAAGGATAGACTGGCCGAGGCAGCTGGGGTCACGCCGACCCGAAGAAAACGCCCGTGGGTGTTACGTAAGTTTTGTGAGTAGTTGTTTGTTATCATGGTGTGCTCAAGATGGTCGTATCGAATCAGGATGGACAGTGTACATCCAAGAAGAGAAGATCAGTCCAAGCTTGTCTGGGCTCGCGGCTGACATTCAACACAACTCTCCACCCTCGTACGGAGGTGCAGGATTCCACTTTTATGGATCCAGGACAAGGATCCAAAGGCACTCAACTCGGAATTTATGGAGAACCTAGATACCTAAGTGTCACTGATTAGAGATAGAATGCTGGAGGCCCAGGGTAGACCGGCCAAATATTATGATGCGTGACATTGCCAAGTAGAGTTAAGGATGGAGACTGTGTATTCTTGAAGATACGTCTGGTGAATAGAGTCTCGCGGGTACACGAGCGAAAGAAGCTCAGTCCAAGGAATATGGGGCGCTACAGGATCCTGGAGCGGATCGGCCCATTGGTTTATAAAGTGGAGCTACCGCCGGAGTTAACGGGTTTGCGCGATGTCTTCCACATCTCCTCTCTTAGGAAGGCTCTACTATGGCTGGAACAGCAGTTTCTTGGTATAGATGGCTCGATAACTTTTGAATCAATCGGTCTGCTGTGAGCTGGTCTGGATAGTTGATATAGCGGTGCAGGTCTTACGGTGCAAGAAGGTCTGGCTGGTCAAGGTCCTGTAGAGGAACCATGGGCAGGAGGAGCATACTTGGGAGGCACTGGATCGATGTCGCAGATGTACCAGAATCTCTCCGGGTACGTATACATTCAACTTCCTATGGGATGTTACATCCAGTTACTCTCAGTAGAAACCCTGCAAGCCTAACCTGAATTTCAAGGACTTAGGGTAAGTATACATTCAACTTCCTATGGGAGGCACTGAATTTTTGTTTATTGGGATTTGTAACATCCCATTTCCAACTAGACCCCTAAGAGTGGTTTTGGTCATGACTAGGTCATGAAAAAATCCTAAGAAGCTCAAAGGACCAAGTGAACAAGGGCCAAGGTGAAAATCACCTAGGTTTGTATATAGCACAGCCACACCACCAGACTTAGTGTTTGACTTTAGGGCTCCAACTTGACCCCATAACCCTACCATAACACCCTAAACCCCCTTGGGTGGTCCATAGGGTCACTAAGGACTCAATGGGGACATGCAAAGTGGCCAAGTTGGCTTAAGTCCACCCTAACCCTAAATGGGTCAAACTGGCCTACTTAGGATCAAATGACCTTCCCTTAGCAAAGGGAACAACACACATGTTTTCCTAACCCTAACGTTAGGTCAATGGGTCACCAAGGACCCATTGGGGTCAACCCAAGAGTCTAGGTTGACCAAAGTCAACCCTAACCCTAATTTGGTCAAAGTATCCTTCCTAAGGGGAGGTGACCTCCAAAGTGCCAAGACAAACCTACCCAGCCCAACCTAGAACCTAAGGGAGGCCAATGGGTCACCAAGGACCCATTGGGGTCAACCCAAGAGTCTAGGTTGACCAAAGTCAACCTTAACCCTAATTTGGTAAAGGTACCCTTCCTAAGGGCAGGTGACCTCCAAAGTGCCAAGACAACCCTACTCAGCCCAACCTAGACCTTAGGGGAGGCCAATGAGTCACCAAGGACCCATTGGGGTCAACCCAAAAGGTCAAAATTGTAATGACCCTAGCCGATACAACGTGACAATGTCATGGCTCCGCTCTAGGAGACGTTACCGGGCTGCAGCCCAAGCACCCCAACCCCTCTCCATCTACAGGCGGGTTGTTGGTGGCGACAGCCTCCCTTTGATGAGGTAAACTCGATAGTCAAGCCCGCATTACGGGGACTTCCCAGGAGGTCACCCATCCCAGTACTACTCCAGCCCGAGCATGCTTAACTATGGAGTTCTTTTAACTCTCATCACTAGTTGAGCTGGGCATGTCACAGGGCGTGTCCTTTGCGTGATTCAGCCCGGAGAGTACATGTGCTTGAGGACACGAGTGTGTCCTGGGGTACACGGCCTGGGACACGACCGTGTCCCATGGCCGTATCCCGCTCGGGAGAGGTGATGATGTGTTGTGTGAAGTACACGGCTGCTCGACACGGGCGTGTCGGCCATGACACGGGCGTGTAAGGTATGACACGAGCGTATCACACGACCGTGTACTGGTTGGATTTGAGTCGGTTGTGTGCCGCTTAAGAGACATTGTTGAAACCGAAATCTCGGTCTCCTGTGGAGTTCACCCTCGGGGAAGGGGTGATTGCGCACCTACTACCCTCAAGCGAACGATCTAGGAACAAGACTAGGAACACAAGGGACAGACCCATGGTCTCAGCGTGGAGGTCCCGCCGCATACCCGGAAGACTAGCAAACTCTTCCCCTCCCAAGCCAAAGGCTGAGCTAAGGCACCTTCGGAGGGCTCTCTTGGCCGACCGGAACCTCTAAGGAGAATCTCAAGACCAACTCTCTCCTGACTAGAGGTGCCTCCTCGGGTCTATACAAAATGTTCCTCACCCGCCCTACCAATGGCGTAATTTCGCCGAGCAATTCTATGGCGCGCTGCCCAAGTTGGGCCACTAACAGCGGAACTCCACTATTCTAAAAGGATGAAAACAGGCCATCAGGGGCTTCCCGGCAACTATATCTCGGGGCCCCCACGGGGCGAGCGGTTCACAAGCACACCACTCGCCCAAGACAGAAGAAATAAACTACACATCCACAGAGCATCACAGATATTTAAATAATTACAGGAATATGAATTCCATACTTCGGCACGCACGCCGACAATATAAGCAAAAATAGGCCTTCGAGGGCCGGCGCAAGCTTGGGCTTAAGCCCTCTACTCCCCGCCTAGTACTGCAACACATGTACGCTAACGCCTCGACAAGCGACTGCCAGCTGAACAACCGACGGCTAACATTAGCTGGCCAAATATATTGCACACACCCCTTCTTTGGGGGTTGTGGCATGCATTCCCTGCAGATAGATGATATACAACTTCCTCGGAGACTTCTCCGGGAACCCCAGAAGATCACCAATCTGGCTTACACATCCAGATGGGCTTCACACAGCATGCCTAAACCCGTACTCACGCTTCCGGGTGCTAATGCAGTTAATTGCAGGGACGTACACGTCAACCTGCCGAAAATCTCCCTTCCCCCGCCCGTTGGTGGAGAGGGGCTTCCATGCAAAAATGCTTATTGAGGGCTTCACCTGCCCAAGTAGAAACATTGTTACCCTTGACGCGTATGTTGGCGGAGCCGCAGCCGCATATCTTGTATGAGGCTCGATGCCTAACGACGGTAGCAAATGTGCACGCAAAGATCCGGATATCGCCGTATGAGCTCTGATTCTTCCTCTCGCTATGGATCTTGGTAAATAATAGCCCTCTTCATGAGGGGGGTCGGGCTGCACTTCCAAGCGGCGGCCTGGACAGGAAAAAGGAGGCTCGGGCACCATCTCCGGGCGGCGGCCGGGAGAGGAAAAAGGATGCTTGGGCACCACCTCCAGGCGGCGGCCTGGACTGGAGGAAATGGAGGGGTCGGGCTGATCTCCAGGCGGCTGGAGAAAGAGGGAGCGGCGTGGGGGTGCTACTCCAGGCGGAGAGAGAGAGGGGCGACCGGGGTTGTGCTGCTCCAGGCCGAGAGAGAAGGGGGTGGCCGGGGTTGTGCTGGTCCAGGCCGAGAGAGAAGGGGGGGCAGCCGGGGTTGTGCTGCTCCAGGCCGAGAGAGAGAAGGTGGGAGGCCGTGGTTGTGCTGCTCCAGGCCAAGAGAGAGGGGCGGTCGGGGTTGTGCTACTCCAGGCCGAGAGAGAGAGAGGGGCGGCCGGGGTTGTGCTGCTCCAACCCGATCTGCCTCCTTCCCCTTTCTTGTCTTCCTCTACCCGAGCCCCTCCTCCATCTCCCTTTCTCTTCTTTTTCCCCCCTGTTGTACCCGACTCCCCCTGCTTGCCCTATCTGTCTTTTCTTTTTTAATCCCCCCTCCACTTATATCTCTCATATAACATATATATAATATATATAATATAATATAATATAATATAATACATAATATAATATAATATAATATATTACATAATATAATATATATATATAAATTCTAAGCCTATGCACATAAAACCTCCACACGCACGCACGAGGACCCGCACGCGCTCGAACAGGACTGCACCAAAACATCGCTCACATAGCATGCCCCGGGCCCGCCACTTGGGGAGTATCCTACTCGGCCGGATATGGGGTTGTACAGACACGGCCTGTGACACGGGTGTGTCACAGGGCATGTCAGTCTGTGTTCAGCCTTTTTTGGGAAAATCAGGGCCGTTCGTCTCCTTTATCCGGGATCCAACGGTCCAGGTCCTTCTTGGCTGATATAAGAGATTGGAAGCCTTCTCTTCTATTCATTTCCCTTCTTCTCAAAGTTAGAGAGAGAAAGAAAGAGGGAGCAAGGGAAGGAGGAAGGAAGGAGAAAGCCAGCTGCTGGAGGAGCTGCGGAGTGCGGATTCACGATCCGAGCTTGGGTTCGTGGAAGCAACGCCAAGACGGTGATTTCCATCCGGCTAGTTCATGGCTCCAAAGCGATCTTCAAGGGTAACGATCTGCTTCTTGGACATCGAAGTCCTTTCTTTATGTATATGTATGGAATCCTCCACCAAGAGGTGGTCATCGAAAGTGATTCCAAGTTGAGTCTGCATCTAGTGCCAGAAGTGTGGAGTATGGTATAGACATGTTGTGTGAAGCCCATCTGGATGGTTATTCTAGATTGGTGATGATCATGGGTAAACCGGAGAAGACTCAGTGTATTTTATGGATGCGTGTGATTTGTGCATATAGGCTTGTATGGATGATGAGTTTGGATGCTTTTCGTAAGCTCCTTGTTGTGTGAGCGCTGTGTGCATTAATTGCTCTGGGAGAGCGAAAAGCTGCGACTAATTAGGAGGGAAGGCCGACCCGCATTTAGTGGTGCGCTACTGACAGTTTGAGCACGGGAAAGGATGACCTGCCCCGGGTTGTTTTGGGAGGTCGATTGGTGGCAATGTTTAGGAGGACGCGAGGCAGACCCTACTTACTGCACCACAGTTGTAGGTCGATCTATTAATGCTCAAGTTTGCCGTGAGATTATCACCTCTGAGTGGTTTAGGAGGAATGCTCCCAGTCTTCGGGTTGGGGTGACTAGGACCGGCCAGCCAACAAGTTAATAATTCTCTGATCGGTGGTGTTGCCACGGAGTCCGGTACACCGTAAGGTGCCCTGAGTGCATGGAGCGCCTGGTTGTGACCGGCGTTTGTGATATTATTGTGCCTAAGCACACTTGTTGTGATTGGTAGATATTATTTGCAATTCATACAGGGAAGGAACCACTGCCCCGGGTAAGGGGTAGGGTCGTTATAATTGGTCAGCCAACGCTGACCGTTGCTTTGTTTCCCGCTCCTGGGATGGATGTCTAATTATAGGTGCTGATGAGTGAATTGAATGAGCAGAATGAAGGTTTGCTGCTTAAGGCCCTCGAAGGCCGTGCAAAGAATGTTTGGATTTCATGTGTGGCCGGCCTGCGTTCCGATGTATGAAATTGTATATTTTGTAAAGAGCAACTTGTGAGGACTTAAGGCCATGGGTGTGTGTGTTGTATACATTCATGTTATATATAAATGTGGAGTTTATATATTTAGTGGACATTCGATGGGATGAGTTTATATAAATTAAACTGCTGCGCTAGAATGCTTTGAGTTAGGATACGAGATGAATGAGATTTTGATTTCCACACATAATTCCGCCATTTGTCTGTGAAATATGGCGTAGGGCCCCGGCCGAACCCACCGTTATATTCCATGTGACGTAAGGAGGCGTTACAAAAATGACCAAGGTCAACCCTAGTCCAGGTTTAGGTCAACTTAGCCCAAATGAGCTAACCCAAGATCAAGCCCTATTCACTTGGGCTAGCCACCTCTTAATCATTTATATTAGGAATTAGTGGGTTGCAATTAGGCTAGTGTGATGAACAATTTCGGCCATGAGGGCAGGAGAGAGAAGGCTTCAATTTCCCCTTAATGGAGGAGAGAGAAAGAGGGAGGGAGAAGCCATTCATGGCTTTGGGAGGCCAAGTGTAACACCCCCTATCCGTCGCATAGCATATAACAGTAGGTCCGGTCGGGGCCCGACGCCATATACCACAAACAGACCGAAGGGTTATGCAATGAAACCATCCTTCCAATAACCAACGTCCTACATAGAGTACATTCTAGCGGAAGCAATTTAAATGTTGAAAATTAAGAACCCAGCCACAGCATGAATGTCCACTACAATAACCCAAAAGGAATGAACGTACAAATACACAAGTACTTGGCCTTATGGCCTTACAGGAGTTTACTTATACAAATAATGTCTTCCAAACCTCGGCATGCAGGACAGTCACACATGAGAATAGAAGTAAACATTCATATAAAGGCCTTTGAGGGCCGGCTCAGCAACAAGGGCTTTTGCCCGCTATTTGCCACTAGGCTCCGCAGCACCTGCATGCAACAATCCACCGAAGCAGTGGCAAACAAAAGCAACGGTCAGCTAAAGCTGACCCAACTATAACGACCCCGCCCCTAAACTCGGGGCGGCGATGCTCCTTCCCTGCACTTTATTAGCATAGCATAACAGTAGTGAAATTACACATCATCACAGGCATAGGGTCGTACGGCCACAAACCCCGTGCTCTCAGGGCACATTCTCGGTAAACCCGGTCAAAATCCGCGGTCTCGCCACCGCCCCTTGGACGGCAAATCTCGTGACCATTATGGTCTTTCTGGCTTAGGCCCAAGACCCTCCATCTATGCCAATGGCGAGTACCACGTACCTTAGGTCTCTCTAACCGAACGACCAGAGCGGGTATGGTTACGCCTGAACCGTTGCTCACACCGCAATGTCAATTTAAGCCATATGCGCGGGTCAAGTTTCCCCGAGTCCCAATCCGATCACACACTTTACATAACCCAGTTATGTGCAAGTTGGCTCCCAAGCCACCAAGATGGCAGTATCACGCTTCTGCCCAGGTTTTTGGGTGCACCTTGGAGTTAGTCCCCAAGGTTTCCTGTTGCAATCTACCGCGTAGAAAACCCGAAAAACAACTATAGGCGTGGAGTCTTCTCTGGCCATTCATGGAATGCAACATCACCGATCCATACCAACTTGTCCGGGTAGGATTCACACACCATGCCTATGTTCGTTTCTCGATAGCGGACTCTACATGCAAAACAACAGGGACTATTCATATCTACCCGAAGGAACACCTCACACTCATCGCATACTCGCGAGAGCGGGCTTCCTATGCAAAAGGAAAGAGGACTCCACATGTACAAGATGAGAATAGTTACCCTTGCATTTCTCTTCGACGCCATGAAGATCTAGATGGATGAAAAGCACCTCAACGGCCTCGCCTCCGTAGATCCGAGCTCGGCTTACGATTTGGGGCTCCGAAGGTCCACTGGCGGCCGAAACTCTACTCCTCTTTCTTCCTTGCTCTCCCCTCTCTCTAAGTTTTTAGAAAGAGAAAGCTCAATGGGAAATGAGGGTTTCAAACCCTATTCCTGGATATAACCCAGCAAGAACAACCCTGGGCCATTGGATCCCAAAAGAAGGAAACGGACGGCCATGATTCACACTTAAAATTAGATTCCTGAGCCGAACACGTCTTGTGACACACCCGTGTCCAAGGTCATGTGCCTCAATCGACGCTGAAACCATCGCATATAGACCAGGACACGGGCTCTTGACACGCACATGTCACACTTGACACGCCCGTGTCAATCAGTACACGCCTGTATTGCTGGGCGTGTTCCTCCGTCGACATAGGACCAAAACCAACCCGAAGAGAACACGGGTACTCGACACGCTCATGTCCAATATGACATGCCCGTGTCAACCCAAACATGTCTGCGCTCTAGGATGTGTTCCTCCCCCAACACAGCTCGACTAACAGCCCGAGCAGGACACGGCCTGGGACATGCCCGTGTCTTAAGCCGTGTTTGCTGTCTCGACGATCGACGACTGCATTTTCGTCGACCACACGGCCAGATCATCGAACCCGAGCACGACACGGCCCTGTGGGATATGCCCATATCCCAAGCCGTGTGACCCCTACCAAGTCCCAAACTTGGCACAAAACGCTACCCGCCCCTCTTTTGAGTTTCAGGGCGTTACAGCTCTCTCCCTCTTAAAAGAATTTCATCCCGAAATTACAGAAAGGAAAAGATATACAAAACTTTAACGGTACCTGAGTGGAATAACTCTGGGTACTCCTCAAGCATGGTCTGCTCTCGCTCCCACGAGAGCTCCTCCCGACCGCAGTTGTTCCAATGGACCTTGACCATCCTGATGTCCTTGTTACTCAATCACTTGACTTCCGAGTCCTCAATGAGAATGGGATTGACCTTCATCGTCAACTCATTATCAACCAGTACTTGATCGACCTCGATCACTTATGAAGGCTCTTGCACCACCTTCCACAACACCGATATGTGGAATACGTTGTGTAGACCACTATTGGGGTATTGTATCCACACTAACCCAGATTTGATGAAGTCACCCTTGAACTAAGATGAATTAAGTTGTATTTGATGCTTGGTTTGAGTTATGTGTTTGTAGGATTCTAATGGGAAGTGTAGACCAATGTCAGTCTACAATGGGTCACCAAACACATGACCATACAATGTAATCCCTCATTGTGTGTTCCAAAGTGTTGACTCATGTGTAGGCTCTCTATTAGGATATACTTCATATTCAAGTTCTAGGACTATGAGAAAAGACTTGGTGCTGATTTCCCTTAGAAGAAGAAAATCTGTCAGAAAAATATTTCCCAAGTAAAGTACTCGAGTACCTTCTTATTTACTCGAGTAAGTTATTGAGTTTATACTCGAGTAGTAATTCACTTACTCGAGTAGTTATGATGTACTCGAGTCATCCAATTATGGCTCTCGAGTAATCCATCTTGTATACTCGAGTAATTTCCTCTTATCTCTTGAGTTTCCAGATTCTCTTTTCTCAAATTTGTCTAAGTGAAATACTCGAGTAGTATTATATATACTCGAGTAGTTCTATCTTCTATCTCGAGTTAATGGTATTCTGACTCTCGTGTATTTTCTAGTTACTCGAGTAGTCTAACTCATATACTCGAGTAGTTCATCTACTACTCGAGTAGTCAAATGCTTGTACTCGTGTAATCCAGATTTCTATTCCAGAAAAGTTCACTAAGTGATTTACTCGAGTAGTTCATGTTATATACTCGAGTAGATCATTCTGTCTCGAGTAGTCCATGATTACATACTCGAGTAGTTCAATTTTTTTCTGATCCAGAATTTTTCCAAGTGTTTGTCTCGAGTAAGTTTTTGATATGCTTGAGTAGTTCATTTTTATATACTCGAGTAGTACTTCTTGAACTCGAGTAATATACTCCACCTCTCGTGTAAGTACTTAAGTACTCGAGTAAGTCATTTTGTTACTCGAGTAACTGAGTTCCTCTCATTCTTATTTACTCGAGTAGTTGACTCCATGTACTCGAGTAATGATTTCTTTATCTCCCGAGTACTTTTTCTCATGTACTCGAGTAGTCCTTTCTACCTACTCGAGTAGTGGTGCATATACTCGAGTAGTTCTGCTTGACTCGAGTAACTAACTTACTATTTTCAGAAATTCCTAAAGTCCAGACCTAACGGTCTTATTCTTAAACTCTGACGTGATTGGTCCACGTGTCTTTCTCTTTATGAATCATTTAAGTCTAATCTTCTTGTCTCCTATAAAAGGTCTTGTCAAACCGACAAACCCTAAGTTTTCAAGAAAAATTATTCTAAGTTTTTGCAGCCGTCTCTTTCCAAAAGAACTATGTCTCCTCTCTGTCTCTCTCTGCAAGAACCGGAAACTCGCCGCCGCTGCCATCGCTAAATTCCTACCGGCTAGGGTTTCTTCTTTTTAGAGGATTCAGATTAAGAAGACTCTACAGATCGAGATCTTCGCTCAACGATTCATCTACTCTTTTGATCGTGTAAAGTCGAGAAGTTCCAGATCTGATCTTGCCGAAATTCTTCTTCAATATTCTGATAAAGCCGCAAGCCTAGAAAAAGGATTTTATAATTTCTATTGCAGATCTGAACCAGATATTTACTGTTTGTATTTCTGTACTGCTGTATTTTTATTATTGTAGGGGAAGATTTCTCCGAGTGTAGGAGTGTTCAACTCCGAGATTGTAGGAAGTTTTGTCTTCCGAGTGTAGATCAGTTTGTGGATCGAGTTTGTAGGAACCTTGTTCTGAGGATAGGATTGTTTTCCAATCTGAGATAGTGGAGTAGCCGAGTCTAGTATATTGCTAGATCGGTGAGGGAAAGTGGATGTACCCAAGGTTGGGGAACCATTATAAATATTGCATAGTCTGTGTTTGCTTGTTTGGTAGATAGTTCTGTGCTTTGGTTGAGATTTTTTTTATTCCGCAAAAAGACGCACATCTCACCTATTCACCCCCTCTAGGTGGTTTAGGTTGGCAACTATTATCTTTCAATTGGTATCAGAGGGAGGTTTATCATTAAAAGGTTAGCACCATGATCAGATCCTTAAATAGTTGTCATTTGAGATCTACCAAATGGACAAGGCTAAAGATTTTGCCACGCTTCCTCTGTGCAACAAAAATAATTTCCCTATGTGGAAAGAAAGAATCAAGATCTTCATGGAAGCTGTGGATCCAAGGATCTTCATGATAGTTGAAGAAGGTCCTTATATTCCCATGACCGTCTCCACTATAGATCCTACCAAGAAAGTCCCGAAGAAACTTATGGATCTAGACAAGGATGAGATTGCACTTGTCTCATTGGACAAAATGGTGAAAAATATCATAGTAAGTGCAGTCGATGATTCAATGCTGCAAAATCTGATTCACTGTCAGTCTGTAAAGGAGATGTGGCAGTCATTAGTTACCTTGATGGAAGGTACCGAGGAAGTGAGGGATGATAGAAGATCTCTACTTAATCAGAAGTATGAGGCCTTCCGACAAGGAAACAAAGAAACCATTGCTGACACGTTTGAGAACTTCTTCAAGATAGTGAATGGGCTAAGGGTATACGGCAGAGTCTTCACTAATGGAGAGCTAAATGATAAGTTCTTGAGATCCCTGACTAATGAATGGGATAACAAGGTCTGTGCTATCAGGGAGTTTGGAAAACTGGCCGAGACAGATCCTCAGAATCTTTTCAGGAAGCTGATGTCCTATGAGCTCCAACTCAACACCAGGAAGGCCGAAGAAGAGAAAAACAGGTCTGCATTCAAAGAGAAGTCTATTGCTTTAAAGGCAGACACCTCTAAGAAGTCCAAGGTTGTTCCTCCTACTCCAGCACCAGAAGTAAGTGAAGAAGAAACCTCAGAGCCAAGCACATCAGGCTCTGAACTATCAGAAGGAGAGTTCTCACTACTATCTCGGCAATTCAAGAAATTCTTGAACAAGAAGAAGCAATGGAAAGGCAAGGATGCCTCTTATAGAAGATCACGACGCGATGGTGATCGACAAAGAAAAGGCTCAAGCAGCTATGATAGGTATAATACTAAACAGAACAAACATATTTCGACTGACATTATTTGCTACTGTTGTAATAAGCCAGGACACGTCATCTCTGACTGCCCTCACAAGAAGAAGGTGGGTGGTATAAGAGAGGAAAAGAAGTCCTCGTACAGCAAGAAGAGGACAAAGAAGGGCTTGATGGCCAAAAAGGGCAAGACTCTCAGTGACTCTGACTCATCTGAGTCGAGTGAAGAAGAAGAAGCCTATTTTGGTCTCATGGCTCAGACTGATGATGAACAAGAGCCCCAGTTCACTGGGAAGGTAAACTCTCACACTCCTCTCTCTGATTCTGAAGTTTCTGAACATGATTGTGAGGATAGCTCTTCTGACGATGAGTCAGAACTCATGACCCAATATAAGGAGTTAATCATGGCTTACGACAAATGCCGCTGAGTCGTGAAAACTCAGGCTAAGGAGATAAAATCTCTCAAAGCTAAAGAGAGCATCTTGAGAGAGAGAGTTGCGAAGATTGACTCCCTCGAAGAAAACTTCAATAATGCTATTGAAGAATATAACAAGGCTCTTGAGCACCTTGACCTCAAAGATAAAATCATCAATGAATTGGAAGCCCAACTTGCAGCTAAAAAGAAACTAGTCGAAAGTTTCTCGAAGCCCAAGACTGTTCTTCCATTCGTTGCTGAATTCTCAGCCAAGGCCAAGGGTGCTGGATTAGGCCATGAAGAAGCTCCTAGTAAATCCTCTAGGAGAAATAAGGCTCAACGGAAGAATAAGGTCGTCAAAAAGGCCTTAGCCAAAGAGAAGGGGAAAGACCCTCAAGATCAGACCACGTTCAAGAAGGTTATATTTCCTTCAAATGAGCTTGATTTTGACTCATCCTGCGGCACTTTGCTAGGCCTACCTATGTAGAGCCAAAGTCTCATTATCAAGGATGGACTCGACCCAGAAACTTTGGCGAAAGTGTCTTTAAGGCACCTTATGAAGAAGTTATTCTTCAGAGCTATGGCCCTTTCAATCATGGGCACAACTTCAAGAAGGCACCAATGACAAAGCATGTTGTAGAAAAGCCTGTGAAGGAGAAGAAGCCATGTGATTGCCATCATCATGAGGCATCTTCCTCCAAGAATGCTGCCCCTGCTAGACCACAATTCCAAAAGGTCAAGCAGGAGAACTTAAGGCGAAGATACAATAGATTTGACTGTTGGTGTTGTGACAGAACTGGTCACTTTGCCATTGATTGTTGGTTTAATCCTAGAAAAGCTGCAACCCCACATGTTGGCAATATGAGGAAGACCACTCCTAATGCTAATATTCGTAGGGGGAGTGTTCTAACCCGAGACCAAGGACCCAAACATATTTGGGTTCCTAAGGCTAACTGATTGTGATTGCAGGAATTTCCAAAGGCCAACAAAATGCCAATCTGGTATTTGGACAGTGGATGCTCTCGACATATGACCGGGACAAGAAGCCTTATTCAGAACTTTAGTTCAGTTGTGAATGGACCGAAGGTCATCTTTGGAGGTTCAAACCGTGGAATTACTCTAGGCTATGGTATGATTACTAACGGTAATGTATCCTTCTCAGATGTGGCTTACGTTGAAGGTTTGGAACATAACCTTATAAGTATAAGCCAACTCTGCGATAAAGGACACATAGTTGAGTTTCACGCTGACAAGTGCTTGATAAAATCTGTTGACAATATGGAAACGATTCTATCCGGTACTCGAAGCAGAAACATTTTCTGTTTGAATTTCATTTATATAGATTATTCGACACTAGTGTGCCTTTTAGCAAAAGATAGTGCGTCTCTTGGTGACCAATGACACAAGAGATTAGCACATATTAATTCCAAAACTATAAACAAATTATTTTCAATGAACTTAGTTCGTGATGCCCCAAATGTCAAGTACGTCAAAGATAGACCTTGTCATGCATGTGTAAAAGGCAAGCAAACAAGGGCTACCTTTAAAAGCATTATTGACAAAGATTCTAATAGATGTCTTCATCTACTGCACATGGACTTGTTTGGTCCACTGCAAATTAGAAGTTTGGGAGGTAAGGATTATATGTTGGTAATTGTTGATGATTACTCGCGCTTTACGTGAGTGTTCTTTCTGAAACACAAGTCAGATACCCTCGACATCTTTACTAATTTTGTCAGGCGACTCCAGAATGAGTACAACTACTCCATAGTCAAAATCAGAAGTGACAATAGAACAGAGTTCAAGTCTGGGGCTATGATAGAATTTTGTGAAAGCTTAGGTATCTTTCATGAGTTTTCCTCTCCTCGCACTCGTCAACAAAACGGAGTGGCCGAGAGAAGGAATAGAACGCTTATAGAGGCCTACATGACCATGTTGAGTGATGCTTCACTTCCGGAATATTTCTGGACTGAAGTCGTCAACACTACATGCCACGAGCAAAATCGAGCCCTCATAAACAAAAACCACGATAAGACACCTTACGAACTTATGAAAGGCAGGAAATCAACAGTCTCATAGTTTAGAATTTTTGGCTGTAAATTCTTCGTGCTAAACAATGGCAAGTATCACACTACTAAGTTTAGCAAAAAGAGTTTTGAAGGTATTTTTATAGGTTATAGTAGCCATAGTAAGGCATATAGGATTTTTAATAGAAAAACCCTGGTGGTAGAAGAATCGCTACATGTTGTATTTGATGAGACGAGTTTGCTGCAAAGCAACTCTTCTAGTGTGCTTATTGAAGATGCAGGTGCAAAACTGAAAGAAATTAGCGTGGATGAACCGTCTGAAGACAAAGGCGAAAAGTTCATCAAGATCACCACTCCAACCCCTATTGGAGAGGCTGATGATCAAGATGAAGAAGTCATCCAAGATGAAGAAGTCACTCCGGTGATAGAAGATAATCCAGATGCAAGGACTCTAGAGCTCAGACATTTGAAGGATCATCACATGGACCAGATCATAGGAGATCCCTGAGATGGTGTCAAAACTCGCAGAGGTACAACTAATGAGAATCTATATTTAAGTTTTCTCTCGCAGGTTGAACTAAAGAAGTTTGAGGAAGCAAACTCAGATGCATCGTGGATAATGGCAATGGAAGAAGAACTGAACCAGTTCAAGCGCTGCAAAGTATGGAAGCTTGTTCCAAGACCTAAAGGTAAGAACGTCATTGGGACAAAATGGGTCTACAGGAACAAGATGGACGAGGATGGAACGATAGTAAAGAACAAGGCCAGACTTGTCGCCAAAGGCTATCATCAAGAAGAAGGAATCGACTTCGACCAGACGTACGCTCCAGTGGCAAGACTGGAGGCTATAAGGTTATTCCTAGCATATGCTGCACATAAAGGCTTCACTGTCTACCAGATGGATGTGAAGTCTGCCTTCCTTAATGGTGACATAAAGGAAGAGGTGTATGTGGAACAACCTCCAGGTTTCGTTGATCCTAACTTTCCTGATTATGTTTATTTAATGCATAAAGCATTATATGGTCTGAAACAAGCTCCTCGAGCTTGGTATGAGACGATGTCTAGCTTTCTACTTGAGAACAAGTTCACAAGGGGAAAGATAGGCACGACATTATTTCTTAGGAAAACTAAGGGCAAGATTTTGCTAGTGCAAATCTATGTCGACGACATTATTTTTGGCTCCATCGATGACAACCTCTGCAAGAAGTTTTTAAAACTTATGCAAGGGAGGTTTGAAATAAGCAGTATAGGCGAGCTGAAGTATTTCTTAGGGCTTCAGGTAAAACAGTCTGAAGATGGAATTTTCATCTCGCAGACTAAGTTTACCGGAGAGCTGATTAAAAAATTCGGAATGGAGAACGCAACCTCGATGAGGACTCCAATGGGTTCAACAATGTATCTGGACAAGGATGAAAAAGGGAAACCTTTTGATGAAACCAAGTACAGAAGCATTATTGGATCCTTGCTCTACCTTACTGCAAGTAGACCTGACATACTGTTCTCAACATGTGTCTGTGCTAGATTTCAGGTGAACTCTAAGGAATCTCACTACGCTGCTGCGAAGCGGATTTTGAGATACCTTAAAGGTACACCAAATCTTGGCTTATGGTACCCAAGAAGAAATGATAGCGAACTGATAGGTTTTTCAGATGCAAATTTTGCAGGTAGCAAAGACGACAGGAAAAGCACTTCAGGGTCTTGCCAATTCTTTGGAAGAAGACTTATCTCCTGGAGTAGCAAGAAGCAAAACTATGTGGCAATCTCAAAGGCTGAGTCAGAGTACATCTCTGCAGGCAGTTGCTGTGCACAGTTACTTTGGATAAAGAATCAGTTCGAAGACTACAACATGAAGTTTGCAAAGATTCCATTGTTTTGCGACTCCTCCAGCGCAATAGCAATAGCCAACAACCCAGTCTCGTATAGCCGGACAAAGCATATAGAGCTAAGGTATCATTTCATTCGGGAGCATGTGGAGCATGGGGACATAGACCTTCAATATGTCCCTACAGATAGGCAAATTGCAGATATTTTCACGAAGCCACTGGACGAGACCAAGTTCTCGTTCTTCAAAACAGAACTTGGGATGCTGAACAAGGAAGACTAGAAGAGGCTGGTCTTTCAAGAAGGCTCAAGGCTCAGAGGTTAGTCAAAAGTTGAATTTTTCCAAAAGTTCAAGTATCTGACTCGAGTAAGTAACAGCATACTCGAGTAAGTATATGACTTACTCGAGTAGTAGAATGACATACTCGAGTACTTGACTTGACCTACTCGAGTAGTGGAATTCTATACTCAAGTAGTCCACTTGACCTACTCGAGTAGCAAACTCACATACTCGAGTAGTCCACTTCACTTACTCGAGTACCTTATTGACCTACTCAAGTACTTCCATACATCTACTCGAGTACTTTTGTATTCTTACCCGAGTTCCCCAGACTTATTTACTCGAGATCTTCGTCGATCTGGCAGCCGGGAATCATCGATCCCAGTTCGACGATTGTCGTCGAACTCAGATCGACGATCTTCGTCGAACTCTGGCAGCCGAGAATTGTTGATCCCAGTTCGACGATTGTCGTCGAACTCAGATCGATGATCTTCGTCGAACTCAGACAGCCGGGGATCGTCGATCCCAGTTCGACGATTGCCGAGTCATCTCTTATTCAAATTTTCTTATGCGCAAACCAAAGGCTTATGCCGCCTATTCTATGGTTTTCTTCAGCTTTAATTTTCAAATAATTAGACCTAAACCTAGGGTTATATAAATAAGAAAATCCGGAAATTTCATCTACATGAAATCTTTTTCGTCTCTCGAGTACCCCGCTGCCTCTTTGCCTTCCTCCTTCAGTTGCAGAGTCGCGCCTCTTCCCGTCTCCCCGTCGACATTCTCTAGGGTTTCGCAATCCCCAAGACTTCTGAATCATGGCCGCCTCATCTAAGATTGGTGTTGGTTCGGAATTAGTCGTCGCAGGGATTGCAGACCTATCCGCCGATTTCCATAATCTTCTGATTTTGCTCGACACCGCCGGCTTAACATTTGTTCTCCAAGAACCATGTCGTATCCTCTTCCCCGAAGTTACAGAGTTTTTCAGGAATGTCAAAGTCAAGCACCATGGAACAGTCTTGAAGTCTTCAGTCAAAGGTATCACCATTAAACTCACTGCAACCTCTGTCTCTCGACTTCTCCGACTGCCAGCTCCAGATGCAGATGATTTTCTGAGTGTTGAAGACTATTCCAGAACCTGTTCATTATGTGGACTTTCTGCTGATACTAGACACATCAATAGGACTGATATGCATGCTGAAGGGAAATTCCTGGTTGATGTTATTGGTAAGATTCTTCTATGCAAAACCAACTCCATCAGGGTCATACCCCTTTATTTCTTTGAATTGATGCAAGCTATAGTTTGTAGAAAAGCATTTTAGATTGGCATGTTAATTCTGACCAAGATTAAGGAGAGTATAAAGTCTCCAAACTATGCAAGGATAATTTCTCTGCTTCTCCATGAGACCAATCCAGAAGTTTTTAGTTTCTCCAAAGGAAGTATCATTCACCACATGAAGAAGGTCTCCATATCCTCCATCCAGAGATAGGAGTTGAAGTTGCAAAATCCGTCTCAAGCTGTCAAAATTACTGAAGTTGAAGATAAAGACGATAGGACCCCATCTCCTTTTCCATCTAAGGTCCCCAGCTCCTCTAGTGCACCTATTGAGGGGGAGCCTGCTCCTACTGTTCAGGTCAGGCCACCTACTCCTCCTCCAGTCACTCCTGAAGATTTCCTATCAGATCAACAAGTTCAAGAAGCACTCCTTTCTACTGATGCTGCTATAAATGAAATGATAGAAGAGTTAACTGCAGATATACCTCCTCCTCCTCCTCCTCTATCTCCTCCTGCTCCATCCACTGAAATTCACAAGGACCCAACTCCTGGACAATCTTCAGACAATTCTCCAGCAAGTACACCAGCAAAATCTCCTGATGCCCCCCCAAAGATCAACAAGAATCAATTCTCATTTCTGATGAGCTCTCACCTGAGCAAGCTGAAGCTCCTCTCAAAAATTTGGATTTTTTATCTCTCAGATTATGAATGAAGAGGATGTCATGTTACCCACTACTAGAGCTTAGAGCTCAGTCACTCTCTCTGAAATTGCTCCATGGGTGGCTCCTCCCATTCCTTCTGCTCCATCAACTTCTGCTCCTCCTGCTGATCCAGCTCCTGCCCCCACAAACTTGATAAATCAGATTGTACTTCTTCAAAAACCAGAAAACATACTTTGATACTTGTATCAAGACTGTCACAGACAAAGTTACTGCTCTAGAAACTGAGATGAGCAGAGGATTTGCTGAGATCCAACACAATACTGATCAGCTCAAACATCTCTTCCAGATTGGTGGTAAAGCGTTAGACCACACCATCACTAGTGTTGGACAGGTTATGGAGCAAGGCCTGACTATTGCCAACAATCAAATGGAACTGGACAAAAGGGCTGAAACGAACAAGATGAAGATATGTGAAGAAGTTGGAATTTTTAAAGATGATGTCATCTCCCTGCTATCTGTTGAAGTCAGAAAGGGGGAGAAGTTGGTAAAAGAACATTTAGAACAATCTAATACTATCCAGAAAAAAGTATGGGAAGCCAAAGTTAAAGAGATTCATGATGATGTTCTAGCTCAGATACAGAGTGTCAAATTCCACACTTATGATACTGCTGTTTGGATGCACAACCAGATTCTGCCATAATTTGCTGCTGATCCTAACATTATTCCTCTTCACCTAAATCCACTAGCTGCTGCTGATGCTCCTGCTCCTGCTCCTCCTCTGCAACCCTCATTCTCTCCAAAGCCTGGTGATTCTGTTGCTCCTCCAGACTCTTATGCTCAGGATTGGGAAGATGATCCTGCTGATATCTTTCTCAAAGCCCCTCCTGAGATACTGACTTACAAGAAGAAAAGGAAATATGGTGAAGGTCCTTCTGCTAGCAAGTATGTTCCTGCTAAAGCTCCTGAACATGCTGAAGTCTGGTCTCCTACTTCCAAGTCTCTCATCCTGGACACTCTCAATTTAGTTCTGGACCTCCATGAAAGCAGAAACATTCACTACAGTTCCCATGAATGGGAGTTGTATGAGAAGTCCGTGACCAAAAGGAGAATCTATGACAGAGAGTTCGGAAGAAATAATCCAGCTGCTCCTCCCAGACCACCCAAATATTATCCTAAACCCTACAGCTATCAGAGAAGACATCAAGAGAAACAAGACAAGCAACATCATCAGAGCTAGCCCAATAGACTCATGAGCCATGGAAATGGATTTTAGTTGTTTATGATATTTCTGGATAATCATATTTATGTAATTCAAAGTTTTTGATATTATTATCTTTTTCATAGTTCCTTGTTTTCTTACACTACTTGATTCCTTAGCATTCTTTTTATGTATATAATTCACCTTAGTGTAAAGGGTTCTGACTTCTACAAATAGGGGGAGATTGTTGGGTATTGTATCCACACTAACCCAGATTTGATGAAGTCACCCTTGAACTAAGATGAATTAAGTTGTATTTGATGCTTGGTTTGAGTTATGTATTTGCAGGATTTTAATGGGAAGTGTAGACCAATGTCAGTCTACAATGGGTCACCAAACACAGGACCATACAATATAATCCCTCGTTATGTGTTCCAAAGTGTTGACTCATGTGTAGCCTCTCTATTGGGATACACTTCATATTCAAGCTCTAGGACTATGAGAAAAGACTTGATGCTGATTTCCCTTAGAAGAAGAAAATCTGTCAGAAAAATATTTCCCAAGTAAAGTACTCGAGTACCTTCTTATTTACTCGAGTAAGTTACTGAGTTTATACTCGAGTAGTAATTCACTTACTCGAGTAGTTATGATGTACTCGAGTCATCCAATTATGACTCTCGAGTAATTCATCTTGTATACTCGAGTAATTTCCTCTTATCTCTCGAGTTTCCATATTCTCTCTTCTAAAATTTATCTAAGTGAAATACTCAAGTAGTATTATATATACTCGAGTAGTTCTATCTTCTAACTCGAGTTAATGGTATTCTGACTCTCGTGTAGTTTCTAGTTACTCGAGTAGTCTAACTCATATACTCGAGTAGTTCATCTACTACTCGAGTAGTCAAATGCTTTTACTCGTGTAATCCAGATTTCTATTCCAGAAAAGTTCACTAAGTGATTTACTCGAGTAGTTTATGTTATATACTCGAGCAGATCATTCTGTCTCGAGTAGTCCATGATTACATACTCGAGTAGTTCAATTTTATTCTGATCCAGAATTTTTCCAAGTGTTTGTCTCGAGTAAGTTTCTGATACACTCGAGTAGTTAATTTTTATATACTCGAGTAGTACTTCTTGAACTCGAGTAATATACTCCACCTCTCGTGTAAGTACTTAAGTACTCGAGTAAGTCATTTTGTTACTCGAGTAACTGAGTCCCTTTCATTCTTATTTACTCGACTAGTTGACTCCATGTACTCGAGTAATGATTTCTTTATATCCCGAGTACTTTTTCTCATGTACTCGAGTAGTCCTTTATACCTACTCGAGTAGTCTTTTCTACCTACTCGAGTAGTGCTGCATATACTCGAGTAGTTCTGCTTGACTCGAGTAACTAACTTACTATTTTTAGAAATTCCTTAAGTCCAGACCTAACGGTCTTATTATTAAACTCTGACGTGATTGGTCCACGTGTCTTTCTCTGTATGAATCATTTAAGTCTAATCTTCTTGTCTCCTATAAAAGTTCTTGTCAAACCGACAAACCCTAAGTTTTCAAGAAAAATTATTCTAAGTTTTTATAGCCGTCTATTTCCAAAAGAAGTCTATCTCCACTCTCTCTCTGCAAGAATCGAAAACTCGCCGCCGCTGCCATCGCTAAATTCCGACCGGCTAGGGTTTCTTCTTTTCAGAGGATTCATATTAAGAAGACTCTACAGATCGAGATCTCCGCTCAACGATTCATCTACTCTTTCGATCGTGTAAAGTCGAGAAGTTCCAGATCTGATCTTGCCGAAATTCTTCTTCAATATTCCGATAAAGCTGCACGCCTAGAAGAAGGATTTTTTGATTTCTGTTGCAGATCTGAACCAGATATTTACTGTTTGTATTTCTATACTGCTATATTTTTATTATTGTAGGAGAAGATTTCTCCGAGTGTAGGAGTGTTCAACTCCGAGATTGTAGGAAGTTTGTCTTCCGAGTGTAGATCCGTTTGTGGATCGAGTTTGTAGGAACCTTGTTCTGAGGGTAGGATTGTTTTCCAATCTGTGATAGTGGAGTAGCCGAGTCTAGTATATTGCTAGATCGGTGAGGGAAAGTGGATGTACCCAAGGTTGGGGAACCACTATAAATCTTGCCTCGTATGTGTTTGCTTGTTTGGTAGATAGTTCTGTGCTTTGGTTGAGATTTTTTTATTCCGCAAAAAGACGCACAACTCACCTATTCACCCCCCTCTAGGTGATTTAGGTTGGCAACTATTATCTTTCAACCACCCAGTTCCACCGATAGCTTTAATTAATAAGCTGCTTCGCCAATCCGCTCCAGAACCTCAAACGGTCCAAGGTTCCTCGGGCTTAGCTTCTTCAAGCGTCGTACCCGTGACAAACCCTTGAACGAATTAATCTTCAAGTACACCCAGTCGCCAACAGCGAACTCCATGTTCCTATGCTTACCATTATAGTACTTAGCTTGCCGGTCCTGAGCGATTAGCAATCTTTCTATAATAGTTCGTACCAAAGAGGTTGTATCTTCCACTTCTTGCCGCTTATATAACTTCGACTCACCCGTTTCCAACCATGACAACGATGTGCGACATCTCCTACCATAAAGGGCCTCGAAGGGCGCCATTTGTATGCTCTCCTGGCAGCTATTATTATAAGCAAATTCCACCAAGTACAGGTGATCTTCCCACTGCTTCCCGAAATCCAAGACACACATGCGAAGCATGTCTTCCATCGTCCTGTTGACTCTCTCGGTCTGACCATTTATCTGCGGATGAAAGGTTGTGCTGAAACTCAGCTTTGTTCGTAGCATCTGTTGCACCAACCTCCAGTCATTGGATGTGAACCGCCCATCTCAGTCACTCACGATGTTGCGGGGCACACCGTGAAGCCGCACAATGTTATCCACATACAGTTTTGCCAATTTCTCCGTAGAATCATCCTTCTTATGCGGAATAAAGTGCGTCACTTTCGTAAAACGATCTACGATCACCCAGATTGTGTCGTTTACCTTCTGCGACCTTGGAAAACCATGCATAAATTCCATTATAATATCGTCGAACTTACACTCCGGGATAGGCAAGTACTTCAAGAAACCTCCAGGCTTCTGGCACTCCGCCTTCACTAAGGCGCACGTTTGACATTTCACCACGTGCAGTGCCACATCTTTCTTAAGACCTGGCCACCAGAACAATTTCTTCATATCACGGTACATCTTCGTGCTCCCTGGGTGAATCGAGTACTTGGTATGATGAGCCTCGTACATCAATTCCACCCGCAGTTTGCCCACATTTGGGACGCACAGACGACTGTCCTTCCATAACAATCCATCCACAACATCAAATTGGGAATTTAGCCCATCCAAAGCTTCAACCATGATTTGCTTCATGTGGCCATCCAAATCTATAGCCTGTCGAATCCGATCAGCCAGGTCATACTGAACTTTTGTCCAGTTCAATAGCACTGCAACACTAGTCTGCTTGTCAACACAAGAGATCTCCAACGCCTCCAACTCCCGAACCAAACGCTCGTCATGAACCGACAACCAGTTGGCTTGCGCTGGGGCCCTACGACTCAACGCATCCGCAACTGCATTGCCTTTCCCAGACATATAATGAATCTTGAATGTGTAGTCCCCCAGGAACTCCATCCATCTCCACTGCCGCATGTTTAGATCCTTCTGATCCAACAAGTCCTTCAGGCTTGTGTGGTCAGTATGGTTATCGACCTTCACCCCGTACAGGTAATGCCTCCACAACTTCAGGGCAAATATCACGGCAGCTAACTCCAATTCATGGACCAGATAATTCCTCTCATGCACCTTTAGCTGATGCGAGGCATAACCTATCACACTTCCATGCTGTAGTAGAAAATAACCCAATCCACTGCCTGAAGCATTGCTGTAGATCTCAAAGCCTTCGGTCCCACTCAGCGAACTTAGGACAGGCGTCGTGGTCAACCGACTTTTCAACTCTTCAAAAGCTCGTGCGCACTCAGGCATCCAAACAAACTTCTACTCTTTCCTTGTCAGAGTCGTGAGGGGTAACACTATTCGCGAGAAGCTCTCCACGAAGCACTTGTAATAGCCGACAAGCCCCAGAAAACTCCGGGCTTCCACTATCGTAGACAGCACAGGCCACTCCTGTATAGCAACTATCTTCGCCGGATCCACCGCAATTCCCTCTCCACTAACTATATGACCAAGGAATGCTCTTGAGGACAACTAAGACTCGCATTTGGAGAATTTGGCATACAGTTGGTTTCTCCTCAGCGTCTCCAACATCAAATGCAAATGTTTAAAGTGATCCTCCTCACTCTGCGAATACACCAATATATCGTCGATGAAGATGATCACGAAGTGGTCCAGGTACTCTCTGAAAGTTCTGTTCATCAGATCCATGAACATTGACGACACATTAGTCAGCCCAAATGTCATGACGGTAAACTCATAATTCCCGTATCTCGTACTAAAAGTTGTCTTGGGGATATCACTTTCCCTTATCCTCAGCTGATAATATCCAGACTTAAGATCCAATTTCGAGTACACCAATGACCCAACTAACTGATCAAATAGATCATCAATCCTTGGGATCAGGTACTTGTTCTTCTCCGTTAACTTGTTCAGCTCTCGATAATCGATAAAAAGTCGCAAGCTTCCGTCCTTCTTCTTCACAAAAAGGACCGGTGCGCTCCAAGGTAACGAACTTGGACACACATAACCCTGTTCCAATAGCTCTTAAGTTGAACCTTCAGTTCCGCCATCTACTTAGGCACTAACCGATACAGAGAGCGTGACACAGGTTTGGCACATGACACTTGCTCAATAGTGAATTCTATCTCCCGCTGAGCTGGGGCTCTAGGGAGATCGCCAGGGAACACATCAGGGTACTCGGATACCACTGGAATGCTGTCCAAAGCAGGCTTAGGCTTCGAAGTCTCCACAAGCACAAAGAACAGCTCTGCACCAGCACGAACTACTTTAAACACCTGAAGAGTAGACATCAAAGTCTTGCTCGACCCTTTCAAGCCGACAAATGTCATCCCATGACCAGTTCCCAACTTGACCTCCTTGTGATTGCAATCAATGTATGCTTGCTGCTCTGAGATCCGGTCCATACCAAATATTATGTCGAACTCCACTAGTGGCAGTAGCGACACTTGCAAATCGAACTCCTGACTCCCAATACGAATCTTTACGCCACAGACTCTATCCGCGCGCATTGAACATCCATTCGACAACAACACATCTAGTTTGTCCTTTGCCATCTAAGAAGGTACTCAGATGCGCGATATAAATCCTTCGGACAAAAAGGAGTGTGAAGCTCCCGTATCAAAGAGTGCTCTCGTCAGATTATCACAAATCAAAACAAAACCTATACAAGTAGTAATAAGGTAACACGCGCAAGGTAACAAGTATTTAAAACTAACTTGCTATAAATTTAAACCATACCTATCACCACATATGTATGCTTTATGACCTCCTGCTGGCCAAGATTATAGACTCTAGGTTGAGCCGGAGCATAATGGGATGCGGTTGACTCCACCGACTTGCCCTTCTCCTCATAAGTTGCACCCGGCTTTCTCTCGGACTTTGGATGTCCGCTCCAACAATCTCTGGCAAAGTGTCCATGTAACACCCCAAATCCCAGAATTTGGCAAAATTGGGTGACACAGCCTGGGACACGGGCATATCCCAGGGAGTGTCCTTCTCGGGTAAGCAGTTGATGAGTGGTCGACAAAATTCGGTCTACGATTGTCGAGTGCAGAGTACACGGCCTGTGACACGGGCGTGTAATAGTGCGTGTCCTCGCGGGTCGATGAATTTCAGCTTGACGAAGTTGAGCTGGGGTGTGTCTAGTGTCGTGTATGGGCACACGGCCTGGGAAACGGGCGTATCACAGGCCATGTCCTTTTCGGTATGTGCCCAAGGCATTAAGGCCTGGTGAACACGGGCAGGACACGGCTGTGTCTTAGGTACACGGACTGTGACACGGGCGTGTCACTGGTCGTGTCCCTGTTGGGTTGAGATTGATTTTTGTAAAGCCTGATGTACACAGCCACAGACACGAGCGTGTATGAAGGCATGTCAGGTGACATGGCCCGTGACACGGGCGTGTCACATGGGCGTGTACTTGACTGGATAAGTCAGTTGAGCACCGCATGAGGTACACTGCCTTGGACACGGGTGTGTCACAGGACGTGTCAGGCAAAAAATATGATTTTGTGGCAAAATCGTGGCTGTCCAAATATTTAGCTGGGATACAATGGCTGATGTGCCTCCCTGCTTCCTTACGGCAGTGGATGAGAAGGAAATTCTCATTTGAGTTTTGGCCTTTATCTTTCTACAAGTTAGAGAGAGAGGAAGAAGGAGGAGGAGGAAGAGGAGTTGGCCACTGGTGATGTTGCGGAGTTTCGACGAGAGATCTGAGGCCAGCGTTGCGGAAGAAAAGCCGTTGCAGTTCTTTCCAGACAGCTAGGAGCTCATGGCGTCGAAGTGGTCTTCAAGGGTAACTACTTTTCTTCCTAGCCATGTGAAGGCTTCCTTTTTGGCATGTGCATAGGATTCCCCCACCAGAGAGAGGCTTGTTGTGGGAGTCCTTTGGCTTGATTTGTGGAATCCCTGATCATTTGGCATATAGATCCGGAAAAGGAGTATGGAATAGGCATGCTGTGTGAAGCCCATCTGGACAGATTGGTCTGGATTGGTGATGTTGCATATACGCACCCGAGAAGACTCCGTAATAAACATGTAGTTTAGGATTCGATGGGTTAAACCTGTGAAAGGTAGTAGCAGGAAGTACTTGAGCGATAGTTCAGGAAAATACCCTTGTGATGCTTATGCTATTGGGTTATACCTGTGAAGGGGAGTAACAGGAAGTACTGGATTGGAAGTCCAAGAAATATCCTTTGTAATGCTTGATGTTCATGGGTGGTACCTGTGAAGGGGAGTAGCAGGAAGTACTAGCGTGGTAAGTCAGGAAAATACCCTTGACATTTGTGATAATTGTGGGGTTGTGCATGTGAAGGGAGTAGCAGGAAGTACTGGTGTGCCGCGGAAAGACCCTCTGATGTTGTGATATGAATGGGTGTGATAGTAAGTACTGGTGTGCCCAGGAAAAAAACCCAGGCTTTATGCCAAACAGGTAAGATGAAACCGACCCGCGCCTTGGATTTAGCCGCGAGTACGCGATACTCGGTGATGGCATGGCGATTTGAGCAACAGGGGTGGATGATCCGACCTGCGTTATGTCTGTCTAACGTGAGACCTGAAAGTACGGTTTGTTGGAGCACATAGAGAGAGTCTTAGGCCTGCACGCTGTGATACAATGGGGGGATACGGGCCAATCCCGGTTCACTAAGACTATAATCTCCGGCTGCACGTCATGGAGAAAATGCTCAATGTTTTACCATTGGGTTGCAACCCTGATACGGTGGTGGCAACTGGTTTGCCGGTATACCAAGAATGTGCCCTGAGTGCAGGGATCGTCGGGCTGCGTGGCTGACGGTTGTGATGGCATGTATGTGCGTGAGAGCATAATATATGATATACCTACTTGCCTGTGAAATGCTATGCCTGCAGGGAAGGAATACCACCGCCCCGGGAAAGGGGTGGGGTCATTATAATTTGGTCAGCTGAATGCTGACCGTTGCCTGTTTGCCACCATTGGGTGGGCTGTCTGTTGGATCCCTAATTTGATTTGGGCTAGGTTCACTAAGTTAGGATCTTGTGACCCATCATGTATAGTCAGGGTCATAGTTATGTCCTAGAGTCTAGGCTAAGTCCTTAGTTTCAACATCACATGGACCAGTCATCATCAGACTGTCAGAGACTTCAAAGACTTAGAGATTTCAAAGATTCAGTAAAATGAGTTCGACGTTCATCGAACTCAGGTCGACGATTGTCGTGCTCAGCTCAATGATCTTAGAGAAAATTCTCTGAGCTGAGCTCGACGAACTTGATTCTCAGGTCGACGATCTTTGGACTCTACCTTCAACATTCTAAGTCCAGACTTTGTTCTCTAGACTCCAGTCAACGAACTTAGTTCTCTGGTCGACGATTTCTGGATTCTTTACTTCAACTCTTTGTAGCCAGAAGTTTCTCAATTTTATAAGTCCAGAATCATCTCCAGTCGACGAATTCAAGATTCTCAGCTCGACGAACTTTAACCACTTTGGTAAGAGTTATGTAGCAGCAGTTAGTGGTTCTCAGCTCGACGAAAATAAATTCTCAGGTCGACGATTTCTGGATACTTCACTTCAACACTTCATTCCAGAAGCATCTGAAAATATTCTAAGTCCAGAAATACTTTGTTGAACTTCAGTCGACGAAACCACTTATCAGCTCGACGAACTCCATACACAGAATAGGCAATGTTTCTAGAGAGTGCAGTTCTGTTTTCAGCTCGACGATCTTGGAACTCAGCTCGACGAATAGAAGCTGTCTGGTCGACGAACACAACTTCTCAGCTCGACGAACTGTGGACTCAGCTCGACGATTTCTGTTATCTGTTAGACGAATCCAGACTTAGTTATTTCCTTTCTTCTGTCCCTTTCCTACTACAATAATTCCTGTGTAATTAATGCTCAAACATTCTCTGAATATAGCCGTTAAAAGGAGTATTAATTATGGTCTTCTCCAGGATTATTGCTTGCCATTTTTCCATGGGATAGTTGGGGAAATAATTCAATGTAGTTTATTCTCAAGGCCGTCAGCATTGATTGCAGAGTAATTCAAATTTCGAAAGACAATTTTGATAGGAAATATAAATGAGATTTTCTCTCTTTTCCTGCATAGCAGAATAGAAGAATAGAACATAGACACATAGAAAAAAAATTACAATCAGTCTGCAACAAGAAACTCTCTGCTCTCTTTCTCAGAACTCTGATACAGCAACTCAAGAAGCCCTAGACTAGAAGAACATCTGCTACCTGAAGAAGAAGAACAATCAATAAAAATCAAGAGTCTTCATTCTTTAACTCTCCAGGACACTTCAAAGGACAACAACTATTCCATCTATCAAGAAGTTCCTGAAGATCCTTTCTGGTCAAGGCTTAAAGATTGAAGACCTATCACCTTGAAGCAAAGCTCCAGATTTCCCTGAACCATTCTACATCACAGGGGGAGCCATTTGCTAAAATCATATCCACAAGTCTTCTCAGTTGCATATTAAGAAAGAGAAGACAATATCATCTCTCACCCCCCCCCCCCACTGTATAAAGGGTTATAACTCCCTTAAAAAGTTATTCTTGGTTGCAAGTCACCTGACCAAAAGACTTGAGGGTTGGTTTATGAGCACCTGATCAAAAGCTCATTGGTGTCAGACACCTGATCAAAAATCTGAGTGGATTCCTACCAGGGTGGTAGAAGAGTGGATGTACCTAGGTTGGGGAACCACTATAAATTTCTTGTGTTGTCTGGTTGCCCCTTCTTTTTGTTCTTGCTGTGTTTGTGCTTTCTAGGATTGCTGTGTTTATATTTTATTAAGTTGTTTATGCACTTTCTCAATTACAGCAAAAGCTGTAAAAGATTTTAAGGATTTAACAATACTTTATTCACCCCCCCCCCCCTCTAGAGTATTTCAGATCTAACACATCACTTTCAATTGGTATCAGAGCAGGATTACCTTAGTTGTACAAGCTAACCATTGAACCAAAGATCCTGAGTTACTTAGATCTGCCTTTTCATTTCCATTAGATTTATAGTCACACATCATGGCACAGAAGGACTATGCAAGCACCAGACCTCCAGTATGCAATCTGAATTAGTTTGTCATCTAGAAGGCAAGAATTAAGTTGTACATGAACTCTATTGATGAAGATATCAACAACTCCATTTTGACAGGTCCCTGATGAGTTGTAAATATACGCATTTTTATGTATATTAATTAAGTCGTTTTCATTTCTTTTTGTTATTTTTGTTTAATTTTCTTTAATAAAATACTTCTTTTATTGTAAATATTTTGCTAACTTAACCTATTTTCTTTTTTAGAAAAAAAAAATCTGCCCAACACAGTAATGTCATGCCCGTGTACTTACTGGTCATGCCCGTGACCAGGGCGTGATACGTCAATTTCCAGTAAAGCAACATTTTTTCGAAGAAACATGTGACACGGCCGGTCACACGGCCGTGTCAAATGTGACACGGCCGTGACTTGGCCCATGACAGCCAGTTCGACGATTTTCCGCTCGACGTTCGTCGACCGACAGGACACACCCGTGTCAGCCGACCCGACATGCCCGTGTTCCGTGCTCGGCGTTCGGCTCCCGACATTCGTCGACACGACCTGACACGCCCGTGTCAGCCAACCCGACACGCCCTTATTACTTGCTCTCGACATTTTCCGCTCGACAACTTCCAGACTCGACAAACTCTCTCAACATTTTGCACTCGACATTTGTCGACTCAACCTGGCACGCCCGTGTTAATATGCGACACGGGCGTGTACTCCACCACCTGGCCCGACAAACCGTCGTCGGCGACTTTTGATGCAAACGACGCCCAGTTCAACCTCCCCATCATGCCCGTGTACTTTGGGTCACGCCCGTGACCAGGGGCTTGAATTCCACGTGGACCTCCCAAAGTCAACAATGCCATCAATCGCCGAACGACACGCCCACCGTCACGCCCGTGTCCTGGGGCGTGACCACCGCATTTTAAGCCGCCAAGTCAAATCTCAAATCAAATCGGATGGCCGCCATTTGAACAGTGTCAACACACCCCCAGACACGCCCGTGTCAGCAGGCGTGTACTTTGAAAATTTTTTCTATAAATTCCCCACTTCTGTATGAGTTCAGGGTTCCACTTTTTTGAACCACTTTGCTTAGGATAGGGCTGTTCTTGGGGGCTGTTTATGCAATGTAAGGGAACTTTCTCTCCCATCTTTTATTTATTTGTTTTTTTGCTTCATTGTAACCCTTTTTTACTTATTAGAAATGTTTGTTTTTCTCCACTATGTTGTACGAAAATCCGCCAAAGCGCCCTACCTTAAGTAATTCTTAGTTCCTCTTTTTGTGCTTTTTATGTTTTTCTTTAGCTTTTGTAACTAGTTTAACTTAAAAATTTATCAATTTTCTAGCCGTTATAATCGCAAAATTATTTTCATGCACCGTACGTGTTTAGGTTTAGTTTATTATTTTTATTTTGTTTTCATTCCTATAGGTTTATAAAAATGTTTTAAAAGGTGATTTTTTCTTTTCTTTAACTTAGCCTGTTTAGGATCGTAAAACTTTTCGTTTTCTTTTAATTTTATTTACACTTTTTATGTGTTTCTATAAAGTTATAAGAATGAAAACATAGTTGTTTTGCTTTTTCAAACACTTCATTTTACCTTTTATTTTCAAAAACGTTTTGCTCTTTTTATTTTTCTGACTTCATTTTATTCATTTTTACCACATTCTAGCGATAGAAATATAATCGTTTTAATTTTCCAAGCACTTGCACTTTGCGTTTATTTGCAAACTTTTTTGCTCCTTTAATTTTTATTTTCACTTTTTATGCATTTCTACCGCATTCTAGCGGTAGAAATGTAGTTGTTTTAATTTTGCAGTCACTTAGTTTTTCCTATTTTTTATACGTGTGCGTGCGTGTATGAGTTAGTTTAAATTGCTTTTTTTCAATTCTGTAGAGTGTGTGCGTGTGTTGCATTTATTTTTGCCTACTCGTTAAGAGTTAAATGGCGTGCTTTAATTTTTTCCTACTCGTTTGAGGAGTTGTGTGCGTGTGTTTTACTTTCAAGTAGAGTGCGTGAGTGTTAGCATTTATTTCCGCCTAATCGCTAGGAGTTAAATGGTAGGATTTTATTTACCGCCTACTCATTTGAGTTAAATGACAGGTCTTTATTTGTCTGTAATTATTTGAGTACTAATTATTTACTGCCTGCTCATTTGAGTTAAATGGCATGTCTGTGTATGTGTTTACTTTTCAGTAGAGTGCGTGCGTGGATGCATTTATTTTCTCCTTCTCTTTTGAGTAGGACTCGCTTTATTTCTCCCGCCCACTCATTTGAGTCGGGACTTGTAATTTTACTGCTTTCATTTCAGTCCTACTCATTTGAGTAGGACTTGCAATTTACTGCTTTCATTTTACTGCTTTTTTTATCGCTTTCATTTACTGCTTTATTTATTGCTTTTGCCGCAAGCCGTCCCCATTCCGATCAGTGGCTAACTGTTCTTAGCCCTTAGTATCGAAGAGCATTGAGACAAATAAAATAGCTTTAAATAATAAAAGATCCTGTTTTTTTAATTAATTAAAATTAACTTAAGGTTTGCCTAGGGTTTACGACGCATAGGACCACATAATCGATGTGTGGGCCCTATTTCCGTAGTCCATATGCTAGCTAGCCGAGAGGCCGCGCGTATGGACCGATTGCCCCTTGGTAAATGGAGTTCCACACTAACCCTCGAGAGAGGAGGCGCGCAAACTCTACCGGATTGGGTTCCCCACCCAATAGCGGGGTTCTTAGCGTAATGCAGGCATTAAGAGGAATCCTTCGTCGGACGAGAGCCCGGTCGAATAGTCTTAATGTTCAGGTGAGCGATATTCCTAGATATATGTGAGCTCATTTTAGTGGAACCTCCACGGCCAAGTCTCCGCCTTAATTAATTTGAAACTTAGGATCTCTTTTTATTCAAAGTTTATTTTAGTTCAATTTTATTTGGTGCCCTCGATCTAAGCTCTTCATCGGCTCCACCTTTTTAAAGCTCTTTATTTTCTGCCTTTTTTCCTTTATATATATAAAATTACCCGACAAGTAATTATCGGTAAAATAATTGTCCCCTCTAGGGAAGAGTAGAAATAATGGAACCGACCCCGAGAACAATACGACCTCGATATTCTACACCGGAATATCCTGTACTACACACGATAGGTGCACTTGCCTTCTTTTGTTAAAACTCGATTTCACCTGTTTTATATCCAAATAATAAAACCGCACGCCCCGTTTTCTAAATAAAACCAAATCCGCTTTTCTTAAATAAAACCGCGCGGGGCGCCGCTAGCTCGTAATAATTTTTGGAGTTTTAACCCGCATCAAGTTTTTGGCCACCGTTGCCGGGGAGATTTCGAGTCGTTATTTTAAACTCTGGAGACCTATTAATTTTACCTATTATATATATAAAAAAATGGCCAACAAAAAATACTAATACTACTACTAATAATAATAATCATAATAACAACTTAACACAACTAACAAACTAAAAAAACTTAAAAATAAAAAATCCAAAAATCTAAAAAACTTAAAAACTAAAAAATCAAAAAATCTAAAAAACTTAAAAACTAAAAAATCCAAAAAATTATAAAACTTAAAAACTCAAAAAAAAATCCAAAAAAATCTAAAAACTTAAAAATCCTAAAAATCCTAAAAAGTAAACTCATAAAACCAAAAAAAAACAATAAAAACTTTAAAACTCAAAACTCTAAAAATCTAAAAAATCTATAAAACTTTAAAAAAACAACTAACTAAAAGCGAAAAAAATCTAAAAACCAAAAACAAAAGTTTTTCCAAAAAAATACTAAACATTGAAAATAAATAAAAATTTTCTATTTTGTTTTCACTTCGGCACGCTTCCCCTTATTGTGCACGTTAGAGGATGCATTTCTGTACACGCTCAAGCTAAGCCGTTAGCTTCGAGACACACACTCACTTGCCCCCTACCGCCCGCAACCTTTTCGTCCGAGTTTATCGTTTTTGTTGTTCTCTTTTTGCTATTTCTTTTTAATAATGGAGGGTTTCCAATGGGCCTCCTCACACTCGTCTTAGGGAAGCTTCTACCCTCCTTTTTATTTTTGTCCATATTTCATTTTGTATATTACAGTTCCTCATAGTTAAATTGCAACATTGGGGACAATGTTGGATTTAAGTATGAGGGTGTTTTCTTATTTTTTCTATTTCTGCACTTTTATATTCTGCAATAATAACAAAAATAATCAAAAATTTAAAAAAAATTGCAAAAATTAAAACCTCAAAAAAAATTTCTTTCTTATTTTAATTAGCAAAAAACCTAAAGAAATTCCATAAAACAAAACAAAATTCAAAACAAAAAAATATTTATTTCTTTTACTTTTTAAATATTTTTTATATAAAAATAAAATCTTTCTCTTTCCTCCCTCACTCTTCTTATTTGTAAAATCTCGCTTTTTAGCAAGCCCGCGGAGTTCGACTCATCGAATCAACAACCTAAATAAGAGTCTGTTCGCGGTCCATCGAGTTTTTACCTTGTCTTTTTTTTGTAATAATAACAAAAATCATCAAAAATAAAAAAAATTGCAAAATTTAAAACCTCAAAATTTTTTTTTCTTTCTTGTTTTTATAATAAAAAAACCAAAAAAAATCCATAAAACAAAACAAAAATTCAAAAACAAAAACAAAATTTTTATTTCTTTTACTTTGTAAATATTTTTTATATAAAAATAAATCTTTCTCTTTCCTCCCCCACTCTTCTTATTTGTAAAAGCTCATTTTTTAGCAAGCCCACGACGTTCGACTCATTGAACCAACCACATAAATAAGAGTCTGTTCGCGGGCCATCAAGTTTTTACCTTGTCCTTTTTTTGTAAAAAATTTTCGAGAAAACCAAAAATCCTAAAAAAGAATAAACTCTAAAAATAATAAAAAAAGATAATAAATCAAAAAAAATAAAATAGAAAAAAATGATGAAAACTCTAAAAAATCTAAAAAATATTCTTTTAATTATGTAACGAATAAATCAATTATCTCATTCTTAACCCTTTTCGCTCTCCGAAAATTTAGTTGCGAGTTAATTTATAAGCGAATTTTAGTTATTCTTTGTTTACTATTCGTTTATTAATTGGAGATCGATAGATTTAGATATCTGGGGTTAAGTTTTAAAAAATTTTTGTATGCCTTTTTTATTTAGATAGAGACATGTTTTCAGAATTACTTCGACTTATTTAAATAGTTGCACATTTCTTTTGTTAAAAATAACGATCTTAGATTTCAATTATGTTAACTCCAAACTTTTTTTCGAATTTTAGGAACGTTTAATTTATAAAAGTTGCTATCAAAAACTTTTTATTAAACCTAGTTTTATTTTTGAACACAGACCTATCACCTTTTTTTCATGTCATACTTGACATGATTTTGATCCTTAAAAGATCATATGTTAATGAGAATAAGATTTCGTTCCGTAAACATAGGCATTCAATATTTAAAAAGATTATATGTCATGGAGTAAGAGGATAAAATTCATTGCTCTTATACATATACATTGGATTATTATGAAGATTGTAAAAAAAATTATGTTATGGAAAATAAGATTTCGTTTTCTTAACATCCATATGAGAAGAACAAAATCATTAGAGGTTCGAGCGAAAAAATATACCCTCGCCTCTAATTCGAAGCCTTCTTCATATACCACGATATCCCACTCCACCAATCTCAAATAATCCTAGATTTAATTTTAAAATCTTTTTGAGAGCATAATTTGTAAATTAAATTATTTCCTGTAATTCTTACAAGCTCAAGTTTTCATAAATCCAATCTATTTTTGTTAGCCTAACAAATAAAATTTTTTGCTATCTATTCGATCATATCAGAAGTTTTTAACTTAAACTCTTCCTTTATTTAAATTTTTGGCATAATTTAGGATTTAACTCTAATACCCCGGATATTTATTTAGATCTTTCTTTCAATTAATTCAAGCGGTAGCTAAACTTAGGATTTCTTTCATTTATTATAAGTTCATCTCCAACTTTTGCTCTGCAATAGCAAAAGCTTAAGTATGGGGGTATTTGATGAGTTGTAAATATACGCATTTTTATGTACATTAATTAAGTCGTTTTCATTTCTTTTTGTTATTTTTGTTTAATTTTCTTTAATAAAATACTCCTTTTATTGTAAATATTTTGCTAACTTAACCTATTTTCTTTTCAGAAAAAATACAAAAAATCTGCCCAACACAGTAATGTCACGCCCGTGTACTTACTGGCCACGCCCGTAACTAGGGCGTGATACGTCAATTTCTAGTAAAGCGGCATTTTTTCGAAGAAACGTGTGACACGCCCGGTCACACGGCCGTGTCAAATGTGACACGGCCGTGACCTGACCCGTGTCAGCCAGTTCGATGATTTTCCGCTCGACGTTCGTCGACCGACAGGACACGCCCGTGTCAGCCGACCCGACACGCCCGTGTTCCGTGCTCGACGTTCGGCTCTCGACATTCGTCGACACGACCTGACATGCCCGTGTCAGCCAACCTGACACGCCCATGTTACTCGCTCTCGACATTTTCCGCTCGACAACTTCCAGACTCGACAAAATCTCTCGACATTTTACACTCAACATTTGTCGACTCAACCCGGCACGCCCATGTCAAGATGCCACACGGGCGTGTACTCCACCACCTGGCCCGACAAACTGCCGCCGGCGACTTTCGATGCAAACGACGTCCAGTTTAACCTCCCCGTCACGCCCGTGTACTTTGGGTCACGCCCGTGACCAGTGGCGTGACTTCCACGAGGACCTCCCGAAGTCAACAACGCCATCAATCGCCGAACGACATGCCCACCGTCACGCCCGTGTCCTGGGGCGTGACCGCCGCATTTTCAGCCGCAAAGTCAATTCTCAAATCAAATCGGACGGCCGCCATTTGAATAGTGTCAACACGCCCCCTGACACACCCGTGTAAGGGGCGTGTACTTTGAAAATTTTTCTATAAATTCCCCACTTCTGTATGAGTTCAGGGTTCCACTTTTTTGAACCACTTTGCTAAGGATAGGGCTGTTTATGCAATGTAAGGGAACTTTCTCTCCCCCCTTTTTATTTATTTGTTTTTTTTGCTTCATTGTAACCCTTTTTTACCTAATAGAAATGTTTGTTTTTCTCCACTATGTTTTATGAAAATCCGCCAAAGTGCCCTACCTTAAGTAATTTTTAGTTCCTCTTTTTGTGTTTTTTTTGTTTTTCTTTAGCTTTCGTAACTAGTTTAACTTAAAAATTTATCAATTTTCTAGCCGTTATAATCGCAAAATTATTTTCATGCACCGTACTTGTTTAGGTTTAGTTTATTATTTTTACTTTATTTTCATTCCTATAGGTTTATAAAAATATTTTAAAAGGTGGTTTTTACTTTTCTTTAACTTAACCTGTTTATGATCGTAAAACTTTTCGCTTTCTTTTACTTTTATTTACACTTTTTATGTGTTTATATAAAGTTATAAGAATGAAAACATAGCTGTTTTGCTTTTTCAAACACTTCATTTTACCTTTTATTTTGAAAAACCTTTTGCTCCTTTTATTTTTCTGACTTCATTTTATTCATTTCTACCACATTCTAGCGGTAGAAATGTAATCGTTTTAATTTTCCGAGCAATTGCACTTTGCATTTATTTGCAAACATTTTTGCTCCTTTAATTTTTATTTTCACTTTTTATGCATTTCTACCGCATTCTAGTGGTAGAAATATAGTTGTTTTAATTTTTCAGTCACTTAGTTTTTCCTATTTTTTATACGTGTGTGTGCGTGTATGAGTTAGTTTAAATTGCTTTCTTTCAATTCTGTAGAGTGTGTGCGTGTGTTGCATTTATTTTCGCCTACTCGTTAAGAGTTAAAATGGCGTGCTTTAATTTTCTCCTACTCGTTTGAGTAGGACTTGTGTGCGTGTGTTTTACTTTCAAGTAGAGTGCGTGAGTGTTAGCATTTATTTCCACCTACTTGCTAGGATTTAAATGGTAGGATTTTATTTACCGCCTACTCATTTGAGTTGAATGGCAGGTTTTTATTTGTCTGTAATTATTTGAGTACTAGCATTTATTTACCGCCTACTCATTTGAGTTAAATGGCAGGTCTGTGTATGTGTTTACTTTTCAGTAGAGTGCGTGTGTGGATGCATTTATTTTCTCCTAATCTTTTGAGTAGGACTCGCTTTATTTCTCTCGCCCACTCATTTGAGCTGGGACTTGTAATTTTACTGCTTTAATTTCAGTCCTACTTATTTGAGTAGGACTTGCAATTTACTGCTTTCCTTTTACTGCTTTCTTTTATCGCTTTCATTTACTGCTTTATTTATCGCTTTCGCCGCAAGTCGTCCTCATTCCGATGAGTGGCTAACCGTTCTTATCCCTCAGTGTCGAAGAGCATTGGGATAAATAAAATAGCTTTAAATAATAAAAGGTCTGTTTTTCTAATTAATTAAAATTAACTTAAGGTTTGCCTAGGGTTTACGACGCGTAGGACCACATAATCGATGTGTGGGCCCTATTTTCGTAGTACATACGCTTGCTAGCCGAGAGGCCGTGCGTATGGACCGATCACCCCTTGGTAAATGGAGTTCCGCACTAACCCTCGAGAGAGGAGGCGCACAAACTCTACCGGATTGGGTTCCCCACCCAATAACGGGGTTTTTGGCGTAATGCGGGCATTAAGAGGAATCCTTCTTCGAATGAGAGCCCGGGCGAATAGTCTTAATGTTCAGGTGAGCGATATTCCTAGAGATAGGTGAGGTCATTTTAGTGGAACCTCCACGACCAAGTCTCCGCCTTAATTAATTTGAAACTTAGGATCTCTTTTTATTCAAAGTTTATTTTAGTTCAATTTTATTTGGTGCCCTCAAGCTAAGCTCTTCATCGGCTCCACCTTTTTAAAGCTCTTTATTTTCTGCATTTTTTTCCTTTATATATATAAAATTACCCGACAAGTAATTATCGGTAAAAAAATAGTCCCCTCCAGGAAAGAGTAGAAATAATCGAACCGACCCCAAGAACAATACGACCTCGATATTCCACACTGGAATATCATATACTACACATGATAGGTGCACTTACCTCCTTTCGTTAAAACTCGATTTCACCTGTTTTATATCCAAATAATAAATCCGCGCGCCCCATTTTCTAAATAAAACCAAATCCTCTTTTCTTAAATAAAACCGCTCGGGGCGCCACGAGCTCGTAATAATTTTTGGAGTTTTAACCCGCATCAGTCCCCCTCAAGCTTCTACTTCTGCAACATCTTCAAGCACAACTACAGTTCCACCACCTGAGTGGACTGAGGCCCAGAAGAAGGAAAAGATTGCTGATACCAAGGCAATGAATATACTGGCACAAACAATTTCAGATGATATCTTTCAAAAGGTGGTTGAATGCACCTCAGCCAAAGCCATCTGGGATTCCCTTAACCAAATGGTGGCTGGATCAGCAGATGAAATAAAGGACAGGAGATTCAATCTTATATCCCTCTATGAGAATTTCAAGAAAGAAGAAGCTGAGACAGTAGCTGATATGTATAATAGGTTAAGCTCAATCATCAATGAGCTAAAAACATTGGACAATTACATCACCCTCACCGAGGTGAATGATAAGATCCTTATGTGCTTCCCAAGATCATGGGATTCAAGGATCTGGCCCATCAAGGAGGCCAGAAGCCTAAATGAGATTTCCACTGAATCTCTCTTAAGCAAGCTTAAGTCCTATGAACAGCTGATTAAATCCAGAGAGGCAGCTGAGCAAAGAACACCTCCTCCAGCAAGAAAAGAACAAAGCATTGCATTCAAAGCTGCTGAGGAGATAGAGAATACAACCACAAATGAAGAGCTGATGAGTCTTTTTGCCAAAAGATTCTACAAAATGGCAAGAAAAGACTCCAGGAGAAAGTCATCAAGGCATGATTACAAGCCAAGGTATGATAAAATACCAAATAAAGAAGTGGTATGTTTTGGTTGCAGGAAACCTGGAAACTTCATCTCTGAGTGTCTAGAGAATCAGAAGAAGGAGAAGAGAAGAGAAAAAGACACAAGAAGACAGCACAACAGCAGACCTTCCTCCAGCAAATATAACAAGAAGGAGAAAGGCTTTGTGGCTGAATCTTGGAGTGAAACTGAGGATGAATCAACATCTTCCAGCTCCAGTGAAGATGAAGAAGAGGCAAAGGCCAAAGAAGTTTGCCTGATAGCCATTGATGCCTCCAGGAGCCATTTAGAAGAAGAGGATTCAGAAAATGAAGCAGTTTCAGATTCAGAAACTGACCAGGTATTATGTTCTTTTGATTACAGTTCTGATTCATTTAAATCTAAATTCAAAACCATGTGCATAGATTTAATTAACTCAGAAAAAGAAATGAAGACTCTTAGGGAAAAATTAGGAAACCTAGAGAATGTTAATTCTGAAAACAATAAGTTAAAGGATGAATTAACCTTAGCTAATGAACAAATCATATTATTAAAAACTGAGTTATGTGAGGCTAAACAACTTGAGAAAACTCTCAATGGGAGAAGCCTCAAGTTGATGGACATCACAAGCACTGTAAATGTCAGGCTTAATGACAAGCTGGGCTTGGGTGCTTCATCAAGTTTGCCCCCCATTCTCAAAAAAAAAATATTTTGTGAACCTCTATCAAATTTGTTTCAGCTAAAGGGAAAGAAATAATAAACTATAAACAAACTAGAGAAGAAATTCAAAAAACAATAGGTCAAAACAACAAAAATCAGAAAACCTTAGGTAATAACAAAGTTCAGCAGATTTCGTCAAACTCAGATCGACGAAACAAGAACAGTTCGTCGAACTCCATCGACGAATATTGAACGCAAACTATAGCTATAATTTTTCATCTAACCGCGATCGACGAACTTTGTATGGTTCGTTGAGCAGAGGTCGATGAACGTGGGGCACAAAAAATGAATATGTTCATTCTCTGGGTAGAGATCGACGATCTCAACCCAATTCGTTGAACTCTAGTTGACGAACTCACAGAAATTCGTCGAACCCAGAAAGACTTAATAGTAACTCTAATAATTCTAAAAAACCATTTAATCCTATAGCTGATTGGGTAATACCACCTAGAATATATCACCCTCTAGGATATAAATCTCAACTAGAATTCTCTATTATATCTAGTTTTTCATATCAACAATACAAAGGACCCAAGGTAACCTGGGTCAAGAACAATTAATTGTTTTTCATTGCAGGTGAAGAGCTGTCCAGTAAATTATAACACCCCCTATCCGTCGCATAGTATATAGCAGTAGGTCCGGCCGGGGCCCGACGCCATATACCACAGACAGACCGGGTGGTTACGTATGGAAACCATCCAACCAATCTCAACGTCCTACACAGAGCATTCTAGCGGAAGCAGTTTATATAAGTTGTAAACAAGAACCCAGCAACAATCATGAATGTCCACTAATACCAAAAGGAATGTTATTACAAAATACTCAAAAGTCGGCCTTAAGGCCTTACAAAATGTTTCACTTGACTGTTACATGATTTACAAACCACGGCACGCAGGCCGGTCATACATGAATAAAGCAATAAACATTTCCATTTGGGCCTTCGAGGGCCAGCTTCGCAAAAAGGGCTTTAGCCCGCTATTGACCGCTTGGTCCAGCTGCACCTGCAAGCAACAAACCACCGCACGGTGGCAAAACAAGGCAACGGTCAGCAATGCTGACCAAATTATAACGATCCCGCCCCCAACTCGGGGCGGCGATGCTCCTTCCCTGCATTTCATTAGCATAAGCGAGCAATTTATAACCATAGCCATTTCATCACAGGCGTTGGCTCGCACGGCCACACGCCCCATGCACTCAGGGCACATTCACGGTGAACCGGTCGATGTCACGTCAATTAAAGCCATTAACATTCCGGACTCACCACCGCCACTTAGACGGCCATTCCTATGAGCAAATCGTCTTCCTGGCATTGGTCACGTCAATTTAAGCCATTGACCGCCGAAGACTCACATCTATGCCAACGGCGAGTGCCATGTAACTTTAGGTCTCTCTAACCCGAACGACATAAAGCGGGTACGGCTCAATCTAACCCGTGCTCACATCGTAACGATAATTTAAGCCATATGCGCGGGTCAAACTTTCACCGAGTCCCATTCTAACACAAGTCACATAACCCCGTTATGTTCAAGTTGGCTCTCAGGCCACCAAGTTGGCAAGACCTCGTGTCCGCCCAGTTTTCCGGGTGCACCTTTGGGTTAGTCCCCAAGGCTCCCTGCTGCAATCTACCGCGTAGAAAACCCGAAAAACACCCAATAGCACGGAGTCTTCTCCGGCCTTATGCAATGCAACATCACCGATCCGGACTAACATGTCCGGGTAGGCTTCAACCAAAATGCCTATGTCCGTTCTCGCATACGGACTCTAAACAACGGGGACTTCACATATCTACCCGAAGGAACGCCTCCAACTCTCCGCAAACTCGCGAGAGCGGGCTTCCTATGCAAAGAAAGAGAGCGACTCATGCTCAAGATGAGGATCGTTACCCTTGCGGTCCTCTTTGGCGCCATCGAAAAGTAATCGGATGGAAATCACCGCACTTGCGTCGCCTCCGTGGATCCGGAGTCGGCTTGCGATTCGGAGCTCCGAAGCTCCTCCAATGGCGGATCTAGCTCCTCTTCTTCTTGCCTTAGCTCTCCTTTCTCCAAGGATTTAGAAAGAGGATAAGTGGAAAAAGTGAGGGTTTTCTAAGTCAAAACCCGGGTATATCCCTTCAGGAACAACCCCCAACCGTTGGATCTTCAGTCAAAGAAATGAACGGCTTCGATTCGAGGCTGAAATGCCCAATCTGGACCGAACACGGCCTGGCACACGCCCGTGTCCAGGGCCGTGTGCCTCATTCGCCGTCAAAATCGAATCACCTGGAACCTCACACGGGTATCGAACACGCCCGTGTTCGAGCTGACACGCCTGTGTTCCACCTGACACGGCCGTGTAGCTGGCCGTGTACCCCATGATTTTTTTGTCGTTTTCAACCCGAGCACTGCACGGGTTCTAGGACACGCCCGTGTCCTTGCCCGTGTCACCTTGACACGCCTGGGCTCCAGGCCGTGTACATGGTCTCGACACTTCGCGGCTAAGTGTCGACACGGGTCGACACGCCCTGCGACACGCCCGTGTCGCAGGCCGTGTGCCATGTCTCGACACACTGTCGACACCAAAGTGTCGACTTCGCGGGACGAGTGTCGACACGGGTTGACACGCCCTGCGACACGCCCGTGTCGCAGGCCGTGTGCCGTGTCTCGACACAACGTCGAAGCACTGTGTCGACTTCACGGCTAAGTGTCGACACGGGTCGACACGCCCTGCGACAAGCCCGTGTCGCAGGCCGTGTGCCCAGTCTCGACACAATGTCGAGACCAAAGTATCGACTTCGCGCCTTAGTGTCGACACAGGCTTGACATGCCCTGGGACACGCCCGTGTCCCAGGCCGTGTGCCTGCAGCCAGAACTCAAATTAGCCCAAAAATATTCCCCTTTGCTCCTTTGAGTTTCGGGGCGTTACAACTCTACCCCTCTTAAAAGAATTTCGCCCACGAAATTACATAAAGGGAAAAACATGTACAAAACAAAATTTGTACCTGAGCGGAACAACTCCGGATATTCGCCAAGCATCGTCTGCTCTCGCTCCCAAGAGAGCTCCTCACGACCGCAATTGTCCCACCGGACTTTGACCATCCTGATCTCTTTATTGCGTAGCCGCTTGACCTCCGAGTCCTCAATCCGCACGGGCTTGACTTTTGTCGTTAGCCCACTATCCACCGGCACTTGATCGACCGCGATCACTTGCGTAGGCTCTTGTACCGCCTTCCGAAGCACCGAAATATGGAATACATCATGTAAACCACTTAGCTCCACTGAAAGCTTCAGCCGATAGGCCGCTTCTCCTACTCGCTCCAGAACCTCGAACGGTCCAAGGTACCTCGGGCTTAGCTTTTTCAATCGCCGCACCCGCGAGACACCCTTGAACGGCTTGATCTTCAAGTATACATAATCGCCCACAGCGAACTCCACGTCCCTGTGCTTGGCATTATAGTACTTTGCTTGCCGGTCCTGAGTGATAAGCAACCTCTCCCGAATTGTCCTTACCAAAGAAGTAGCATCCTCCACTTCCGATCGCTTATACAACTTTGACTCGCCCGTTTCTAACCAAGACAACGGCGTGCGACATCTTCTACCATAAAGGGCCTCGAAAGGCGCCATCTGAATACTTACTTGGTAGCTGTTGTTGTATGCGAACTCCACCAAATAAAGGTGGTCCTCCCATTGCTTTCCAAAGTCCAAGACACACATGCGAAGCATGTCTTCCATGGTTCTATTGACCCTCTCGGTCTGCCCATCCGTTTGCGGATGGAAGGCTGTGCTAAACTTCAGCTTTGTTCCCAACATTTGCTGCACCAGCCTCCAATCATTGGACGTGAACCGCCCATCTAGGTCACTCACGATGCTGCGGGGCACACCATGAAGCCGCACTATATTATCCACATAAAGCTTCGCCAGTTTCTCCACCGGATCATCCTTCCTATGCGGAATAAAATGCGACACCTTCGTTAATCGATCGACCACCACCCAAATGGCGTCGTTCCCTTTTTGCGACCTTGGCAAACCATGCACAAAGTCCATAGAGATGTCGTCGAATTTCCACTCCGGAATATGCAAGGACTTAAGAAATCCTCCCGGCTTTTGGCACTCCGCCTTCACCAAGGCGCAGGTTTGGCACTTTGCTACGTATAGCGCCACATCCTTCTTTAAACCCGGCCACCAAAACAGTTTCTTGACGTCGCGGTACATCTTCGTGCTCCCCGGGTGAATCGAGTACTTGGTATGGTGTGCCTCGTACAACAACTCCACCCGCAAATTGCCCACACTTGGGACGCACAAACGACCGTCTTTCCAAAGCAATCCGTCCTCCACAACGAATTGGGAATTTGACCCATCTAGAGCCTCTATCATGAACTGCTTCATATGAGCATCCATATCCAAAGCCTGCCGAATCCGATCAGCCAGGTCATATTGGACTTCAGTCCAATTCAGCACTGCTTCAGCACTAGATTGTCTATCCACACAAACAATCTCCAACGCCTCCAGCTCCTGCACCAACCGCTCATCATGCACTGATAGCCAATTCGCTTGAGCTGGGGCTCGACGACTCAACGCGTCCGCAACTGCATTCCCTTTGTCAGGCACGTAGTGGATCTTGAATGTATAGTCCCCCAGGAACTCCATCCACCTACGCTGCCGCATATTCAGATCTTTCTGATCAATCAAATACTTTAGGCTCTTGTGATCGGTGTAGATGTCAATCTTCACACCGTACAAATAGTGTCTCCACAGCTTCAAGGCAAAAATCACGGCCGCCAACTCCAAGTCATGGACCGGATAATTCCTCTCGTGCACTTTTAGCTGTCTCGAGCCATAAGCTATCACGCTGCCGTGCTGCAATAGCACGCAAACCAAACTGCTGCCCGAAGCATCGCTATATATCTCATAGCCTTCGGTTCCAACCGGCGAACTCAGCACAGGCACTGTGGTCAACCGACACTTTAACTCCTCAAAAGCTCGCGCGCACTCCGGCGTCCAAACGAACTTATGATCCTTCCTCGTCAAAGTAGTGAGAGGTAACGCTAACCGCGAGAAGTTCTCTACGAAGCGCCTATAATAGCCGGCAAGCCCCAAAAAGCTCCGGACTTCTGCTACCGTAGCAAGCTCAGGCCACTCCCGTATCGCAACGATCTTCGCCGGATCCACAGCAATACCCTCTCCACTCATTATATGCCCGAGGAACGCCACTGAGGATAGCCAAAACTCGCACTTCGAGAACTTGGCATACAACTGATTTCTCCTGAGTGTCTCCAACACCAAATGGAGATGCTTGAAGTGATCCTCCTCACTTTGCGAGTACACCAAAATATCGTCGATGAAGACGATCACGAAATGGTCCAAGTACTCCCTGAACGTCCTGTTCATCAAATCCATGAACACTGACGGCGCATTAGTCAGCCCAAACGGCATGACCGTAAACTCATAATGCCCGTATCTCGTACTAAACGCTGTCTTCGGGATATCACTCTCCCTTATACGCAGCTGATAGTACCCAGCCTTGAGATCTAACTTCGAGTACACCGTCGACCCGACTAACTGATCGAAGAGATCATCAATCCGGGGGATCGGGTACTTGTTCTTCTCAGTCAGCTTGTTTAGCTCCCGATAATCAATACATAACCTCAAGCTTCCGTCCTTCTTCTTAACAAAGAGGACCGGTGCGCTCCAAGGCGAAGAACTCGGGCGCACATACCCTTGCTCCAACAACTCTTGCAGTTGAACTTTCAGCTCCGCCATTTCCTTAGGCGCTAGCCGATACGGAGATCGTGACACAGGCTTTGCACCTGGCACTAGCTCGATAGTAAAATCTATCTCCCGTTGAGGCGGGGCTCCAGGAAGATCTGCGGGGAACACATCAGGGTATTCCGATACCACTGAAATACAATCCATCGCGGGCTTCGGCTTTGCAACCTCCACTAGTGTAAAGAACAGTTCTGCTCCAGCACGAACCGCCTTCACCACCTGAAGAGCAGACATCAACGTCTTACTCGACCCCTTTAAGCCCGTAAAAGTCGTCTCACGACTTGCTCCCAGCTTTACTTCCTTGCTACCGCAATCTATATGGGCCTGCTGCTCCGAGAGCCAGTCCATTCCATATATGACGTCGAACTCCACCAACGGAAGTAAGGACGCCCGCAGGTCAAACTCTTGCTCTCCAATACGAATCTTAACATCGCAGATCCTATCCGCTCGCATCGAACACCCATTTGGCAACAACACATCCAACTTATCCTTCGCCATCGAAGAAGGGACTCCGATGCGTAATATAAATCCTTCGGACAAGAAGGAGTGTGAAGCTCCCGTATCAAAGAGTGCTCGTGCCAGATTTTCACAAATCAACACAAATCCTAAACAAGTAGTGGTAAGGTAACATGTGCATAACAAGCATATAAAGGAATTGACTTGCTATAAATTAAACCGTACCTGTCACCACGTCAGCTTGCTTAATGGCCTCCTGTTGGCCAAGATTGTAGACCCTTGGTTGGGCCGGAGCATAGTGGGATGCGGTCGACTCCACCGCTTTTCCCTTCTCTTCATAAGTGGCTCCCGGCCTCCTCTCGGACTTAGGACGTCCGCTCCAACAATCACGGGCGAAATGCCCCGTCTTGCCACAAGTAAAGCACGCGCCCGGGGTCCGACTCGTAGTCGCCCCAGAAGCACCAGAAGGAGCTGGACCCGAAGTCCTATGTTTCTTGAAAGCCCTCCGATAGCCGGACTTTGAGGTAGTCGGCACTTTAAACTCAGATTTTCTATCAACCAAGCCTTTCTTCGCCTGCACGTTCTTCATGTCCTTCTCCAAGGACCGGGCAGTATTGACCAAGGTTAAGAAACCCTGCGTCATTGGCCCCGACAGTAATAATCTCAGCTCATCCCTCAGGCCTTCATAAAAATGATTTGTCTTGCGCTCCTCATCCATGATGGTGGAGCTAGCATAACGACTCAACCGCGTAAACTCGTGGAGATATTCATCCACGCTCCTCTCACCCTACACCAACTTCAGGAATTCATTCTCCATTGAAATCCTCTGAGTAGAAGGGAGGTATCTTGCCAAGAACAATCCCGAGAACTCTTCCATCGGAACGTCTATCAGTTGTCTACCTCGCAGATGATGCAGCTCCAAACCTTCCCACCACATCCTCGCTTCACCGTCCAGCAGGAACGTAGCAATGGTGGTCATCTGCCACTCCTCTGTCTCCGTCGCTGTCATGACTCTCTTCACCCTAGAGAGCCAGTCTTCAGCCTGAGATGGGGTTCCCAACCCCGAGAATAACGGAGGGTTAAAGCTCATTACATGCTTCAACTGCCTCTCAGTCGCCCTCCTTGGCACTATTGGTTCCACAATCACTTGCTCCACCCTCCTCGGCTCAGCCTCTTGTAGAGGTACTTGCTCCATCACAGGAGCGGGCTGCTGCGCTTGCCTCCCAAGCTGCGCATTTATCACGGCCAACACCGCTTCAGCCACCAGTCGAATATTCTCAGCCGATAGGGGTGTTGCAGGAGCAACCTCCGGTGCACTACTTGCCTCAGAAACTCGGCGTTCTGACGGCCCAACACCACTTCGGGTCACCTATAGTGGTACAACACACCGTTAAGCGACCAAATAAATTGCAAACAGCAATTATAGGAACACGCAGGTTCCTCAAACACGAGTATTTTCATTCCTAAGTGGACATTCATGGGTTCTTTTTACTGTTATAACGATGATGCACACAATGTGCTCACCACCCCTTAAAAAGAATTCGCCCACGAATTCAGTTTAAGCCCGACCAAAACCAGTAGTCTGATACCAAATTGTAACACCCCCTATCCGTCGCATAGTATATAGCAGTAGGTCCGGCCGGGGCCCGACGCCATATACCACAGACAGACCGGGTGGTTACGTATGGAAACCATCCAACCAATCTCAACGTCCTACACAGAGCATTCTAGCGGAAGCAGTTTATATAAGTTGTAAACAAGAACCCAGCAATAAGCATGAATGTCCACTAATACCAAAAGGAATGTTATTACAAAATACTCAAAAGTCGGCCTTAAGGCCTTACAAAATGTTTCACTTGACTGTTACATGATTTACAAACCACGGCACGCAGGCCGGTCATACATGAATAAAGCAATAAACATTTCCATTTGGGCCTTCGAGGGCCAGCTTCGCAAAAAGGGCTTTAGCCCGCTATTGACTGCTTGGTCCAGCTGCACCTGCAAGCAACAAACCACCGCACGGTGGCAAAACAAGGCAACGGTCAGCAATGCTGACCAAATTATAACGATCCCGCCCCCAACTCGGGGCGGCGATGCTCCTTCCCTGCATTTCATTAGCATAAGCGAGCAATTTATAACCATAGCCATTTCATCGCAGGCGTTGGCTCGCACGGCCACACGCCCCGTGCACTCAGGGCACATTCACGGTGAACCGGTCGATGTCACGTCAATTAAAGCCATTAACATTCCGGACTCACCACCGCCACTTAGACGGCCATTCCTATGAGCAAATCGTCTTCCTGGCATTGGTCACGTCAATTTAAGCCATTGACCGCCGAAGACTCACATCTATGCCAACGGCGAGTGCCATGTAACTTTAGGTCTCTCTAACCCGAACGACATAAAGCGGGTACGGCTCCATCTAACCCGTGCTCACATCGCAACGACAATTTAAGCCATATGCGCGGGTCAAACTTTCACCGAGTCCCATTCTAACACATGTCACATAACCCCGTTATGTTCAAGTTGGCTCTCAGGCCACCAAGTTGGCAAGACCTCGTGTCCGCCCAGTTTTCCGGGTGCACCTTTGGGTTAGTCCCCAAGGCTCCCTGCTGCAATCTACCGCGTAGAAAACCCGAAAAACACCCAATAGCACGGAGTCTTCTCCGGCCTTATGCAATGCAACATCACCGATCCGGACTAACATGTCCGGGTAGGCTTCAACCAAAATGCCTATGTCCGTTCTCGCATACGGACTCTAAACAACGGGGACTTCACATATCTACCCGAAGGAACGCCTCCAACTCTCCGCAAACTCGCGAGAGCGGGCTTCCTATGCAAAGAAAGAGAGCGACTCATGCTCAAGATGAGGATCGTTACCCTTGCGGTCCTCTTTGGCGCCATCGAAAAGTAATCGGATGGAAATCACCGCACTTGCGTCGCCTCCGTGGATCCGGAGTCGGCTTGCGATTCGGAGCTCCGAAGCTCCTCCAATGGCGGATCTAGCTCCTCTTCTTCTTGCCTTAGCTCTCCTTTCTCCAAGGATTTAGAAAGAGGATAAGTGGAAAAAGTGAGGGTTTTCTAAGTCAAAACCCGGGTATATCCCTTCAGGAACAACCCCCAACCGTTGGATCTTCAGTCAAAGAAATGAACGGCTTCGATTCGGGGCTGAAATGCCCAATCTGGACCGAACACGGCCTGGCACACGCCCGTGTCCAGGGCCGTGTGCCTCATTCGCCGTCAAAATCGAATCACCTGGAACCTCACACGGGTATCGAACACGCCCGTGTTCGAGCTGACACGCCCGTGTTCCACCTGACACGGCCGTGTACCCCATGATTTTTTTGCCGTTTTCAACCCGAGCACTGCACGGGTTCTAGGACACGCCCGTGTCCTTGCCCGTGTCACCTTGACACGCCTGGGCTCCAGGCTGTGTACATGATCTCGACACTTCGTGGCTAAGTGTCGACACGGGTCGACACGCCCTGCGACACGCCCGTGTCGCAGGCCGTGTGCCATGTCTCGACACACTGTCGACACCAAAGTGTCGACTTCGCGGGACGAGTGTCGACACGGGTTGACATGCCCTGCGACACGCCCGTGTCGCAGGCCGTGTGCCGTGTCTCGACACAATGTCGAAGTACTGTGTCGACTTCACGGCTAAGTGTCGACACGGGTCGACACGCCCGTGTCGCAGGCCGTGTGCCCAGTCTCGACACAATGTCGAGACCAAAGTATCGACTTCGCGCCTTAGTGTCGACACAGGCTTGACACGCCCTGGGACACGCCCGTGTCCCAGGCCGTGTGCCTGCAGCCAGAACTCAAATTGGCCCAAAAATATTCCCCTTTGCTCCTTTGAGTTTCGGGGCGTTACATAAATAATCAAACATGGTACCTGGATAGTGGATTCTCCAAATATAGGACTGGCAGCAAGGACATCTTAACCAGCTATAAGTCCAAGCTAGGACCAAAGGTTATCTTTGGTGATTCAAAATGTGGCCAGTCTGAAGGTTTTGGAGAAGTGAAGATTGGAGCAGTCACTTTCAAGAAAGTGATATATGTCAGAGGACTCAAGCATAACCCCATATCCATAAGTCAGTTATGTGATGAAGGTTATCAGGTACACTTTAACTCATCTTCTTGCACTATTTCTAATAAAGAAAAACAAACTATTTTAATTGGGAATAAACAAGGTAACATATACTTAGTTGATTTTCTTTCTGCCAATCCTGATATCTGCTTACTTAATATAACTAGTAATCAGAATGATTTATGACATAAAAGGCTAGGTCATGTAAACTTGAAAAACATTGCTAGGCTATCAAAAGATAACCTTGTTAGAGGTTTACCTTCTGGTCCCTACAAGAAGGAAGTCCTTTGTAGGGCTTGTTAACTAGGCAAGCAAACTAAATCTAGTTTTAAATCTGTTAATAAAAGTGATTCACCTAGGATTTTGTATTTTCTATACATGGATCTCTTTGGACCTATTGCTGTACAAAGCCTAGGAGGGAAATCCTACACCTTAGTTATAGTGGATGACTTCTCAAGGTTCACTTGGGTGTCCTTTCTGAGATCTAAGTCAGATACCTTTAAGGTTCTTACAGATTTTTGCAGGACCATACAGATTGAGTTCTCTACTCATGTTGCATTGATCAGAAGTGATCACGGCACAGAGTTTGAGTCTCTTCTTATGCATGAGTTCTGTGAGAAGGAAGGTATCAGGTACTGCTTCTCAGCTCCTAGAACTCCTGAACAAAATGGGGTAGCTGAAAGAAAAAATAGGACATTAATTGAAGCTGCAGGTACATTACTTGCAGATGCTTACATGTCACTAACCTTTTGGGCAGAGGCTGTAAACACTGCAAATTATGTCCTGAACAGAAACCTGATACATAAACTAAAGAACAAGACTCTCTATGAATTACTTAAAGGGAAGCAACCTAAAATCAACTATTTTAAAGTATTTGGATGTATATGTTATATTCACAATAACAATAAAAGATACATTAGAAAGTTTGAGGCTAAGGCTGAAGAGGGAATTTTTCTAGGATATTCCCAAGTAAGCAAAGCCTATAGGGTTTTTAATAAATCATCACTAAATATTGAAAAATCTATTCATGCTACATTTGATGAAGCTAACATGTCTTGCTAGGAGAAAGAAGTTTCTACCAATAATCCTTTGCAGGTACCTCACTTGTGTGAGGGTTTGGATGGACTTAAGCTCACCCAAGAGGTTCCAACACATCCTTCTCAACAAGTCATTGAAGAAAGTGAAGATGAAGGCACTGAAGAAATTGATCTTCCCCCAACAACAAACATAATTCCACAAGAGAAATTAGTTTCTAATGCTGTTGCAGAACCAACTCCACCCACTGATCTTGTCACACTAAGGGATCACCCCAGATCTCAAGTGATTGTAGACATATCAGCAGGTGTACAGATAAGGCATCAACTCAACCAAGATTTGATGCATGCCTCTTTTCTCTCTCAGGTTGAACCTCTATCCATCCATGATGCAGAGCAAGATCCCCACTGGATCATTACAATGCAGGAAGAATTAAACTAATTTGAGAGATGTAGAGTTTGGGATTTGGTTCCAAGATCCCAAAACTACCCAGTAATTGGAACCAAATGGGTTTATAGAAACAAGCTGGATGCCCAAGGAGTGATTATGAGAAACAAGGCTAGGCTTGTTGCTCAAGGATATAGGCAAGAGGAAGGAATAAATTATGACCAAACCATTGCACTTGTGATAAGGTTAGAGGCAATCATAATATTACTTGCCTATACAGCCTACAAGAGATTCAAGGTCTATCAAATGGATGTGAAAAGTGCTTTTCTGAATGGAGTATTGAAAGAAGAGGTTTATATTGAACAACCTCTAGGTTTTGTCTCTCCAACTCACCCCTCTTATCTTTTTAAATTGCATAAAGCTCTTTATGGTCTAAAGCAAGCTCCAAGAGCTTGGTATGAGACTTTAGCTAGCTTTTTGATAGAGCATAAGTTCATTAGAGGTATAGTAGATAAGACACTTTTCACTAGAGATCATAAGGACCAAATATTGTTAGTACAAATATATGTGGATGACATCATATTTGGGTCTACTGATTCCAAATTATGCAAGAGGTTCTTTGACCTCATGCATTCTAAATTTGAAATGAGTAGCATGGGTGAGCTCTCCTACTTCCTTGGTCTCCAAGTGAAGCAGCTCCCTAATGACATCTTCATCTCCCAAGCTAAATATGCAAAATAGCTTATCAAAAAGTTTGGGATGACTGATGTCTCAGCAAAGAAAACACTTGTGGCTACAAATGCTGTAATAGACTCTGATCCACATGGGAAACCTGTTGACCAGAAATTATATAGGGGCATTGTTGGGTCCCTATTATATCTTACAACTAGCAAACCTTATATCATGTTTGTCACATGCCTTTATGTTAGGCTCCAAGTGAACCCTAAAGAATCTCATCTAATTTTCCTAAAAAATACTTTGAGATATATAAAGAGTTGTCTTAGTCTAGGCCTATGGTATCCCACTGAATCAGAATTTGAGTTAACTAGATAATCAGATGCTGATTTTGCAGGATGCAGGGTGGATAGGAAAAGTACTTCAGGAACCTGCCAGCTCCTGGGTATGAGATTAGTGTCCTGGTTTTGTAAGAAACAGTCATCTGTGTCTACCTCAACTGCCGAGGCAGAATATATTACAGCTGGCAGCTGTTGTTCCCAGATGCTGTGGATTCAAAATTAATTACTAGACTATGGTCTCAACTTAAATAATTCAACTCTACTATGTGATAACACAAGTGCTATAGCCATAGCACAGAATCCAGTCCATCATAGTAGGACTAAGCATATAGATATTACGCATCATTTCATAAGAGAGTCTGTAGACAAAAATAAGATTAAACTTCTCTATATCTACACTGATTTACAAAGAGCTGACATTTTCACCAAATCTCTGGATGAAAGAAACCATCTGTTTTTTATAAATAAGCTTGGAATGATCAATGGAGAAGACTTAGTTTAGTTTATGTCTGCACTCGACGAATTTTCTAGAGTTCGTCGAACGGAGCTCGACGAACTAGGGATAGTTCGGGAGATATTTGTCGAACGGAGGTCGACGAACTCTCTGTGAGTGATGTTGTTTTCATCGAACGGAGATCGACGAATCTACTTCAGAAAACTTTCGTCGAACGATGCTCGATGAAATGTCTTCAAATCTTCAGACTGAGCTCAATGAATTTTTTAACTCTAAATTAATTCGTCGAACCCAGATCGAAGAATGTTTTAATTTTCGTGGAACGGAGTTTGTCGATTCATATTCTGAAAATCCTTATATCTAGGTTTTCTTCGACCTCCGTCCCGCGCTTTCTATTCCCTTGCACTTGATCGTCATTTTTCTCTCTTGTAGGTGATTTCATGGCGATTCCAGCGGGAACATTGGCTGCGATGAAGTTTGACATCGGCTTCGATGTCGACTTTGATTCTTTTCAGCATTCGGACCTAATATTTCTGCATATTCTGGAACTTCTGGAAGAGCAACAACTGAATAATCTGAAGACAACAAGGATTAAAATATCTGGAACTGAGATTAGAGAATGGGTCTACACATCTTCAACTACAGAAGAAAATACAATGATTGGAACAATTGCGGGTAATGCCATTTCTCTATCTCCCGTCGTTTTGACTGAAATCTTTGGATTGAGCAATGAAGAAGATGAACTGGAAATTGAGAATGAGGAATATGATATGATGTTAAGAATGATGGGTTATGCTGGAGATAACCCTAATAAATTGTTGAACAAGCACTTATCTGCATAATATAAGTTTCTGACAGATATTGTTGGGAAAGTCTTGCTAGGCAAGCACACTGCACATGATTATATAACCAGGCATCAGTTTCTGGTTATGTATGCAGTGGTTAATAAGAAGCAAGTGGCTTGGGCTCAGATCATCTTTGATCTAATTAGGAAAAAGAACAATAAAAAGGAAGTTTGTTTTGGAAGGATCCTAGGGATCTTCTTAAAGGAAAAGGCTGCTTAATCACTGGTCTCCCCGACCATATTCATAAATGTCAGCAAAAGGCTAACCTGTGCCTTGTTTGGTAGGTGGGAGAGGACAATCTCCAAGCCCTCTAAGGCTTCAACCTCTTCCACCACATCTTCTGAGAGCACAAGGGCTGTTAGAGCCACTCCCCACCCTGCTGAAGAGAGCATTCCCTCACCACCATCTCTTCCAGCCATCCAAATCCCTTCCACAACCCACACCATCATTCTAACTTCCATGCCTCCATCATCCACCATTCATACCTCTCCAACAATAACTCATCTTCCTACACCTCCTCTATCTCCCCATGGAACACCTCAATCTCCTCATGCTTTACCAGCTCCATCACCACCATCATCTCCTCTTCCACCCCACTTGTCCTCCATACCATCCTTCAATCTACTGTCATCTCCTCCCACTACTCCTTCTCCTCCAAATCAATCCATCCAGGATATCCAAATGCAAGATGCTCCTCCTCCATCCTCACCAACATCTACCATCCCTCCAAATGTTTCCACCCAACCACCATCTGAAACACCAACTACAACTCCACCACTGGATCTCTCCACCATCTCATCTGTCATTGCCCTCATTACACCCTCCTCAAAACAATAATAACAGAGGCCATTACACCTCTTGTTACTTCCATATCTACCATATCTGCACAGATATCTGCCCTCACTACTGCCCCATCTTCATTTAGGGTCCTGGCTCCAGTTATTACTAAAACCAGGCAGGGGGAGATGCTTGATGAAGAAGCTGTAGTAGCTCAAGCAGTAGCAGTAGTTTCAGTTTCAGTAGCTCCAGCTACAGCAGATGCAGAGGCAGCAACATCAGAAGATACAGATTTTATTGATTCTATTAATTTTATGAGACTGACATGGATATAGAAGAGTCAGCTCCAGAAGAGTTAATTACTGTTGGTGATTTCATCATTAATCCCACAGTAGATTTAGAATATTTGTTGAAAAGTTTTGATACTGCATTTTTGAGCTTCCCTCCAGCAGATTATACTAAGCCATCCTTAGCTATTGTTCCATATTCTTCCCCCAACAGTCCTAAAGTTTCCAAGCAACTAAGAGACAGTTTTGTTATTCCAGAACCTGTAGTCATCCCATCCCCTCCAGAAATTATTTCTGCCCCCAATTTTGTTATGGATGACTCTTCAATGCCAGATCTTGATGCCTTGATCTTGGCTAACATTGAAGAAGAGAATAAGGCAGCTGTTGAAAGCATTATCAGAGTTAGTTCTCCAGTTCCTGTTGAAGTTTCTCCTCCAGCTCCATCTAAACCTGAGAAGCTAGCCTATTATCTCTGCTGAGGCTCTGAAGGCTTTAAATGATATATATGATAATCCTCAAGGATCTGATGATGATGATGATAATGAGGATGAGGATTCTGATGATGAACCCAAGAAGAGGCAAGTATCTAAGAAAAGGAAAGATCCTCCTCCTCCTGCTCCTACACCAAATCCAACCAATGACACTCCCTACTACATCCTTTAGAAGATAACTCCATATAAAGGGATGCCAGCTTGGATGTGGTTGTCTAAAAATGAACAGAAAGAAAGGAAAAGAAGCAGAAGATACTCCCCTCCTCCAACTCAGAAATACAGAAGGGACCCTCCTCCTCCTCCTCCAACTGCTGGTGATTCAGGCACAACTTCTCAAAGGACTACCCAATTTCAAACTTATCAAATACATCAGGGTAGGTCTTCTTCCTTAAAAAACATCCATTAAAGACAATATCCATCTGGAAAGCAACACCAACCTCAACAACAACAGCAACACCAGCAACACAAACAGTAAAAACTTCCTGAACATCAACAAGTTGAAAGCTCCAACAGACCTCCTTCTCCTCCTATACCCTTTGAAGATCCAAAAATAGGTACTTCAGCTAGGATGGCCAGGTTCTAAGAACTTGTTGGTCTTTCAATGATCAACAAAGCCAGAGCTGAAGGAAAAGATCCCTCAGAGTATACAACAATGTCAAAATACAGGAAAGAATAGCTTAAGAGGTTTGAGAAAGCTAACAAGTTTTTCAATGTTGATGATTATATGAAAATGCACCCAGAAGCAGTAGTCCCAAGAGCCACATTTTTGAAGATTATAGGGGTTGCTGATATGACCATGACCAAAGTGTAAGCTTCTGATCCAAATAGAGAGATTATTTTTACCAAGCCTGGAGACAAGAGCAAAGAAGAGAAGCCAAAAGAGAAGAAGCAAAAGAAATTAGTTCTGAGCTATTTAATTTTTGTTATATTTTTAAACTGTTTTCTTATTTCTGAACAAAGCTTATCTATATATATATCTGATGCATGTATTATTGATCTCTGCCAGATATATGCTTTCTTACTTTGTTTATTTTCATTTTAGTTTGAGTCTGTTATTAGTGACCTCACCCAAATAGGGGGAGATTATTGGATCCCTAGTTTGATTTGGGCTATGTTCACTAAGTTAGGATCTTGTGACCCATCATGATAGCCAGGGCCATAGTTGTGTCCTAGAGTCTAGGCTAAGGCCATAGTTTCAACATCACATGGAACAACCATCATCAGACTGCCAGAGACTTCAAAGACTTGGAGATTTCAAAGACTCGGTAAAATGAGTTCGACGTTCGTCGAACTCAGGTCGACGATTGTCGTGCTCAGCTCGACGATCTCAGAGAAAATTCTCTGAGCTGAGCTCGACGAACTTGATTCTCAGGTCGACGATCTTTGGACTCTACCTTCAGCATTCTAAGTCCAGACTTTGTTCTCTAGACTCTAGTCGATGAACTTAGTTCTCTGGTCGACGATTTCTGGATTCTTTACTTCAACTATTTATAGCCAGAAGTTTCTCAATTTTCTAAGTCCAGAATCATCTCCAGTCGACGAATTCAAGATTCTCAGCTCGACGAACTTTGACCACTTTGGCAAGAGTTATGTAGCAGCAGTTAGTGGTTCTCAGCTCGACGAAAACAAATTCTCAGGTCGATGATTTCTGGATACTTCACTTCAACACTTCATTCCAGAAGCATCTGAAAATATTCTAAGTCCAGAAATACTTTGCTGAACTTCAGTCAACGAAACCAGTTATCAGCTCGACGAACTCCATACACAGAATAGGCAAAGTTTCTAGAGAGTGCATTTCTGTTTTCACCTCGACAATCTTGGAACTCAGCTCGACGAATAGAAGCTATCTGGTCAACGAACACAACTTCTCATCTTGACGAACTGTGGACTCAGCTCGATGATTTCTGTTATCTGTTCGGCGAATCTAGACTTAGTTATTTCCTTTTTTCTGTCCCTTTCCTACTGTAATAATTCCTGTGTAATTAATGCTCAAACATTCTCTGAATATAGTCGTTAAAAGGAGCATTAATTATGGTCTTCTCCAGGATTATTGCTTGCCATTTTTCTATGGGACAGTTGGGGAAATAATTCAATGCAGTTTATTCTCAAGGCCGTCAGCATTGATTGCAGAGGAATTCAAATTTCGAAAGATAATTTTGACAGGAAATATAAAAGATATTTTCTCTCTTTTCCTGTACAGCAGAATAGAAGAATAGAACCTAGACACACAGACAAAAAAAATTACAATTAGTCTGTAACAAGAAACTCGCTGCTCTCTTTCTCAGAACTCTGATACAACAACTCAAGAATCCCTAGACTAGAAGAACATCTGCTACCTGAAGAAGAAGAACAATCAATCAAAATCAAGAGTCTTCATTCTTCAACTCTCCAGGACACTTCAAAGGAAAACAACTATTCCATCTATCAAGAAGTTCCTGAAGATCCTTTCTGGTCAAGGATTAAAGATTGAAGACCTATCACCCTGAAGCAAAGCTCCAGATTTCCCTGAACCATTTTACATCACAGGGGGAGCCATTTGCTAAAATCATATCCACAAGTCTTCTCAGTTGTATATTGAGAAAGAGAAGACAATATCATCTCTCACCCCCCCCCCCCCACTGTATAAAGGGTTATAACTCCCTTCAAAAGTTATTCTTGGTTGCAAGTCACCTAACCAAAAGACTTGAGGTTTGGTTTTTGAGAACCTGATCAAAAGCTCATTGGTGTCAGGCACCTGATCAAAAATCTGAGTGGATTCCTACCAGGGTGGTAGAAGAGTGGATGTACCCAGGTTGGGGAACCACTATAAATTTCTTGTGTTGTCTGGTTGCCCCTTCTTTTTGTTCTTGCTGTGTTTGTGCTTTCTAGGATTGCTGTGTTTATATTTTATTAAATTGTTTATGCACTTTATCAATTACAACAAAAGTTGTAAAAGATTTTAAGGGTTTAAGAATACTCTATTCACCCCCCCCCCTCCTGTAGAGTATTTCAGATCTCACACATCACTTTCACTGTCCCTGTGCAGGTGCTGGAGAACCAAGCGGGACGCATAAAGGCTGAAGTTCCTGCTGTCGCTGCTACTACTGCTAGCCCTCGAAGGCTAAATGAAACTACAATGTTTGATTATACGTGGCTGGCCTACGTGCCAATGTTTGAGGCCACTGTTGTGTAAAGCCCTGTAAGGCTATAAGTCCAGTTGACTTTGTATTTTCTACGATTCCTGTTTATATAAATGTGGAGATTATGTATGGTGGACATTCCTGTGTGTGAGTTCAGCTTCGTGTTATAGGCTTCCGCTAGAATGCAATGAGTTAGGATGCGCAACTCTGGTATCACTATATTACTTTCCCGCCTATTTTATGGTATATGCTGTGGGGCCCCAGCCGGGCCTTCTAGTATATACCTGTGAACGGATGGGGTCGTTACAATTTTGGTATCAGCTGTCTCGGTCTTTCCCTTTCGAATTTGTGGTTGAATTCTTTTGTGGGGTGGCGAGCACGTGTCTGTGCGAACCAAGTTAACACTAATGAACTCCGGAATGTCCACCTTGGGAATGCAAATACATGTGTTTGAGGAACCTGCGCGTTCCTATTTTGTTGTTTTGCTTGTGTGCGGTCGCTAGTGTGAGTGTCTTGTTCACCTATAGGTGACGCGGAGTGGTGCGGGGCAATCAAAGCCCCAACGTTCTGATGAAAGTACGACACCAGCAGAGGTGCCTACACCTTCGCCTTCTGCAGACATTGTGTGATTAGTTGTTGAGGCATTGTTTACCATGATCCAAGCACAGCTGATTGGGCAGGCGCAAGGGCAGGCACAGCCAGCATTGATGCTATAACAGGTTGCGGTGAGGCCAGAACCTTTAGCGGCTGTGGATCCTCGAGCAACTGAGAACCAGTTGAAGCAGTTCATGAGTTTTAACCCACCTACGTTTACGGGCCTGAGATCCCCTACGCAGGCTGAGGACTGGCTGTCGCGCGTGAAGCGGACTATGATGGCGATTGGAACGGAGGAACATCAGAAAGTCACCTTAGCCAACTTCTTGCTGGAAGGAGAGGCTCGTTTATGGTGGGATGAGATGGAACTACACCACTTAGCGGGTCGATCGTTATCACAAGTGTCGATTGTGGAATTCTCCCGCCTCTTCCTGGAAAAGCACCTCCCGGCGGCACAATGTATTGCCATTGAGAACGAGTTCCAAAGGCTGACGCAAGGAGAAAGCAGTGTTGAAACGTACCTGCATGAGTTCACACGCTTGGGGCGGTATGCGGGTTCTATTTTTGTTGATGAGCAAAGGAAGACTAATAGTTTCTATGAAGGACTGCAGGACGAGTTACGATTCCTGATCTCTAGTTCCGTGAACCAAGGATTCCAGGCATTGGTCAACACTGCGTGCGCGCTGGAAAAGGATATGAAGAGGGTGCATGGGAACAGGGTCTTGGCTGTGACACAACCGGAATTCAAAGTGCCCCGACCAGCGAAGTCATTTTTCAAGAATAGATGGGGCAAGAGGTCCAAGTCGGCTGGACAATCCCCTTCTACCGTTGCATCGGGAGCAACGTCGGGGGCCACTTTAAAGTCGGAGACTCGTACATGCTTTAATTGTGGACGGGTGGGGCATCTAGCCTATGATTATCGGGTACCGCCAAAGAGTGAAAAAAGGTGGGAGCGTCGTATGCGGAGAAAGGAAAGGCAGTCGTGGAGTCCTTTGCCTCGCAGGCGCAGCCCAAGAGTCTACAATCTTGGCCTGCAGGAGGCCATTAAGCAGAGTGACGTCGTCACAGGTATGAGTTAAGTTATGACATTATTTTGCTTATTGCATGCTTTGTATTGTATATTTGTATGCTACTTGTGAGTGTGACATGATTGTCACGGGCTTTATGATGATTCAGAATATGCTGGCGCGAGCACTGTTTGATACGGGTGCTTCACATTTGTTGGAACACCCTGTTACTAATTTGGGTCAGGATCACTATGTCTCTAGGATTTTATGTTTTGACCTTCTGTATAGATTATAGGTAATTTAGAATTGAGTCTAAGGGATCAGGAGTCTAGGTTTGGAAGCTGCCCTGAAGACCCAAGTTTTTCTGGAGACTAAGTCCAAATCGTCGAGCTCAGCACGACGTTTCGTCGAACTCCGGTCGACGATCGTCTAGCTCAACTTTGACAGATCGTCGATCTCCATTCGACGATCGCTGAGCTCAACTTCTCAATATCGTCGAACTCCATTCGACGATCGCTGAGCTCAGGTCGACGATTTTGGCTCTGCACTGGATCCTTATCTCTGAGCTCAGTTCGACGATCTTTGAGCTCAGATCGACGACTTCTTTGCTGCTTGCATTTTCCAATTCGCTGAGCTCAGCTCGACGATAGCAGAGCTCAGTTCGACGATTTCAGTTATCTTTCAGAATTCAAATTCAAATCAGATAGAAGTTATTCTGCATTTAATTCAGAAGATCTGCCAGCCGTTTTCATTTACTTCTGGAGCAAGTTTCAAGGGATTTTTCAAGGAATAATTCAGTGGACTTTCCTTCAGAACATTTTATGCAATTAAGGCTGTAATTAATTCAGACCAACGGCTATCTTTGACAGAGCAATTTTCTATTCAGACTCAGAGAATAAAAGATAGAATGTTTTTGAATCAGACAGAAGATAGACAAGAACAAGAGAATAGAGATAGACAAGTAGAGGACACCTCTCTATACACAGAGACTCTCTCAATCTTCTGTTAACAAGAATTCAGAAGAACACTCATCAAAAAGAGATCAAGCTTTCAAACATTCTTCAGATCTCTTCAGCTCTCAAGTGTTCAAGGCCAATATCATTTCAAGACTCCAGACACTCAACATTTCAGCTTGCTGAAATCATCTTCTGCTGGAGATCTATCTTTGAAGGCCTATCACCCTCAGCAAAGCTCATCTTCCTGAAGATTTCAAGGACTCAGGGGGAGCTTTGACAACATCACTGAATCCACATAGTCTTCTCAGTTGCTTGAGAAAGAGAAGACTGTCATCACTCTCTCAACCCCATTCTGTAAAGGGTTTTTCAAACTCCCTTCAAAAGTTTGAATCTGGTTTTTGAGCACCTTGTCAAAAGCTCATTGGTGGCAAGACACCTGATCAAAAAATCTGATCTGGTTTTTGAGCACCTTATCAAAAGCTCATTGGTGCCCAGGACACCTGATCAACTCATCCTGCAGTGGATTCCTACCTAGGGTGGTAGAAGAGTGGATGTACCCAAGTTGGGGAACCACTATATTTCCTTGTGTCATCTGGTTCTGCATGTTTTCTTTTTGTTTCTGGCCTAGATTTTCTTGTGCTTAGTTTCTGCATAGCTTAGTTTTATTTCTGCTTCCCTGCTTACACTCATTACAACAATTGTTGTAAAGCTTTGCAAAAGTTTTCTTTGTGTTTTTAAAAAGCACCATATACTCTATTCACCCCCCCCCCTTTAGAGTATATCAGATCTAGTTTCCCCTTTCAATTGGTATCAGAGCCAGGTTGGTTAAACATACCATATCTGATTTGGTTGTACAGGCTAACACCTGAACCCCAAAGATCCCAAACTAGATCCTTCTTTTATATTTCTTTATTAGATTTAGCTTGCACAAATCATGGCCCAAAACAAAGATTATGCAAGCACCAGACCTCCAGTGTGCAATCTGTCAAAGTTTGCACTTTGGAAAGCAAGGATTAGATTATACATGAACTCTATTGACGAAGATATTTTTAATTCTGTCTTAACAGTGTGTCCAAGACCTCCAGAGAGCACAAGCACAAATGCTGTTCCACCTCCATCAGGAACAGATGCTGACATTAAAAAGTGGAAAGTAGCTGATGCCAAGGCAATGAACATTCTAGCTCAGACAATGTCAGATGACATTTTTCAGAAGGTAGCTGAATGTAATTCAGCCAAGGAGATCTGGGACAAGCTTTCAGAAATTGTCTCTGGCTCAGCTGATGAGAGAAAGGACAGAAGATCTCATCTCATCTCCCAATATGAGAACTTCAAGAAGGGAGAAACTGAGTCAGTGGGAGAAATGTACAACAGATTGAGTCTAATTGTCAGTGAACTGAGGACATTAGACAAAGAAATCTCACTGACAGAACTCAATGACAAGATCCTAATGTGCTTCCCCAGCACTTGGGATTCAAGAATCTGGCCAATTAAAGATGCCAGAAGCCTAAATGAGATTACCACTGAAGCCTTGTTGGGTAAGCTCAAATCTTATGAGCTACTCATCAAGAACAGAGAAGAAGAACAAAAGGCTGCTTCTCCAGCCACAAGAAAGGAGAAGACTATTGCATTCAAGGCAGCTGAGGATCTGCCTGAAGAAAAGGCCACAAGCAATGATGAACTTCTCAGCCTGTTGGCCAAAAGATTCTATAAGATGGCCAGAAAGGACTTCAGAAGAAGATCATACAAGGAGCAAGATAAGCCAAGGTATGACAAGTCCACTGGCAATAGCAAAGACATTATTTGCTTTGGTTGCAGGAAACCAGGGCATATGGTTCCTGACTGTCCAGAAAACAAGAACAAGGACAGGAGGGACAGAAAAGAAAGAAGAAAGGAGAAGGACTCCAAAAGGCATGGAAGTAACAAACCTTCCACCAGCAAAAATAAGCACACAAGGAAAGGATTTGTTGCTGAATCCTGGAGTGAGACTGAAGAGGAGTCACAGGCCTCTTCCAGCTCAAGTGATGATGAGGATGATGCAGAGGAAAAAGAATTCTGCATGATGGCAATCAATGCCTCACAACACAACTCAGAGGAAGAGGAGTCAGAGTCAGACTCAGAAACTCAACCTGAAGAAGATCAGGTAATCAACTCTTTTGATTTCACTTCAGAAGATTTTAAACTTGAATTTAAAGCACTATGTTTAGACCTGCTAAAGTCTGAGAAAGAGATCATCTCTCTCAGAAATCAATTGTCTGAACACAATGCTTTAAAATCAGAAAACCTCAAGCTCTCTCAGGAGTTGGAGAACCATAGGGAACAGATAGCTTCACTGAAGAGTGAACTCTCTGAGGCCAAGAAGCTTGAAGAATCTCTCAATGGGAGAAGCATCAAGCTGATGGACATCACAAGCACAGTGAACTCAAGATTCAACAGTACACTGGGCTTGGGTGCCTCATCCAGCCAACCTATTGTTCTAACAACCCCTATCAAGTTCATTTCTGACAAGGGAAAGGGAGTTGTAGAGGTTGCCAGGAAAAATTCTGATCTGCCTCAGAAAACTAAAGTCCAGTACAAATCGTCGAACGGAGATCGACGATCGCCGAATGAAGATCGACGATCGCCGAACGCAGCTCGACGATCTCAGGACAAATCGTCGAACGCTGATCGACGATCTAAGCCAAGATCGTCGAACGCTGGTCGACGATCCCATATACCTGACCTCAGCCATAGTCGACCGTCGAACGGAGCTCGACGATCTGACCCAAGATCGTCGAACTCAGCTCCAAGATCGTCGAACAGAGGTCAGAGCTCTGGAAATTTTTTCAATGGCAAGTCAAAATTGAATCCTGAGGGTTCTTCATCCCAAACCTTAACCCTTATACTGAATGGATTTTACCTCCAAGGAGATATCATCCTGAAGGATATAAGAGTCAGCCAGGGATGTCTTTCATTTCTGAATTTAAAGGTTATCAACCTAGGCCCAAGGTAAACTGGGTCAAAAACAAGTGAATTGCTTAATGTGCAGGTGAAGACCTATCCAACATCTAACCAGCAATGGTATTTGGATAGTGGGTGCTCAAAGCACATGACAGGGAACAAGGACAACCTCAATTCCTTTAAAGCCAAGCTTGGACCCAAAGTTATCTTTGGTGACTCCAACTTTGGACAAACTAAAGGATATGGAGCAGTCCAGATTGGTTCTGTAACCTTCAAGAAGGTAGCATATGTGGAAGGACTGAAGCACAACCTAATCAGCATCAGTCAGCTATGTGATGAAGGCTACCAGGTGACCTTCAGCAAAACTCTATGCAAATCAAGTCAGAGGACAACACCACTGTGTTGACAGGTAAAAGGAAAGGTAACATCTACCTTGTAGATTTTCTTTCAACTTCTATAGATATCTGCTTATTCAATTCAGTTTATAGACCAAATGTTTTATGGCATAAGAGACTAGGACACCTAAACCTTAGAACTATTGCTAGGCTCTCCAAGGACAATCTTGTTAGAGGACTACCTTCTGGCCCCTACAAGAAGGAAGGACTCTGCAAGGCTGTCAATTAGGCAAGCAAACTAAAAACAGTTTTAAGTCACTTAATAAGAGTGATTCACCTAGGATATTGTATCTGTTACACATGGATCTATTTGGACCCATCACAGTACAAAGCCTAGGAGGGAAATCCTACACTTTGGTGATTGTAGATGACTTCTCTAGATTCACTTGGGTGTTCTTTCTAAGGAAGAAGTCTGATAACTTTAAGTGTCTGACAGAGTTTCTCAAATGTGTAAAGATTGAGTTCAATACTCACATTGCCCTGATCAGAAGTGATCATGGGACAGAGTTTGATTCTCTTCTTATGCAAGAGTTCTGTCAGAGTGAAGGGATCAGGCATACTTTCTCAGCTCCTAGAACTCCTCAACAAAATGGGGTAGCTGAAAGGAAAAATAGAACCCTTATTGAATCTGCCACTACATTGTTGTCAGATGCTCATCTACCTCTATCCTTCTGGGCAGAGGCAGTGAACACCTCCAACTATGTGCTGAACAGAAGCCTGATACATAAACTGAAGGGAAAGACTCCCTATGAATTACTCAAAGGGAAGAAACCTAAAGTTGACTATTTCAAAATTTTGGTTGCATTTGTTATATTCACAATAATGATAAGAAACATCTAGCAAAATTTCAAGCCAAAGCTGATGAAGGAGTGTTTCTGGGATACTCCATGATCAGCAAGGCCTATAGGGTATATAATAAATCATCATTAAAAATTGAGGAATCTGTTCATGTTTCTTTTGATGAAACTAACATGTCTTTCAAGGAGAAGATTTCTTCTACCATAGAACCTTTGCAGGAACACTCTCTAGTTGAAGATATGAACAAGCTACAGGTTGCTCAAGAAGATGAAAGCAGTGAAGATGAAAGCAATGCTCAACATATTGAAGCACAACCTGAAGAGCCAGTTGTTGTACCACAAGAGGAAACAACAACACAGGTTGGTGAACAATCAACACCCCCTGTTGATTTAGTAACATCAAGAGACCATCCAATTACCCAAATAATTGGAGAAATCTCAGCTGGTGTGCAAACCAGAAATCAGGTCAACCAAAACCTGTTGCACACCTGCTTCCTTTCTCAAATTGAACCTCAGTCCATTCAAGATGCAGAGCAAGATCCACACTGGATCATTGCCATGCAAGAAGAGTTGCATCAATTTGAGAGGAACAAAGTATGGGAACTAGTGCCAAAGCCTAAGGATCATTCCATTGTTGGAACAAAATGGGTATTCAGAAACAAACTGGATGATCAAGGAGTAATAATAAGGAACAAGGCAAGGCTAGTTGCCCAAGGATATTCTCAAGAAGAAGGAATTGACTACGACCAGACCTTTGCACCTGTTGCAAGATTAGAAGCCATCAGGATATTCTTAGCTTATGCAGCTCACAAAGGCTTCAAAGTTTATCAAATGGATGTCAAGAGTGCCTTCTTAAATGGAGACATCAAAGAGGAAGTCTATGTCAGACAACCTCCAGGTTTTATCTCTCCAACTCATCCTGATTTTGTTTTTAGATTAAATAAAGCATTATATGGTCTCAAGCAAGCTCCTAGAGCATGGTATGAGACCCTAGCATGCTTTCTTTTGGAAAATGGTTTTATAAGGGGTAGAGTAGACCAAACTCTTTTCATTAGAACCCATAAGTTCCCATACCCTACTAGTACAAATCTATGTAGACGATATCATTTTTGGTTCTACTGACTCAAAATTGTGCAGAAGGTTTTCTAACCTAATGCATTCTAAATTTGAGATGAGTAGCATGGGTGAGCTATCCTTCTTCCTAGGATTGCAAGTCAAACAACATGCTGAAGGCATCTTTATTTCTCAAACCAAATATGCTAATGAGCTGGTTAAGAAATTTGGCATGTCTGAGGCATCTTGCATGAAAACACCCATGCCTACCAATGCTGTATTGGATGCTGATGAACATGGGAAACCTGTTGATCAGACAACATATAGAGCAATGATTGGCTCTTTACTGTATCTTACAGCTAGTAGACCAGATATAATGTTTGCTACATGTATATGTGCTAGATTCCAAGTTAGCCCTAGAGAGTCACACCTCACATTAGTAAAGAGGATTCTCAGGTATGTTAAAAGTTGTCCAAATCTAGGTCTCTGGTATCCAAAAGATTCAGCATTTGAGTTAACTGGATTCTCTGATGCTGATTATGCTGGATGCAGAATTGACAGGAAAAGCACCAGTGGAACTTGTCAGTTCCTTGGTGATAGACTTGTCTCTTGGTTTTGCAAGAAACAAACATCTGTGTCAACTTCAACTGCTGAAGCTGAATATATGGCTGCAGGCAGTTGTTGTTCACAAATACTGTGGATTCAAAATCAACTCCTAGACTATGGTTACAACTTAGAGAAGTCAAAAATCTTTTGTGACAATACAAGTGCTATCTCCATAGCTCAAAATCCAGTCCTCCATAGTAGGACAAAACATATAGAGATTAGGCATCATTTCTTAAGGGATAATGTTGAAAAGAACAAAATTGAATTGCAGTATATCCCAACTGATTTACAAAGGGGAGATATTTTCACCAAGCCTTTGGATGAAAAGAAACATACTTTCTTCCTAAATCAGTTAGGAATGTTAGATGGAGGAAGTCTTAAATAATACTCAAGATTTTGAAAGCTAAAAATGGACCAAGACTAGGCAAAATTCTGATTTTCATTAGTGTCTAGGATTTCTCTGATCTCTGAACTGCGCTCGACGATTTCCCCACAGATCGTCGAACGGAGTTCGACGATTTCCAGAATCGTCGAACTGAGTTCAGCGCCCCTCAGACAGTATGAACTGTCTCCTTTGGTCAACGATCGTCGAACGGCGCTCGACGATTTTGTTCACTGAACGATCGTCGAACGGAGCTCGACGCCTTTCCAGATCGTCGAACGGAGATCGACGATTTTGGAGTCTCTTCAGATTCCTTTAGAAGCCTCGATCGTCGAACTGAGTTCAACGATCTTTCCTTTTCTGCGTCGAACCCTAATATAAAACTCTTTTTTCGTCGTCGTTCTCTCTTGCGCTTTCAATTTCTCTGCAAACTTCTCTTCCCTCCAAGCAGTTCTACACTTGGTCGTTTTGTCTGTTGATTTTTTGCAGGTACCATGGCCGTTTCTGTTGCTGTGCTCGCCGCCATGAAATTTGATGCCGGCTTTGACATCGATTTCGATTCCTTCAACACAACCGATCAAATCTTCCAGGATATTCTCAGATTGTTCAAAGATCAGCAATTATCTGCCCTGATGACAACCAGAATCAAACTAGCATCTGATGAGATTAAAGAATGGGTATACACTGCCCACAACCTGGACAACAATACCATAGTTGGTTCCATTGGTGGCACCCAGGTACCTATGACTCCTGCAGTATTGACAGAGGTTTTTGGTTTAAGAAATGGTGAAGATTCTGCTGACCTTTCTGGAGAAGAGTTTGCTGATGTACTTGCCAGGATGGGTCATCCTGAGGGGAACCCTAGCAAGCTGTTTAAGAGGAACCTGTCTGTGGAATACAGGTTTATGGCTGATGTAGTAGGCAAGGTTCTCTTGGCCAAGCATTCTGCTCATGACACAATCTCCAGATATCAGCTCTGCCTTATGGGAGCTCTGGTAGATAGCAAAAGCTTGAACTTGTGAGAAGTATTCTTTGATTTGTTGAAGAAAAAGATCAACAAGACATTTGTGAACTTTGGAAGAATTCTGGGAATCTTCCTCCAGGCTAAGTGTCCCTACACTGCTAGTCTCCTCTGGAGTGCACATCAATGCCTCCAAGAGACTCACCTGTGCCCTTTTTGGGAAATGGGACAGGCAAATCTCCAAGCCCAGCAGGCCCTCTTCTTCTGGCCCTTCAGGCACCAGGACTCTAAGAGTCACTCCACCCCAGGCCTCTGCCCCTGCAGAGGACCTGCCTGCTAGTGCTGCTGCTTCTCCTCCTCCAAGCTCAACCCTACCTCCGGCTCCATCCACCTCTCCAGCCACCTCCACAATTACCATCTCCAGCCCATCTCCAACTTCAATTCCATCCCCAGCAACAATTTCCTCTCCAACAGCAGACCACCTCCATCCCCTTTTCTCCTATCCACCTCCAGATGTCACCTCATCCCCATTCCCTCCAACTTTCACTCTCCTGGATGACTCCTACATGGATGATTCCCCCTCTTCTCCTCCAGATTTGCCATCCTCCTCCACATCTTTCCAAGACCTTCTCCACCAGATTCTTGATCAACCCACCTTCACTCCCTCCATTTCCATCCCTCTATCCTCCATCTCTACCATACCCTCTCCTGAGCCATCCCTTCCACCCTTCAGCCCTCCTCCTCCAGCTCCCTCAGCCATCCCTGTACCCTCTACCTCTGCTCCCCTTGAGCATGTAGATCTCCCAGCCCTTGCTGATCAGTTGTATGAGCTCCTTGCACCTAGGCTCTCCCTTCTCATGGAGGCCTCTTTAGCTCCTCTACAACAATCAGTGGCAGCTCTCTCTGCCAGGCTGTCCTCTTTCCTTACTCCTATAGCAGCACCCCCAGCAGTGTGCCTTGATGCACAGGTCTCTGCATCCAGGCAGGGGGCGATGCCCTATGAAGCCAGCTTCCATGCTGCTGTTGCTGCTGCTGCTCCTCCTGCTGTTGTCTCTCATACTACTACTACTGCTGCTGCTTCTGCTTCTACTACTGCTGCCATTCCAGTCATAGCAATAGACCTAAGGTCTCTGCTATCTATTTTTGACACTGCTTACTTCTGCTGCCTCCCAGAGCCATATCCTGTCCAGCCTCTAGAGGCTCTTGCTGCCCAGTCAGAAGATTTGTCCAGGGCTCTAGTGCCCTTCTCCTGCTGTGACCCCAGAATCATCTCTGATTTTATTCAGTCAGTGACTGCTGCTTTTGATGTTACTGCTGCTGCTGCTGCTGAAGACAATGATGTGTCTACCTCTGAAGTTATATCTGCTGCTGTTGAGCCCTCATCTCAGGATGTTTTGATGACAGAGGCTGTTGATTTTGAGCCTGCTGTAGAAGTTGTTGTTTCTAAAGCTGCTGCTGTCTCTCCTGAAGTTGCTAGTGCTGTTTCTGAAGCAATATTTATTGTAACTTCTGCTGCTCCAGTACCTATAGTTTCATCTGCTGCTGCTCCTATTGTTGCTCCTCCTGCTTCTGTATCTTCTGCCCCATCAGCTGCTGTTAAACTGAAAGAGGATTTGATGAAACAGCTTGATGCATTGTATGATGCACAAAGTTCTGAATCTGAGGATTATAATACTGCTTCTGATGACTCATCTGCCACAATTGCAAAGAAAAGAAAGGCAAGAAGTAAGGCCTTGAAGAGAGTTCCTCCTGCCAAAGTCAGAGATGACAATGATGTCCCTTATTATATTCTGCACAATTGCCCAATCTCTGAGCATTGGATGCAATTCTCTAAGAACCAGTTGAAGGCTATGAAAAAGAAGAGGAAATATGAAAAAGATTCCACTCAGTTCAAGCACCCTCATCCTCCTCCACCACCTCCACCTGATGCAGGTGCAGGTGGCAGCTCTGCAAGATCAGGCCCTGCTAGAAGCCAGGCTCCCTACCAACCTCATGCAAGAACTTATCAAAGGGAAAGCCAGTCTAGGGGGTCTTACTCTAGAAGGGGAGGATATAGGGGTAACCAAAGAGAAACTCAGGTTTACTCTAAAGGACACTCCAGGCAGCATCCTTACTCTAGGGGAGGACATGTTTCTGCTGATACATCTTCTGGTCCTTTTCCCTACAAGCTCAAAGATACAGTGACTGCCAGGACTCCTCAAGAAACTACTTCCAACAGGTATGAGCCACCTGTTCCTTTTGAGGATCCTGAGAAAAATCCTATGGCTTGGACTGCAAGGATGAAAGAGCTGGCTGCTTTAGATCAGATCAAGAAAGCAAAAGAACAAGGGCTAGACACTTCCAACATATCTACCATGTCAGAACAAAGACAGAAGGAATTAGAGAGATATGCCTCCAGCAAATTTTTTGATGCAGACAGGTACATGGAGTTGCATCCAGCTGCAGTGGTTCCCAGGGCTTCAAAGCAAATTTATTTGGGTGCAGCTGATGATACCAGATCTAAACAACAAGCTTTAGATCCCAACAGAGAAATTAAAATGGTAAAAGGCAAAGAAAAGGAGTAACTCTGTAAGGTGACAACTTTTGGTTCTTCTAACTGCTATCTGGATATCACATATATATATATATATCTCTGTGATGGTTCTGCTCTGTGTCTTGTTATTGTTGTTTTTATGTTTTTCTGACTGTATGATGTTGTTTGTTTTTCAAAATCTGTAAATAGTTTTCCTAACCCAAATAGGGGGAGATTGTTGGAACACCCTATTACTAATTTGGGTCAGGATCACTATGTCTCTAGGATTTTATGTTTTGACCTTCTGTATAGATTATAGGTCAATTAGAATTGAGTCTAAGGGATCAGGAGTCTAGGTTTGGAAGCTGCCCTGAAGACCCAAGTTTTTCTGGAGACTAAGTCCAAATCGTCGAGCTCAGCACGACGTTTCGTCGAACTCCGGTCGACGATCGTCTAGCTCAACTTTGACAGATCGTCGATCTCCATTCGACAATCGCTGAGCTCAACTTCTCAATATCGTCGAACTCCATTCGACGATCGCTGAGCTCAGGTCGACGATTTTGGCTCTGCACTGGATCCTTATCTCTGAGCTCAGTTCGACGATCTTTGAGCTCAGATCGACGACTTCTTTGCTGCTTGCATTTTCCAATTCGCTGAGCTCAGCTCGACGATAGCAGAGCTCAGTTCGACGATTTCAGTTATCTTTCAGAATTCAAATTCAAATCAGATAGAAGTTATTCTGCATTTAATTCAGAAGATCTGCCAGCCGTTTTCATTTACTTCTGGAGCAAGTTTCAAGGGATTTTTCAAGGAATAATTCAGTGGACTTTCCTTCAGAACATTTTATGCAATTAAGGCTGTAATTAATTCAGACCAACGGCTATCTTTGACAGAGCAATTTTCTATTCAGACTCAGAGAATAAAAGATAGAATGTTTTTGAATCAGACAGAAGATAGACAAGAACAAGAGAATAGAGATAGACAAGTAGAGGACACCTCTCTATACACAGAGACTCTCTCAATCTTCTGTCAACAAGAATTCAGAAGAACACTCATCAAAAAGAGATCAAGCTTTCAAACATTCTTCAGATCTCTTCAGCTCTCAAGTGTTCAAGGCCAATATCATTTCAAGACTCCAGACACTCAACATTTCAGCTTGCTGAAATCATCTTCTGCTGGAGATCTATCTTTGAAGGCCTATCACCCTCAGCAAAGCTCATCTTCCTGAAGATTTCAAGGACTCAAGGGGAGCTTTGACAACATCACTGAATCCACATAGTCTTCTCAGTTGCTTGAGAAAGAGAAGACTGTCCATCACTCTCTCAACCCCATTCTGTAAAGGGTTTTTCAAACTCCCTTCAAAAGTTTGAATCTGGTTTTTGAGCACCTTGTCAAAAGCTCATTGGTGGCAAGACACCTGATCAAAAAATCTGATCTGGTTTTTGAGCACCTTATCAAAAGCTCATTGGTGCCCAGGACACCTGATCAACTCATCCTGCAGTGGATTCCTACCTAGGGTGGTAGAAGAGTGGATGTACCCAAGTTGGGGAACCACTATATTTCCTTGTGTTATCTGGTTCTGCATGTTTTCTTTTTGTTTCTGGCCTAGATTTTCTTGTGCTTAGTTTCTGCATAGCTTAGTTTTATTTCTGCTTCCCTGCTTACACTCATTACAACAATTGTTGTAAACCTTTGCAAAAAGTTTTCTTTGTGTTTTTAAAAAGCACCATATACTCTATTCACCCCCCCCCCCTTTAGAGTATATCAGATCTAGTTTCCCCTTTCAACATTCTTTTCTGTCTAAGGAGTTTATAGTGCAGCTTGGGATACCTAGTCGTGTGAAGACAGATAGCATCAGGGTGGTGTTGCTGAATGGTTGTTTGATGCTTGCGGATCCAGCTTGCGATGTGGCGGTCCAAATAGGAAGTCAGGACTTCTATTTGACTGCATCTGTATTGCCGATATCGGAATTCGACATGATCTTTTGTATGGATTGGCTCGCGGAGCAGTATGCCTTGATTGATTGTAATGCCAAAGAGATTACGTTGGGACAGAATACCGAGCAGGAGACTAAGTTCGCGGGGATGCGAGGAGTGGGCGGGACGTTGATGTCTGCACTCCAAGTAGTCAAGGCTGTTCGGAAGGGCGCGGAGTGCTACTTCACGCTGATTCAGGCTGTGGAGCCTAAGGCCGGTGTGAGCGATGTTCCTGTGGTATCGGAATTTGCAGATGTATTTCCCAAGGATCTCCCTGGGCTACCACCCCAGCGAGAGATTGACTTCACGATCGAGTTGGTGTCAGGTGCGAAACCTGTGGCCCGCTCGCCATATCGCATTGCGCCAAAGGAAATGGCAGAGTTGAAAGTCCAACTGCAGGAGTTGTTGGAGCAGGGTTATATTCGCCCAAGCATGTCACCTTAGAGCGTGCATGTTCTATTTTTGAAAAAGAAAGATGGTGGTTTGCGGCTATGTATTGACTACCGTGAACTGAACAAGCTCACCGAGAATAATAAGTATCCGATCCTATGGATTGATGAGTTGTTCGATCAGCTGGTGGGGTCAACTATCTACTCCAAGTTGGATTTGAAGTTTGGTTACTACCAGTTGAGGATTCGGGAAGGTGGCATTCCAAAAACCGCATTTGAAACACGTTACATGCACTATGAGTTCACAGTATGTCGTTTGGGCTGTGCAATACGCCATCGGTGTTCATGGACTTGATGCACCGAACGTTCCGAGAGTACCTGGACCTGTTCATGATAGTATTCATTAATGATATTCTAATCTACTCTCGATCTGAAGCCGATCATGAAAATCACTTGCGGTTGGTGTTGCAGACATTGAGGAAGAATAAGCTCTACGCCAAGTTCTCGAAGTGCGAGTTTTGGCTATCATCGATGGCTTTTCTGGGCCATGTGGTAAGCGGAGAGGGCATATCAGTGGATCCGGCGAAGTTAAGGGCCATATAGGAGTGGCCAGTGTTGTCTTCTGTGGCTGAAGTCGGGAGTTTCCTTGGACTAGCATGCTACTATAGAAGATTTGTTGCGAACTTCTCGCGGATCGCTTTGCCTCTAACCACACTGACGAGAAAGGATTAGATGTTCGTTTGGACACCGGAGTGCGCACGAGCTTTTGCAGAGCTGAAGTGTCGCTTGACCACGGCGTCTGTGTTGACGTCGCCATGTGGTACTGATGCATTTGAAATCTATAGTGATGCGTCAGGAAGCGGCTTAGGTTGCGTTCTTCTGCAAAATGGGAAAGTAATTGCTTATGGCTCTCGCCAGTTGAAGGTGCACGAGAGAAATTATCCTGTCCACGACTTAGAGTTGGCGGCGATGATCTTTGCACTGAAATTGTGGAGGCATTATCTGTATGGCGTGAAAGTGAAAATCTATACAGACCACAAGAGCCTAAAGTACTTATTGGAGCAGAAGGACTTGAATATGCGACAACGAAGCTGGTTGGAGTTCCTTGGGGACTACACATTTGCGATTCATTATAGGCCCGAAAAGGGAAATGTTGTCGCTGATGCCTTGAGTCGGAGAGCTCCGGCAAGGGCAAGCAGGTTGCAGAGGTATGATGAACGTCTAATCCAGGAGTTGGAAGCGTTAGAGATTTCTTGTGTTAACAAGAATGCTATAGCCGATGCATGTTTGAATTGGACGGAGGTGCAGTGTGACCTTGCAGACAGGGTTCGATGAGCAACGGAGCTAGATGAGAGTCTCCAACGCTATGCTAAGGATGGGCCAGAGGGCAAATTCTCCTGGGATGACAGGCTTTTGCAAAAATAAGGCCGTTTGTGCGTCCCGAGTTTGGCAAATTGAGGGAAGAGTTGATGTACGAAGCGCACTATACAAAGTACTCAATTTACCCTGGGAGCACAAAGATGTTTAGAGACATGAAAATGTTGTTCTGGTGGCCAGGACTGAAGAAAGATATTGCTCATTATGTGGCCAAATGCCAAACTTGTACTATGGTGAAGGCGGAATGCCAGAAACCTAGCGGTTTCTTGAAGTCGTTGCCTATTCTGGAGTGAAAGTTCGACGATATTTCCATGGATTTCGTGCACGGGTTGCTGAGATCTCAGCGCGGAAATGATTCCATCTGGGTAATTGTCGATCGGCTGAAGAAAGTGGCACACTTCCTTCTGAATAGGCGGGACGATTAAGTAGAAAGTTTGGCAAAGCTGTATGTTGAACAGAATGTACGGATACATGGTGTTCCTCGAAGCATCGTGAGTGATCGAGATGGACAATTTACTTCGAATGATTAGAGGCTAGTCCATTAGCTGTTGGGCACGAAGTTGATGTTCAGTACGACCTTTCATCCCCAAACAGATGGCCAAACTGAAAGGACCAACAGAAGGATGGAGGATATGCTCCGGATGTGCGCCCTGGACTTTGGGAAGAGATGGGAAGATCATCTCTACATGGTGGAGTTTGCCTACAATAACAGTTACCAAGCGAGCATCGGTATGGCACCGTATGAAGTTCTATATGGACGGAAGTGTCGTACTCCTTTGGCTTCGGTAGAAGCAGGCGAATCCAAGTTGTATAGGCATAATGAAGTCGATGAAGCAAATTCGATGATACGCACTATTCGAGAAAGGCTACTGATAGCTCAAGATCGTCAAGCGAAATACTACAACGCCAAGCACCGGAATGTGGAGTTTGCAGTGGGCGACTGGGTATACTTGAAGATCAAACCCTTCAAAGGCGTATCCAGGATTTGACGTTTGAAAAAGTTGAGTCCACGATACCTTGGTCCATTTGAAGTGGTGGAGCGAGTCGGGGAAGCTGTATATCGGCTAGCTCTGTCGGCAGACTTGGGTTGGTTACATGATGTGTTTCACATCTCGGTGCTGCGGAAAGCCGTGAACGAACCAGCTCAAGTGATCGAGAATGATCGTGTACCGGTGGAGTATGGGCTAACGATGAAGGTTTGGCCCATTCGGATCGAGGATCATGCTGAGAAACAGTTGCGGAACAAGACGATCAGGATGGTCAAAGTCCGACGGGATAATTGCGGCCGTGAAGAACTCACATGGGAGCGAGAGCAGATCATGCAAGCTGAGTTCCCCGAGCTCTTTATGTAACTGTTGTGCAGTGTATGTTCCATTATATTATGCAATTGTAGAATGAAACCTCTTCTGTTGAAGTCCTTACTTTCTACAAATTTCGGGGACGAAACTTTTGTAAGGAGGGGAGGGTTGTAACATCCCAAATCCCAGAATTTGGCAAAATTGGGTGACACAGCCTGGGACACGGGCGTGTCCCAGGGCGTGTCCTTCTCGGGTGAGCAGTCGACGAGTGGTCGACAAAATTCGGTCGACGATTGTCAAGTGCATAGTACACGGCCTGTGATAGAGGTGTGTCATAGGGCATGTCCTCGCGGGTCGACGAATTTCAGCTCGACGAAGTTGAGCTGGGGCATGTCTAGTGTCGTGTATGGGCACACGGCCTAAGACACGGGCGTGTCATAGGCCATGTCCTTTTCGGGATGTGCCCAAGGCATTGAGGCCTGGTGAACACGGGCAGGACACAGCTGTGTCTTGGGTACAAGACCTGTGATATGGGCGTGTCACTGGTCGTGTCCCTGTCGGGTTGAGAATGATTTTTGTACAGCCTGATGTACACGACCACAAACACGGGCGTGTCTGAAGGCGTGTTAGGTGACACAGCCTGTGTGTTGGGTATTACATCCACACGAACCCAGATTTGATGAAGTCACCCTGCAACTAAGATGAATTAAGTTGTATTTGATGCTTGGTTTGAGTTATATGTTTGTAGGAATTTCACTGGGAAGTGTAGACCAATGTCAGTCCACAGTGGGTCACCAAACACAGGAACTGTGCAATGTAATCCCTCATTGCATATTCCAAGGTGTTGACTCATGTGTGGTCTCTCTATTGGGATACACTTCATATTCAAGCTATTGGACCTTGGGAAAAGGATTGGAAGTTGACTGCATTAGAAGAAAGAGTTTTCCAACAACAAAAATTCTCTAAGTCTTTTACTCGAGTAGGTCCATAACTACTCGAGTAGATTGGGTATAATTTACTCGAGTAAAGAAACCTTGTACTCGGGTACTTAAGTGTACCTCTCGTGTAGCTAAGTCATGTACTCAAGTAGACTTAGTCATATACTCGAGTAGCATGTTTATATACTCTAGTAGATCACTCATTATACCCGAGTATTAAAGGCTTCTCTCATCAAAATTATTCTAAGACATGGACTCGAGTATAAACACTCATATACTCGAGTAAGTATACTCACATACTCTTGTAAATAGAATCATACTCGAGTAGTTCATTATACATACTCGAGTAGATCGTGTTTCACTCGTGTACTTTGAAATTTTCCTAACACCAGAATTTTCTAAGTCCTTTACTCGAGTAGAACTTTCACCTACTCGAGTAGATCACTTCCTCTCGAGTAGTTTAGTTCAACTACTCGAGTAGCTGCTTGCTGAGATCTTCAGAACTTATTCTAAGTGTTCCACTCGAGTAGTCCTTCATGTACACGAGTAGTTTATGTAATATACTCGAGTAGTTTTTCTTGTACTCGAGTAGTTCCTTTATGGACTTGAGTAGTTCTCTATACACACTCGAGTAGTTCTTTCTGCTTACTCGAGTAGTTGGTTTCTGCCTACTCGAGTAGCCTATCTTTATATACCCGAGTATGTTCTCCTTCATGTACTTGAGTGGTTATTCAACTACTCGAGTAGATCTTCTCTTACTCGTGTATATGGCTGAACTTTCCTGAAATTTGTCTAAGTCTTTTTTCTGATGGGATTTTCAAATCACGCGACATGATTGGTCCACGTGTACCTCATTATGACCGATTATGACCGTTATTCTCTCCTATATAAAGTCTTATCAGAAAATGACAAACCCTAAGTATTCTCCAAGCCTTCTTGTCATTTTATTTTGAGAAAGTTTTCACCCAACTCCTCTGTCTGTTCTTCACGAAACGGAAGCCGTCGCCGCCACCATCTTCTCCGGCCACTGCTTCTAAGTTCAGGGGATTCATTCTGAAGAAAGTTACAGATCGAGATCGACATCACTGTTCATCTTCTCTCTCCGATTCTGTAAAAGCAAGAAGATCCAGATCTGGGCCGAGATTCTCTTCACCGATTTCTGATAGTGCTGCAAAGTCCATAAGAAGAAGTTTTCTGGCCGGTTCATCAGATCTGATTGGATTCACTGTTTGTATAATTTTTTTTCAAAACTTTATTAATCTTGTAGGAGAAAGTTTCTCCGAGTGTAGGAGTTTTTCACTCCGAGTTTGTAGGACGTGTTATCTTTCGAGGTGTAGATCTCTTTGTTTGGGTCGAGTTTGTAGGAACTTTGTTCCGAGGGTAGGATCGATTTTTGATCTGAGATAGTGGAGTAGCCGAGTCTAGTTGATTGCTAGATCGGTGAGGGAAAGTAGATGTACCCAAGGTCGGGGAACCACTATAAATCTTGTGTCGTCTGTGATATTGGTAGATAGTTCTGTGTTGTGCTCTAATTATTTTTTTATTCCGCAAAAGACGCACAACTCACATATTCACCCCCCTCTAGGTGATTTAGGTTGACAACCATTTTCTTTCAATTGGTATCAGAGGCAGGTTGATCGTCAAAAGGTTAACACCTTGACCAGATCCAAATCTGTTGTCTGAAAGATTCCACCATAAAATGGACAAGGGCAAAGATTTCGCCAAGCTTCCACTGTGCAACAAAAATAACTTTCCCATGTGGAAAGAAAGGATAAAATTGTTCATGGAAGCTGTGGATCCAAGGATCTTCATGATCGTTGAAGAAGGTCCTTACGTTCCCATGACTGTGTCCACTATCGACCCTACCAAGAAAGTTCCCAAAAAGCTGATGGATCTCGACAAAGACGAGATTGCACTTGTCTCCCTCGACAAGAAAGCTAAGAACATTATAGCAAGTGCAGTCGATGACTCGATACTGCAGAATTTGATTCACTGTCAATCGGGTAAGGAGATGTGGCATTCCTTAGTCACTTTGATGGAAGGAACTGAAGAAGTAAGGGATGATCGGAGATCCCTTCTCAACCAAAAATATGAAGCATTCCGACAAGGGAACAAGGAAACAATTGCCGACACATTTGAAAACTTCTTCAAAATTGTGAATGGCCTAAGGGTGTATGGCCGTGTCTTCACCAACGGAGAACTGAACGACAAATTCTTGAGATCCCTAACCAAGGAATGAGATAACAAGGTATGCGCCATCAGGGAGTTCGGGAAGCTAGCTGAAACGGACCCGCAAAATCTCTTTGGAAAGCTTATCTCTTATGAACTCCAAATCAATACAAGAAAAGCTGAAGAAGAGAAAGGCAGGTCTGCTCTAAAGGAGAAATCTGTCGCTCTGAAGGCAGACACCTCCAGAAAGACTAAGGCTGCCTCCCCCGCTCCAGCTCCAGAAGTTGATGAAGAAGAAGAAACATCAGAGTCTAGCACCTCAGGCTCTGAACTATCTGAAGGAGAGTTCTCCTTACTCTCAAGGCAATTCAAGAAGTTTCTTAATAAAAAAAACAATGGAAAGGCAAGGATGCCTCATACAGAAGATCGCGGCGCGATGGCGATCGACAAAGAAAAGGCTCAAGCAGCCACGAAAGGTACAATACTAAACAAAACAAATACCTTTCAACTGACATCATTTGTTATTGCTGTAATAAGCCAGGTCACTACATTGCTGACTGCCCTCATAAGAAGAAGGAGGGTGGTAGAAGAGAAGACAAGAAATCCTCACACAATAAGAAGAGGAAAGAGAAGAGCCTCATAGCCAAAAAGAACAAGACTCTTAGCGACTCCGACTCATCTGAGTCAAGCGAAGAAGAAGAAGCTTACTTTGGGCTAATGCCTCAAACAGATGATGAACAAGAGCCCCAGTTCACTGGGAAGGTAAACTCTCATACCCCTCTTTCAGATTCTGAAGTCTCTGAACATGATTGCGAGGGTAGCTCCTCTGACGATGAGTCAGAATTAATGGCCCAGTACAAGGAGTTAATCATGGACTACGACAAATGTCGTCGAGTCGTGAAGACTCAGGCTAAAGAGATCAAATCTCTAAAAGCCGAAGAGAGCATCTTGAGAGAGAAAGTCGCAAAGACTGACTCGCTCGAAGAAAACTTCAATATTGTTATTGAAGAATATAACAAGGCTCTTGAGCACCTTGACCTTAAGGAGAAGATCATCAAAGGATTGGAAGCCGAACTTGCGACTGAAAGGAAACTTGTTGAGAGTTTCTCAAAGCCCAAAACAGTTCTTCCATTCGTTGTTGAATTCTCAGCAAAGGCCAAGGGAGCTGGACTACGCCATGAAGAAGCTCCTAGTAAATCCTCTAGGAGAAACAATAATCAACGGAAAAATAAGGCCGCCAAAAAGGCCTCAGCCGAAGAAAAAGGAAAATCCCCTCAAAATCAAACTACATTCAAAAAGGTCATCTTTCCATCAAATGAGTTTGATTTTGACTCATCCTACGGGCACTTTGCTAGGCCTACCTATGTAGAGCCAAAGTCCCGCTATCAAGGATGGGCTCGACCCCGAAACTTTGGCGAGAGTGTCTTTAAGGCACCTTATGAAGAAGTTATTCTTCAGAGCTATGACACTTTCAATCATGGGCATAACTTCAAGGCACCAAAGACAAAGCCTGTTGTAGAGAAGCCCATAAAGGAGAAGAAGCCATGTGATTGTCATCATCGTGAGGCATCTTCCTCCAAGAATGTTACCCCTGCTAGACCAAAATTCCAAAAGGTCAAGCAGGAGATCTTGAGGCAAAGGTACAACAGATTTGACTGTTTGTGCTGTGGCAAGGTTGGTCACTTCGCCATAGATTACTGGTTCAATTCCAAAAATACTGCAACCCCTCATGTCAGCAATATGAGAAAGACCGCTCATAATGCTAACACTCGTAGGGGGAGTACTCTAACCCGAGACCAAGGACCCAAACGTGTTTGGGTTCCTAAGGTAAATTGATTATGATTGCAGGGATGTCCAAAGGCCAACAAAACGCCCATCTGGTACTTGGACAGCGGATGCTCTCGGCATATGACCAGGACTAGAAGCCTCATTCAGAACTTTACTCCAGTCGTGAACGGACCAAAGGTCATCTTTGGATGTTCAGACCGTGGAATTACTAGAGGCTATGGTATGATTACTAACGGCAATGTATCCTTCTCGGATGTGGCCTATGTCGAAGGATTGGAACACAATCTCATTAGCATAAGCCAACTCTGCGATAAAGGATACATAGTTGAGTTCCATGCTGATAAGTGCTTGATAAAATCCGTTGACAATATGGAAACGATTCTATCCGGCACTCGAAGCAGGAATATTTTCTGTTTAAATTTCATCTGTATAGATTCCTCTACACCAGTGTGTCTTTTAGCAAAAGATAGTGCGTCTCTTGGTGACCAATGGCACAAGAGACTAGCACATATTAATTTCAAAACCATTAATAAACTATTTTCAATGAACTTAGTACGCGATACCCCAAATGTCAAATGCGTCAAAGACAGGCCTTGTCATGCATGCGTAAAAGGCAAGCAAACAAGGGCTACCTTTAAAAGCATTATTGGCAAAGACTCTAACAGATGTCTCCATCTACTGCATATGGACTTGTTTGGTCCACTACAAATTAGAAGTTTGGGAGGTAAGGACTATACATTGGTAATTGTTGATGACTACTCGCGCTTTGCGTGGGTGTTCTTTCTGAAACACAAGTCAGATACCTTCGACATCTTTACTAATTTTATCAGGCAAGTCCAGAATGAATACAACTACTCCATAGTCAAAATCAGAAGTGACAACGGAATAGAGTTCAAATCTGGGGCCATGACAGAATTCTGTGAAAGCTTAGGTATCTTTCATGAGTTTTCCTCTCCTCGTACTCCACAACAGAATGGGGTGGCTGAGAGAAGGAACAGAACACTCATAGAGGCCTGCATGACCATGTTGAGTGATGCTTCACTACCAGAGTACTTCTGGGCTGAAGCCGTCAACACTGCATGCCACGTGCAAAATCGGGCACTCATAAACAAAGACCACAATAAGACACCTTACGAACTTCTGAAAGGCAGGAAACCAACAGTCTCATACTTTAGAATCTTTGGTTGTAAATGCTTCGTACTTAATAATGTTAAGTATCATACCACCAAGTTCAGCGAAAAGAGCTTTGAAGGTATTTTGTAGGCTATAGTAGTCATAGTAAGGCATATAGGATATTTAATAGAAAAACCCTGGTGGTGGAAGAATCGATACATGTTGTATTTGATGAGACGAGCTTGCTGCAAAGCAATCCGTCTAGTGTGCTCTTTGAAGATATAGGTGAAAAGCTGAAAGAAACTAGCTTGGATGATCCGTCCGAAGACAAAGGCGAGAAACTCATTAAGATCACCACTCCAACTCCTATTGGAGAGGCTGATGATCAAAATAAAGAAATCATCCAGGATGAAGAAATCACTCCAGTGATTGAAGATACTCTAGATGCAAGAACGCTAGAGCTCAGACATCTGAAGGATCACCCGATGGACCAGATCATAGGAGATCCCCGGGATGGTGTCAGAACTCGAAGAGATGCAAATTTTGCAGGTAGCAAAGACGACCGGAAAAGCACCTCAGGGACTTGCCAATTCTTCGGAAGAAGGCTAATCTCCTGGAGTAGCAAGAAGCAGAACTGTGTCGCAATCTCAACGGCCGAGTCAGAGTATATCTCTGCAGGCATTTGTTGCGCACAGTTGCTATGGATAAAGAATCAGTTCGAGGACTACAACCTGCAGTTCAAGGATATTCCTTTGTACTGTGACTCCTCCAGCGCAATTGCAATAACCAACAATCCAGTCTCCCACAGCCGGACAAAGCACATCGAGCTAAGGTATCACTTCATCCGGGAACATGTGGATCATGGAGACATAGATCTCCAATATGTGCCTACAGATAGGCAAGTTGCAGATATCTTCACAAAGCCGCTGGACGAGACCAAGTTCTCGTTCTTCAAGACTGAGCTTGGGATGCTCAACAAAGAGGACTAAAGAAGGTTGGATGACTAAGAAGCAAGTAATTCCAAGGGGTTAGTCAAAATCTACATTTTCTAAATTTTTTCAAAGTTTGACTCGAGAAGCATAAGACATACTCGAGTATATGAATTCACCTACACGAGTCACTGCAGACCTACTCGAGTAACTACTGACATACTCGAGTACATTAATCTACCTACTCGAGTACTCCTCTCTACTTACTCGAATATAAGAGTGTGCCTACTCGAGTAAGTCACTTACCTACTCGAGTAAGTCACGTACCTACTCGAGTACTTTCTGCAGACCGACTCGAGTAATTTTTGAAGATCTACTCTAGTAACCTCTTACCTACTCGCGTAGTCTATATCTTTCTCGTGTAGTGTTTCCCAAATTTTGAAAGTTTTTTTATTCGCCACCCAAGGCTAAATGCCGCCTCTTCCCTCTCTTTAGTTAATTTCCTTTAAATTAATTAGCTGTAATTGAAGGGTTATATATATGAAATTCCGAAAACCCAAACCTACACGACATCATTTCATTCTCTCGAGTACCCTCTGCCGCTTCGCCTACTCTGCCGTTTCGCCTACTCTCCTCCGCCGCTGTTACAGAGCCGCTTCCCTCCTCACCACTTCCAGTCAACCGCAGCCATGGCCGCTTCTTCCAAGATCGGCGTTGGATCAGAACTCGTCACCGCCGGTATTGTAGAGCTCTCAGATGACTTCCACAACCTTCTCATCCTTCTCGACACCGTCGGCCTCTCCTTCATTCTCCAGGAACCCTGTCGAGTTTTATTCCTAGAAGTTGCCGAATTCTTCTACAATCTCAAGGTCAGAAGGAATGAGAAAGTTCTAAAATCCAAAGTGAAGGGTTTGAAAATTAAGCTCACCAAGACCTCTGTCTCTCAGCTTCTTCGATTACCGCTTGTCGATGAAGAAGATCAATTAGTTACTGAAGACTCTGACAAAACAGCCCTTTTCTGTGGTTTTTCAACTGATGCTCAGTACTTCAAAAGGTCAGATATGAATGCAGAAGGCAAATTCTTGGTTGATGTTATTGGCAAAAATTTTACTGTGCAAGACACACTCCATCAGAGACATTCCATCATATTTCTTCGACATAATGCAAGCAATTGTCTGTCGCAAGAAATACCAATTTGGTATGCTGATTCTGGATAAAATAAAGGACAGTTTAAAATCCCCCAACTACGCCAGAATTATCTCTCTGCTCCTCCATGAAACAAATCCTGAGGTCTTCAACTTCTCCAAAGGGACCCCTCTTCACCACATGAAGAAGGTCTCCATCTCTTCCATTCAGAGATGGGATCTTAAGCTAAAGAATTCTGTCCAAGCTGCAAAGATCTCAGAAGCTCCAGAAGTTCCAGCTATAGAGGACAGGACTCCATCTCCCTCTCCTCATCATGTGGCCAGCTCCTCTTGGTGCACTAAGTGAGGGGGAGCCTGCTCCTTCTATCCAAGTCAGGCAGCCCTCTCCTCAACCAGCACTCTCTTCCCTTCCCTCATACTCCAGGCAGTCCAGCCACTCCTTCAGATCAGTTACATCAAGAATCTCTTCTGTCCACAGCTGCTGCCATAGATGCTATGATTGCAGAGCTTTCTGAAGAAGTGATGACCATTCCTCCTCTATCTCCTCCAGCTCCAACCTCTGAATGTCATAAGGACTTCTCTCCAGCACAGTCTCTTGCCCATTCTCCAGCTAGGACTCCAACACCATCTCCAGATCCCACAAAAGACAAGCAAGACATCATTCTTATTTCTGATGAGCCTTCTCCTGAGCCAGCTGAGGCCCCTCTCAGAAATCTAGAATTATCTCTTCCTCAGGATACAGAAGAAGGGGTTGCTCTCACTCCTACCACCAGAGCTCACAGCTCTGTGATAATTGAAGAAATAGCTCCTTAGGTAACTCCTTCTCTCCCTACTGCTGCTCCTTCTACTGCTGCTGTTCCAGTCCCTTCCTCCTCAGATTTGCTGCAACATATTGCACTTCTTCTTCAAGAATAGAGAAATTATTTTGACACCTCCCTAAAGATAGTCACTGACAAGGTCACTGCCCTTGAGACTGAGATGAGCAGAGGCTTTGCTGAAATTCAGCATAACACTGACAAGCTCAAGTATTTATTTCAACTTGATGGCAAAGCCCTTGACCACACTATCACTAGTGTTGGCAATATTATGGAACAAGGTGTCACCCTGACAAACAATCAGATAGAGCTAGACAAGAGGAATGAAGCTAACAAAATGAAAATCTGTGAAGAAGTGGGTATTTTCAAAGATGATGCTATAGCCCAGCTATCTGTTGAAATCAGAAAGGGGGAGGGTTTGATAAAAGAACTCAAAGAACAGGTAGAAAAATCTGCTGCTCAGAAGACAGATATATGGGAAGCTCATGTGAAGACCATTCATGATGATGTGCTAGCCTAGATACAGAGTGTCAAATTTCACACCTATGACACTGCTGTCTGGATGCACAATCAGATCTTGCCAGACCTTGCAGTTGACCCCAACATCATTCCCAATCATCATAACCCTCTAGCTACAGATGTCACTTCCCCAGCTGTTCCTCTGCAACCCTCTTTCTCTCCCAGGCCTGGAGACACAGTTGACCCTCCAGACTCCTATGCTCCAGAAGACCCTGCTGATATCTTCCTTCAAGCTCCTCTAGAGATCAGAACCTACAAGAAGAAAAGGAAGTATGACGAAGGCCCCTCTGCTAGCAGGACTGCTCCTTCCAAAGCCACTGAACATGCTGAAGCTTGGTCTCCAACTTCCAAGTCTCTAATTTTGGACACACTCAGACTAGTTATGGATCTTAATGAGAACAGGAACATTCATTACAGTTCCCAGGAATATGAGCTATATGAGAAATCTATGCTAAAAAGGAGGATCCATGACAGAGAGTTTGGGAGAAATAATCCTGCTGCTCCTCTAAGGCCTCCTAAATATTTCCCTAAGCCTTTCAGCTATTTAAGGAGACAGCAAGAAAAGATGGAAAAGCAGCAAACCCAAGACTAAACCTAAAAGATGTTGAGAGATTGAAATTACAAGTTGTAGACTTGATGTTTTTGGAAATTTACATATATACAATTCTAAATTTCTATCTAATTATCTTTTTCATTGTCTATTGCTTACCTGCTCATGTTTTTCTACTTAGTTTCTTTTATGTCTATAATTCACCTTAGTGTAAAGAGTTCTGACTTCAACAAATAGGGGGAGATTGTTGGGTATTACATCCACACGAACCCAGATTTGATGAAGTCACCCTGGAACTAAGATGAATTAAGTTGTATTTGATGATTGGTTTGAGTTATATGTTTGCAAGAATTTCACTGGGAAGTGTAGACCAATGTCAGTCCACATTGGGTCACCAAACACAGGAACTGTGCAATGTAATCCCTCATTGCATATTCCAAGGTGTTGACTCATGTGTGGTCTCTCTATTGGGATACACTTCATATTCAAGCTATTGGACCTTGGGAAAAGGATTAGAAGTTGACTGCATTAGAAGAAAGAGTTTTCCAACAACAAAAATTCTCTAAGTCTTTTACTCGAGTAGGTCCATAACTACTAGAGTAGATTGGGTATAATTTACTCGAGTAAAGAAACCTTGTACTCTAGTACTTAAGTGTACCACTCGTGTAGCTAAGTCATGTACTCGAGTAGACTTAGTCATACACTCGAGTAGCATGTTTATATACTCGAGTAGATCACTCATTATACCCGAGTATTAAAGGCTTCTCTCATCAAAATTATTCTAAGTCATGGACTCGAGTATAAACACTCATATACTCGAGTAAGTATACTCACATACTCGAGTAAATAGAATCATACTCGAGTAGTTCATTATACCTACTCGAGTAGATCGTGTTTCACTCGTGTACTTTGAATTTTCCTAACACCAGAATTTTCTAAGTCCTTTACTCGAGTAGAACTTTCACCTACTCGAGTAGATCACTTCCTCTCGAGTAGTTTAGTTCAACTACTCGAGTAGCTGCATGCTGACATCTTCAGAACTTATTCTAAGTGTTCCACTCGAGTAGTCCTTCATGTACTCGAGTAGTTTATGTAATATACTCGAATAGTTTTTCTTGTACTCGAGTAGTTCCTTTATGGACTCGAGTAGTTCTCTATACACACTCGAGTAGTTCTTTCTGCTTACTCGAGTAGTTGGTTTCTGCCTACTCGAGTAGCCTATCTTTATATACCCAAGTATGTTCTCCTTCATGTACTCGAGTGGTTATTCAACTACTCGAGTAGATCTTCTCTTACTCGTGTATATGATTGAACTTTCCTGAAATTTGTCTAAGTATTTTTTCTGACGGGATTTTCAAATCACGCGACATGATTGGTCCACGTGTACCTCATTATGACCGATTATGCCCGTTATTCTCTCCTATATAAAGTCTTATCAGAAAATGACAAACCCTAAGTATTCTCCAAGCCTTCTTGTCATTTTATTTTGAGAAAGTTTTCAGCCGACTCCTCTGTCTGTTCTTCACGAAACGGAAGCCGCCGCCGCCACCATCTTCTCCGGCCACTGCTTCTAAGTTCAGAGGATTCATTCTGAAGAAAGTTACAGATCGAGATCGACATCACTGTTCATCTTCTCTCTCCGATTCTGTAAAAGCAAGAAGATCCAGATCTGGGCCGAGATTCTCTTCACCGATTTTTGATAGTGCTGCAAAGTCCATAAGAAGAAGTTTTCTGGCTGGTTCATCAGATCTGATTGGATTCACTGTTTGTATAATTTTTTTCAAAACTTTATTAATCTTGTATGAGAAAGTTTCTCCGAGTGTAGGAGTTTTTCACTCCGAGTTTGTAGGAAGTGTTATCTTCCGAGGTGTAGATCCCTTTGTTTGGATCGAGTTTGTAGGAACTTTGTTCCGAGGGTAGGATCGATTTTTGATCCGAGATAGTGGAGTAGCCGAGTCTAGTTGATTGCTAGATCGGTGAGGGAAAGTGGATGTACCCAAGGTCGGGGAACCACTATAAATCTTGTGTCGTCTGTGATATTGGTAGATAGTTCTGTGTTGTGCTCTAATTATTTTTTTTATTCCGCAAAAGACGCACAACTCACCTATTCACCCCCCTCTAGGTGATTTAGGTTGACAACCATTTTCTTTCATCGTGACACGGGCATGTCACATGGGCATGTACTGGATTGGATAAGTTGGTTGAGCACCGCTTGAGGTACACGGCTTGGGACACGGGCGTGTCACAGGCCGTGTCAGGCAAAAAATATGATTTTGTAGCAAAATCATGGCTTGTCCAAATCTTCAGCTGGGATCCAATGGTTGAGGTGCCTCCCTACTTCCTTAAGGCCGTGGATGAGAAGGAAATTCTCATTTGAGTTTTGGCCTTTATCTTTCTACAAGTTAGAGAGAGAGATGAAGAAGGAGGAGGAGGAAGACAAGTTGGCCACCGGTGGTGCTGCGGAGTTCTGACGAGAGATCCGAGGCCAGCGTTGCGGAGGAAAAGCTGTTGCGGTTCTTTCCAGCCAGCTAGGAGCTCATGGCTCCGAAGCGGTCTTCGAGGGTAACGACTTTTCTTCCTAGCCATGTGAAGGCTTCCTTTTTGACATGTGCATAAGATTCCCCACCAGAGGGTGGCTTGTTGTGGGAGTCCTTTGGGTTGATTCATGGAATCCCCAATCATTTGGCATATAGATCCGGAAAAAGGAGTACGGAATAGGCATGTTGTGTGAAGCCCATCTGGACAGGTTGGTCTGGATTGGTGATGTTGCATATACGCACTAGAGAAGACTCCGTGATAAATGTGTAGTTTAGGAGTCGATGAGTTAAACCTGTGAAAGGCAGTAGCAGGAAGTACTGTAGTGGTAGTACAGGAAAATACCCTTGTGATGCTTGTGCTATTGGGTTATACTTGTGAAGGGGAGTAGCAGGAAGTACTGGATTGACAGTCCAGGAAATACCCTTTGTAATGCTTGATGTTCATGGGTGGTACCTGTGAAGGGGAGTAGCAGGAAGTGCTGGCGTGGTAAGTCAGAAAAATACCCTTGATATTTGTGATAATTGTGGTGTTGTACCTGTGAAGGGAGTAGCAGGAAGTACTGGTGTGCCCAGGAAAGACCCTCTAATGTTGTGATATGAATGGGTGTGATAGTAAGTACTGGTGTGCCCAGGAAAATACCCAAGCTTTATGCCAAATAGGTAAGGTGAAACTGACCCGCACCTTTGATTTAGCACCGAGTACGTCGTACTCGGTGATGACAAGGCGATTTGAGCAACGGGGGGTGGATGATCCGACTTGCGTTATGTCCATCTGACGTGAGACCTGAAAGTGTGGTCTGTTGGAGCGCATAGCGAGAGTCTTAAGCTTTCGCGCCATGATACAATGGGGGCTACGGGCCAATCCCGGTTCACTAAGACTATAATCTCCAGCTGCACGCCATGGAGAAAATGCTCAATGTTTTACCGTTGGGTTGCGACCCTGATACGGTGGTGGGCAACTGGTTCGCCGGTACACCAAGAATGTGCCCTGAGTGCACGGATCGTCGGGCCGCGTGGCTGATGGTTGTGATGGCATGTATGTGCGTGAGAGCACAATGTATGATATACATATTTGCATGTGAAATTCTATGCCTGCAGGGAAGGAATACCACCGCCCTGGGAAAGGGGTAGGGTCGTTATAATTTGGTCAGCTGAATGCTGACCGTTGCTTGTTTGCCACCGTTGGGTGGGCTGTCCCTGTGCAGGTGCTGGAGAACCAAGCAGGATGCATAAAGGCTGAAGTTCCTGCTACTGCTGCTGCTACTACTAGCCCTCGAAGTTTAAATGAAACTACTATGTTTGATTATACGTGGCTGGCCTGCGCGCCAATGTTTGAGGCCACTGTTATGTAAAGCCCTGTAAGGCCATAAGGCCAGTTGACTTTGTATTTGCTATGATTCCTGTTTATATAAATGTGGAGCTTATGTATGGTGGACATTCCTGTATGTGAGTTCAGCTTCGTGTTATAGGCTTCCGCTAGAATGCAATGAGTTATGATGCGCAACTCTGGTATCACTACGTGACTTCCCCGCCTGTTTTATGGTATATGCTGTGGGGCCCCGGCCGGACCTACTAGTATATACCTGTGAACAGATGGAGTCGTTACAGAACCGGCTTCCAACAATTATAGCATGCGCCCGGGGTTCGGCTTGTAGTTGCCCCCGAAGCACCGGAAGATGGGGCTGGACCCGAAGTTCTAGCCTTATTATGGAACTTACGATACCCAGATTTTGAGGTAGTCAGCACCTTGAACTCTGTCTTCTTAGCACCAGAGTCTCTCTTCGCTTGCAGATTCCTCAGATCCTTCTCCAACGACCGGGCCGTATTAACCAGGGTCAAGAAGCCTTGCGTCATAGGCCCCGAGAGCAGTAGCTTTAGGTCATCCCGCAGACCCTCATAGAATCAGTTTGTCTTACGCTCCTCATCAGCAAATGTAGAGCTAGCGTACCGACCCAACCGTTTAAATTCGTGGAGATACTCGTCCACGCTACTCTCTCCTTGCGTCAACTTCTGGAATTCATTTTCCATCGCGATCCTCTGAGCTGAGGGAAGGTACCTTGCCAAGAATAGTCTCGAAAATTCTTCCATCGAGACGTCCGTGAGTTGCCTTCCCCTCAGGTGATGTAGCTCTAAATCTTCCTACCACAGCCTTGCATCTCCCTCCAACAGGAAAGTAGCTATGGTGGTCATCTGCCACTCTTCCGTTTCAGTATTTGTCAATACTCTCTTTACTCGGGAGAGCCAATCCTCAGCTTGGGATGAGGTTCCCGTCCCCGAGAACACCGGAGGATTGAAGCCCATAACATGCTTGAGTTGCTTTTCAGTTGCTCTCCTAGGTACCAATGGCTTCATCACCACCTGCTCCACCCTTCTCGGTTCAGCTGCTTGAAGCGGTATCTGCTCCGTCATAGGGGCAGGCTACTGCATTTGCCTTGCAGGCTGGGCATTTATCATAGCGAACACCGCTTCAGCCACCAATCTTATGGTTTCAGCCGAGGGAGGTGTTACAGGCACATCATTCGGTGCACTACTTGCCTCAGAAACCGGCCGTTCTAACGGCCCTGCACCACTCCTCGTCACTTATAGTCATACAAAACACCATTAAGCGACCAAACAAAATTGCAAAAAACAATTATAGGAACGCGCAGGTTCCTCAAACATGTGTATTTTCATTCCTAAGTGGACATTCATGGGTTATTTTTATATTATAACGATGACGCACACACATGTGCTCACCACCCCATAAAAGAATCCGTCCACGAATTCATTTATGTTGACCGAAACCGGTGGTCTGATAACAAATTGCAATACCCCATATCCCTCGCATAGCATATATCAGTAGGTCCGACTGGGGCCCGATGTCATATATCACAGAACAGACCGAAGGGTTACGCAATGAAACCATCCTTCCAATAACCAACGTCCTACGCAGAGTAAATTCTAGCGGAAGCAATTTAAATGTTGCAAATTAAGAACCCAGCCACAACATGAATGTCCACTACAATAACCCAAAATGAATGAACGTACAAATACACAAGTACTTGGCCTTATGGCCTTACAGGAGTTTACTTATACAATTAATGTCTTCCAAACCTCGGCACGTAGGTCGGTCACACATGAGAATAAAAGTAAACATTCATATAAAGTCCTTCGAGGGCAGCTCAGCAACAAGGGCTTTTGCCCGCTATTTGCCACTAGGCTCCGCAGCACCTACAAGCAACAATCCATCAAAGCGGTGACAAACAAAAGCAACGGTTAGCTAAAGCTGACCCAATTAAGACGACTCCGCCCCTAAACTCAGGGCGGCAATGCTCATTCCCTGTACTTTATTATCATAGCTTAGCAGTAGTGAAATTACACATCATCACAGACATAGGCTCGTACGACAACACACCCGTGCTCTCAGGGCACATTCTCGGTGAACCCGGTCAAAATCCGCGGTCTCATCACCGCCCCTTGGACGGCAAATCTCGTGAGCATTATGGACTTTCCGGCCTAGGCCCAAGACCCTCAATCTATTCCAACGGCGAGTACCACGTACCTTAGGTCTCTCTAACCGAACGACACAGAGCGGGTACGGTTCCGCCTAACCCGTTGCTCACACCGCAACGTCAATTTAAGTCATATGCACAGGTCAAGTTTCTTCGAGTCCCAATCCAATCACACACTTTACATAACCCAGTTATGGTGCAAGTTGGCTCCCAGGCCACCAAGATGGCAGTATCACGCTTATGCCCAGTTTTTCGGGTGCACCTTGGAGTTAGTCCCCAAGGTTCCATGTTGCGATCTACCGAGTAGAAAACCCGAAAAACAATCATTGGCGCGTAGTCTTCTCCGGCCATTCAAGCAATGCAACATCGCCGATCCAGAACAACTTTCCGGGTAGGCTTCACACACCATGTCTATGTCCGTTTCTTGATAGCGGACTCTACATGCAAAACAACGGGAATTATTCATGTCTACCCAAAGGAACACCTCACACTCACCGCATACTCGCGAGAGCAGGCTTCCTATGCAAAAGGAAAGAGGACTTTAGATGTCCAAGATGAGAATCGTTACCCTTGTGTTTCTCTTCGGCGCCATGAAAATCTAGACAGATGAAAAGCACCGCAACTGCCTCGCCTCCGTAGATCCGAACTCAGCTTGCGATTTGGGGCTCCGAAGCTCCACTGGCTGCCGGAACTCTCCTCCTCCTTCTTCCTTGCTCTCCCATCTCTCTAAGTTTTTAGAAAGAGAAAGCTTAATGGGAAATGAGGGTTTCAAACCCTATTCCCGGATATAACCAAACAAGAACAGCCCTGGGAAATTGGATCCCAAAAGAAGGAAACGGACGACCACGATTCGCACTTAAAATCAGATTCACGAGCCGAACACGGCTTGTGACACGCCCGTGTCCAAGGCTATGTGCCTCAATCGATGCCGAAATCGTCGCATCCAGACCAAGACACGGGCTCTTGACACACTCATGTCATACTTGACATGCCCGTGTCAATCAGTATACGCCCGTGTTGCTGGGCGTGTTTCTTCATCGACAAAGGACCAAAACTAACCCGAAGAGAACATGGGTACTCGATATGCCCGTGTCTAATCTTACATGCACGTGTCAACCCAAACACGCCTGGGCTCCAGGCCGTGTTCCTCCCCCGACACAGCTCGACAAACAGCCCGAGCAGGACACGGCCTGGGATATGCCCGTGTCTTAGGCCGTGTTCGCTGTCTCGACGATCGTCGACTGCATTTTCGTCGACCATACGGCCAGATCGTCGAAACCGAGCACGACACGGCCCTGGGACATGCCCATGTCCCAGGCCGTGATACCCCTACCACATCCCAACATGGCACAAAATGCTACTCGTCCCTCTTTTGAGTTTCAGGGCGTTACACCAAGAGCCACCTTTGATGGCTGGATTCAACTCCTCTTGGGAAGAGGAGGAGCTTCCAACCGTTTCCTGGCCACCCCAAGCCATATTCCGCACCCCCCACCACCACCACCACCATGGCCGTGAATTGCCTTTAATGGACATAAATTGTCATTCAACCCACACCCTTCCTCTTCCTCATCTGGTGATTTTAAAAGCTTCAAACGACTCAGGGGAGTCATTTACACATTTTACCTGAAGAAGACAATGTGTCCCACTATGTAGTTACAGAAATCCGGTCGGCAGCACCACCACCATGGCATCCCGGAGATCGGATCATCTCCAGACCACCAAGAAGGTCCTCCCCTCCTCCTCTGTCACAACCCGCATTTTTTCAAACATTTAATTCATATCAGAGTAAGAGAAAATACGTGTTATAATGCCATGCCATGCAGGGGATAACTGCACGCGCTCAAGCAAAACCCATACTCTAGTTTGTTGAATAAAATCATAAGTTAATATAAGCAAAATAGCCCTTTACGTACTCGAGAAGTAGTGTTTTATTTTTAAAATCATGACATGCATGAGATACACATAGTAATACTTTTAGGGTTTCAAAATACCTAACATGCAACCTAGCATAAAACATTCCCAGAAGCAAGTAAACAACCACCAAAAAGGCAAAACTAGCAGTACTCAGTTCATATTTAAAAGTAAGCCACCAGTGGGCGTCAACAACCTGACACGAACCCACTGAAAAGTATGTATGTCTAAACAAAAAGAAGAAAACTACCTCGCCAAATCGAGGAACAGCAACCCCAGCTACCCCGGAGGCCACAAGCAAGCTCCACCAAAAAGAACACTAGCCGCTCAATCGGCTATCACCTGAACCTGAGGCATTCAAAGAAAGAATACCTCAACAAGTATATAAGGAAAAGAAACAGAGCATTAGATCCATAAGTAAGAAAAGATGGCTTACCAACCCCACAACCAATGCTATTAAATGAGCAAAAGGGAACTGAATAGAACAGTAAAGTTAACACACTGCCCAAGGCAGGATCAAAATGCACCAAGTGCGAGAGATAATCAACATATCCTGCTAACATTTGCAGGAGCAACAAGGCAGGCATATGCCAAAATAACAAAGGAACGAGCAGTCCTAACTTGTGAATGTTAGCAGTGGTAAAGCCATAATACTCAAGGGTTCAACGGTGGCATCCCTAAGGTGCAACACACCAAAAAAAAACAGCCCATATCGGCTCCAAAAGGTGCTCTCTACACCATAAAACAACCAGCCCAAATACGGGCCAAAAGATGCTCTCTACACCATAAAACAACCAGCCCAAATCGGGGCCAAAAGGTGCTCTCTACACCAAAATGGTGGCCACCAAGGCTTTACACCACACCACCCCTCACAGAGCCATCAAAAAAAACCACCTGCCAATAATTCACGACTCGGCCGTCAGAATAAGCCGATAAACACCATTAACCCGAAATACACCCATCTTATACTCACCCAATGTCAAAAGATTTAACCACAAACCTGAAATTCCGTCCTAAGCAAGCACGCAACGTTTTCTATATAGAGCTACAACAAACAAATCCCTACGTTCCTATTTCTACCCGGCTACAACCATGGTTTGGACACAAAATCAAATCAGCAACCCTAATGTCTACAGGAAAATTACCACACAATTAGCCATAAGTAATGAAAGTTAAGGAAAACTTGGCAAGGGCAAAGAACACCACTTGCCTCAACCTTCAAGGCACAACAGCCGCTATCTCAGATTTCGCACAGCTAAGCAAAAATTATCTATAAAACCGCAAAACCTGAGGTGAACAAAATAGGAAAAATTGAGAAATTTGACAGCCCATAACTTCTACAATAGCCCAAGAGCAAGGAAATCTTACCTAAGGAGGAAAAATCTAGGCGAGAGCAGCTGGTTACTACTTCCTTTCCCTTGATCTCTCTCTCTCTCTCTCTCTCTCTCTCTCTCTCTCTCTCTCTCTCTCTCTCTCTCTCTCAGAAATGGGGAATGCGAAGAAGAAGAAGAATGAAAAGAAGAAAGACTTATTTTCGGCCTTATTACCCAGGGAATAAGTCGGGTCCCTTAGATAAAAAAAATAAAGAAATTGCACGGCTGAAAATTTTCTGAAAAACTCGTTATTCGGCCCTGACACGCCCTGTGACACGCCCGTGTCACAGGGCGTGTACCTTAAGCGTCACACAAACCGACCATTCGGGCTTATCCAGAATGAAAACCGCCAGGTGACACGCCCGTGTTGGCGCAGTCACGCCCGTGACTCAGGGCGTGTAACCCCTTGACTCGACACTCGACATTCGTCGAGCGAACTTCGTCGAACGAAGTTCGTCGACCAGCATGACACGCCCTGTGACATGCCCGTATCACAGGCCATGTACCCCTTATCTCGACGATCGTCGACCTCAATTCGTCGACCTCAATTCGTCGAACTCAAGTCGTCGACCTCTCGACATGCCCCCTGTCACGCCCGTGTCACTGGGCGTGACACCCCCGAAAAATTTCGTCGACCAAAATTCGTCGACCTCGCGACCAACTGCTCAACCCGAGCTGGACACGACCTGGGACACGCCCGTGTCCCAGGCCGTATCACTCAAATTTTGCAAATTTCCAGGATTTGCAATGTTACAACTCTCCCCTGCTACAAGATATTTCAACCATAAATTTTCACCTAGGGAGGAAACCAGCAACCAATATGTTATAACCTCATATTCATATGTTACAACGTCTTCATGCTATTCCCGAGCAAAATGATCCGAGCTCGAGCAAACTCTCTCGGAATGTAACAAAATTCACATCGTAGCTAACTACCCACGCTACGAATCTAGTGGCGAAGTCGAAATCATCATCCGACAAATAAAACTTGGGCTAACCTTGCCCGAAGCCAAAACACAAGCATTCCCGAAGAGGCACCACCGAGTCACCAAAACAGACTCCGGCTTGCTAGGGAATCTTGCAAGCAGGCCACCAAACCAGCCACTAAAAGGCCGAAAGAGCGAAGATCACGCTCTAACAACGACAAAGGCCAAAAAATATGCCATCGTAACACCAAACAAAAATTACACAATTGCCAAAAAAACCCAGGGGCGTGACATCCTCTCTCCGTGGGTAGATCGTAGGAATCATTAGGGATGAAAATCGGGCTCAATTGAGCCCGATCGGGAAAGGAGTTTTCCCAGTTTTTCCATGAAAATCTACCTATCGGGATCGCCATAATCCACCCCTCCGGCGGCTGTGCTGCCGCATGGCGATAGCCGCCACCTCGACGGAGGTGGTGGCGGCGGTGGCCGGTCAGGGAGGTGGTCGGGTGGCCGGCTGTGGCGGCTGGAACCTGCTCCAGGTCGGGAGAATCCTATCCATCGGCTGGAGCTAGAAGATGACCGGATGTCGTCCATGCTGCGTCAAGATCTGTGCAAGATCATGTTATATATATTCTATATTTTGTATAATTCTGTCACACAAAATCAGTTATATTAGGAATTATTTTAAAAATACTTAGGTTCATGTATAGAGAAAGTGGTGAACATATAAATTGTAGCCCTATGGGTCTACTTTAATATAAAATTGGTTTTAACCAATTTGGATGTATGGTTTTGACCAGGGCACTCATTTTGGTGGGGTCTATACTTAGGGTTAGTCAGAGACTAAAATGAGTGCCCCCACTTCATCTCTTTTCCAAATAACCTGAAATTTGGATAGGGAGTCTCTCTACCTATACCTAGGTTCTGTCCAAAAATGGTAATTTTTGGAGATACTTTGTCTATAGTTTTTGGAAAATTTAATAAATCATGTACAAATTAATTAGGTGTCTTAAACACCTCAAAAACCCATCAAATTTTGGAGGGACATCTTGGGGAGTATTATTAGGCTCTGGTAAAAATTTCATCACTTTTGGGTCTGGTTTGATAGGGTAATTGTGTAGCCAAGGGTTTGCCCCTTTTTGGTCAAATTAGGGTTAAGTGCCCTAGGTGCTCTTGAGTTGGCCAACCTCACCCAAAGGTGATGGACCTTGGCACTCAGCTGTATTAGCACACAAAATACCCCCTCCACTAATATTGGGAGGAAGTTGAAGGGTGGAACCCTAGGACACTAGGGTAGGTCATTATGTGTGCAAACCTAGGGTTTGAAGGTTAAGGGGCAAATGACCTTGAAATGACTTGCAACTTCGTGTAAAGGACTTTAGGGTTGTCAAAGTCCTCTGGTAAAAATATCATGAGATATAGAGGCTGTTAGACTCCCCAAAACCCTAACCCTAGTTTAGGGCACAAACCTTATACATGTAAGATAAGCCATCAAAACTTAATGAAAAGCTATGAAACTTGCGTAGTATGGTCATTTGGTTAATATGAGCTTCTGGTAATTTTATTGAGAATATTGGAACAATATATTTGGTACCTCATTTGTATTACATGGATTTTCCCTTGAGAGTCATTTATTTATTTTGATCTCACTGTTCATTGGAAGATTATGAAAATCGGGCAGATGAAGTTTTAGGTCATTATACTCATACCTGAATTTTATTATAATTTCTAGAAGTATATTATTAGTACTTTCTTCATAAGATTACAATTATGCAATTATGTTCAAAAATACATTCAGAGCTAAATGTTGGTTAGAAATCTGTTAAACTTATTGAAAAGTGCATTTAGGTCATTATGCTCATGAGAAAATTTTATCATAATTTTTAGATGAATATTTTCCGTAGTTATTTCATTGATTTATGGAAGTAGGTTATTGATCAAAAATTCAAATTAGAGTTTATTATCCACTGAAAAATTTGGAAACTTGGCCAGGAGTGTTTTTAGGGCATTTTAGTTATGCTTCAATTTTCTTACAATTTTTGTAAGCTTATTTACAGCACTTACTTCTTTAGTTGTTAATTATGTGATTATATTTAAAATTATGGATCAGAGGCTCAAACCTTGCAAAACAAATTTAGGAGACTTGAATTTAATGTTAATTAGCTGTCTATTATTTTATCATAATTTTATGGAACATTTTGCATGACTGTAAGAGCCACTTCATATACAACCCGGGCATTTGGATTTTTAGGAGAAATAAATAAAATTGTAGATAAATTAGGAAAATTCCAAGTTTCTGGATTTAGGCTATAAATGTCATTATAGGCCTCCATTAATTATCTTAGGGTGTTTGAATGAGGATTTAGAGTACCTCCTATCATGCACGTCATATAACGTAAGGTGGTCTACATTTAGTAAAACTGCGGAAATCGAGCTAACATGGGGAATGGTCGTAGGGAGATGGGATTGTGGTTTACTGATTTTACTGATGTGGATTGGAGTGTACCACTGGAAGCTAGGATGAGAGTGTTGGGTTCGCTGGAGTTAGGAGGCGCTCAGGTTCGACGGAAGATCGTCCTTCCTATGGAGGGAGGGAGAGAGAGAGTCAAAACACACTAGGGTTAGATCCAGAGTAATATTAAAAATGGATCGGGAATCGGGTGTTAACCAATAACAAAAAGTGCCTTGCGAAAGGGAGCTTTGGGCTTCAGCCCATCGTAGTTCCTAGTGCTCTCGAGAGCCCTTCACGGGGAATACCTTGGACAGTCCTGGGCTAACCTAAACTGTAAGTAAAATCAATATTTAAAAGATCAATTAGTATACGTAGGGATTCATAATTCACACACCCCCGGTAACTCGGTAGGTTGGTTAAGTTAGTTTGCTTAGTCATCCGAACGGTAGGTTCGAAAGGTAGATGTAACGAACGGGATAGTCTGGGGAGCCGGTGGCTCGGAAGGATTTGGATACATAAATAAGGTGGTGGGTCTTTGGTATTGGACGCTCGTTCACACCGACGTCGATACGTTGACTCGACTGGTGTGGTTGACACTTAGCCAAAGAAATTCTGCTGGATATGTCCAGCACTAGTACGTGGTGACTCTAGGTTGTGTCCTTCTAGAGGCGTGCGTAAGGGCTAGACCTGGCAGTGTGGATACCCGCCTAGGAGTGGGGGGCCCGACCCACTACCTCCGTTTGCCACTACGGAGGTTCCTGGGAGTGAAACAAGCTGCCCAAATGGGGGAGAACTAAAGGTCTGTGCACATAGAGTAGTGTGTGTGAGTTGCACTTGCATGAATCATGGCATACCATAGCACTACACTCATACTTGCATTTAAACCTGACACCCCATCATATAAATCGGTATGAGACTTTTTATACGATGGGAGCCTCGCAGAAGACCCCTTAACTTATAAGTTTGTATGAGCATTCATATAAGTTAAGGTTACTTACTTTTTAGTATGTCTTTCTTACATGTGCTGCTTGTTCTACTTGTTTACCTTACTGCTTACTATCATAGAACTGCTAGCTTGTACCTTTCTTCCTTAGCTATATATACATTATAATTAACTACTAGAATAGTTCCACCGTCACCTACTTTGCTTACTTTCCACCTTCATAGCTTCCCTTTCCTCCTCCACGCTCGGTGCCTAGGAGCCATGGGGGAGGGGTAGGGGATGATAGGACTTAGTCTTTTGACTAACGGTTTTCGGACCACAACATTCTAGGGACTCCGGATGGGAGACAGGGAGCAGCAGCAGGGGACACTACTCCAGCAGAGTATGGTGCTCATGGAGGTGGGCCAGTCTATCACAGGAGCACCAGCTACTAGTTCCGTGAGTGATTAGTTTACTTAGCTTCTGCGAGTGGTTGTAGTGAGGATTTGATGTACCGGGCTTGAGCCCGTTTATGTTTCTTTGTACTATTTTATTTCAGTACTTTTATTATATGTGGACTTGATCTGATTTCCTTTATATATATTACATGTGATTGTGGACTTAGTTTTATCCATATTATGTGTATACTTCTCTTTCTCATTGGTGATCGTAAAGGCCGACAGAATCAGCGTTTTGTAGTGACGACCATCCCGAGAGTCGGTGTCACCACAAAACGGAGGTTCTGGGCATAAGACCCCGGTGGTTTTAAAAGAAAAAAATGGGGTCTTACATTGTCGACCTGAGCTCCAAGTTCGTCGAACTGAGATAGTCCTTCGTCGAGCTGAACTTCTGATATGAGATCACAATTCATCGATCTCAAATAGACTTTCGTCGAGCTCAACTCAGATAAGAAACTCTGAGTTCGTCGATCTGAGTTCGACGATCATCGAGCTGAGTTCAGCTACCGTCGAATGACTTTTCTGCATTCTTTTTAACTGCTTTTCCTCTGAAGTCTTCTGTATCTAATGTCTTCTGAAGGAGGGTACTGACAATCTAAGTATGTACTGCTGACCTTGACCATGGAAATAACCTATGACCCTAGACTATACATGTTTTGTAATCTAATCAATCCTAATCGTGAACCTAGCCCAAATCACAAGTAGGGTTCCAACAACATGTACCTCGGGAAGTCAATCGCCATCGCCACCAGGAGGAGAGTCGTCACCTGGAGAAAACAAGCAAGGCGTCGCACTACCGCCACATCGAGAAACTACAATAGCCTTCCATTTTCGATTACAAACCAAAGGCATTTCAACAACCTGTCCAGAACACGAAGAAATGCCACAACGTAATAAGCGCCACTCTTCCGTAAATGAAGAAATACTGAACAGACGGTACGCCAGCTCGCGAGGTTCTGAAAATCCAAGCACTGGAGAAAACTCCCACACTTTCCCCTTTTGACGACGGTAACGATCGGACAAGGTGTTCCACAACTCCGGCAAGCCCCAAGAGTTTCGGATATAACCGAACAAAGTATTTCCGTGGCGACGGTACGTCCAAATCTCGAAATCTAGCCAACTTTTATTTCTATGAACCTCCACACTCTCGCCACCATCAGAGCGGACATCACACCAATCTCAGAAGCAGTCCAGAGAAAGTTTCCCGCCGTGCTCGCGAAAAAAGACGACCAGCCCCATAAGACGTACTACCCCCAAGGGAGTAAACTGAGAAATCGGCACGTCGCAGAACTTCAGAATTTCGATCACTTCCTCGTACGGAGGGATCCGGAAACCCGACAACAAGGTAGTCTTGAAAATTTTCAGCCAGCCACATGGAGGATTCTGAACCATCTCCTCAACACGTGGAGTCTTCACTTCAAGTCCGGCAGGTAAACCATACCTTTTCCGCCAGATAGCAACCTGATCCTCGGTAAGCGACGAGCGAAGGCGCATGGGCCTCGCAGTTCATTTCGAACCCTATAACAAAAACTAAAAAAATAAAATTAGGCCAAAAAGTACAATCAAAAAGGGCGTCCATCCTTGTCATGTGCAAAAAGGTGCCTCACCCGAGCCCGCACATGCTCATGCACACACACAACCAGACACATGTACGATCAGACCCGCATGCAGCAAGGCTCGCGTGCAATCAGACGCGCGCGCGGGCGCACCACATCGGGTCGCGCGTGCACCGCACCCAGACTGGCACTCGCCCATATACGCGACCTGGTGTGCGCTCATGCGCGTGACCAGCCGCGCGCGCGCCCATGCGGGCAATCAGCCGCGCGACCATGCACATCCCTACACACGCTCGCATCTCCACTTGCATAAGCGCCCCGCGTGCCCCATCGCGGGTGCACGCATGCACTATATTTTGCGCATGATCGCGCACGCGCTCGCACACATGCCGCAGGAACAATGGCTTCCTCTCCCAAGAACGTTCATTGCCTCCCCTGCACCATAATACATTTAAACATTTTACACGAGTTTGTAGGGTGCCACCATTCACCATCTCAGATATGTCGCCGCTCGCTAGTGTCATCGCTATAAAAAAGAGAGCAGAGGAAGATCCTTGATTTTCTTCGTCCAAAGCAGCCATGTACAACAGGGATCTGGGGGGGGGGGAATTGATGAGAATGACCCCCATATTATAATGAGCAAGGTGTGCATATGACCACACCCCCATGATCTCCACCCAAGAAGAGTGGGATCATGGATTAACCGCACACGCGATCACCATGCCCGATCCTCCTGCATGCCGATCCCACTACGCGCATAAAGGAAACTGCCTCCGGCACCGCCTCGCCGGCCGCGTCCCCATCCCGTCCGTTGCCTTGCGGCCAAAGGGGGCCGTCGGCCGTCCCTTCCTTGGCCGCCGCCGCCTCGCGGCCAAGGGCGGCCACCGAACGCCCCTCCTTCTTTGGACGCCTCCTTGCGGCCAAGGGGCGGCCCCCGGCGGACCCCTCCTTGGTCGCCGCCTACCGGCCAAGGGGCGCCCCGACCGCCACCTCCTTGGTCGCCGCCTAGCAGCCGAGGGGCGGCCCACGGCCGCCCCGCTCCTTGGTCGACGCCTAACGGCCGAGGGGCCGTTACCGGCCGCCCCCCTCCTTGGTCGTCGCTTAGAGGCCGAGGGGCGGCCGCCGGCCGCCCCCCTCCTGGGACGCTACATAGCGGCCGAGGGGCGGCCGCCGACCCCGCCGTCCCGGGCTGCTGCCTTGCTGCCAAGGGGAGGCCGAGCAACCCCCCCTCCTGGGCCGCCGACGACAAAGACGGCGGTTGCCTCGCCGGCCGTCCCCCCCTCCTTCGTTGACACCTTGCTGCCAAGGGGCAGCCGAGCAAACCCCGCCCCCCCTCCTTGGCCGCCGGCGGCCTCCCCCGCTGAATGCAAAGACGGCGGTTGCCTCGTCAGCCGCCCATGGTGGGTCTCCCCCACCGTCCGATCATTCTGGGCCGTCGCAGGCCGCCCGATTAGCAGGTAACCACACAATAACTGCCAGGTTAGTGGGGGACATTTTACATATTTAATTTAAATGGTCTCCCAATAGCGGAAAACACACATATAAGACTATAGCTGAAACATTTATGTGGGTGATTACGGTGTGCGGATAGCCGCGTAACCACCTTAACTACCCCTTGGGGCATATAAAAGGAACCTCGGCCTCCTCATTTCCTAATTTTTTCCTCTGAGTCTTCTTCTTCCTCAAGTAGAAGCTCTGCAGAATTCCTCCTACGAGCAGCACCCTAGCCGCACCCGAATCACACCCGAGCTCAAAGCGAGTCAAGTCGAAGCCATCCAACGAAGCTGAACTGCTCGAGCTCCAGGCGGCCCTTGCCAGTCCAAGTGCTCTGCTCCAAGGCCAGATCCAACAAATCGCTAACTGAAGACCACTAGCGAAAATTACAAATTGTAACCACTCCCAGCACGACGGCTTGTCGTCCGCCACGTGCAAACCATTCTCTCACCCCCAAAGTTGTAACGAGAGGTGACCTGTCACCCTCGATTTCACCAACAAGCTGTAAAAACCCGAGAATAGTGGACTTTGACAGACAGAGATCCGGTCACGTGATTTTTTACTCAGTTGGGGGGGTTTTTCTACGTTAAAACTGCTCGTGTACAATCGACCTACTAATTTGACTGTGTGCGCGCTCGACCGTTTCGGGAGCTAAGGCGGTACAGGTTTTACCGGCTCGATCAGGACGTCAAGTTAGACCACAACATATCCTATAATAGTAATAAAATAGTTTTTAAATTGTTTGTGCTTTAAAAAGAAAATTATACTAAAATATTATAATATCATAATATATTATAATAAAATGATAATTATAATGAACGGGTCGTAGTTCAGTTCTGGTTCGGTTCTGATTCGGACCGGATCTAGGAATACTGAATTCAGTCGAGACTTTTATGCTGCTGTTCTGATTCCGGTCCGGATATTAAAATGAAGAAACTGTGCCCGAACCATTATTATTCACAAGTTCAAAATTCAAACCGGAACCAAATAATTCACCCACGGTCCAGATCGGTTCTCAGGTTCCCGATTCGATTCCGGTTCGATCCACGCTTTTAGGTTCTAAGTGACAACTCTAATATAGACTCAAATTAGTGAAAATTCATCTTGATTCTTTTGGACAGAGGAGCCCGATTTTTCAATTTAAATATCACAAATCAAATTTAGAATCATTGCACAATGGCCCTATTATATGCCATAATTTAATAAAATATAATAATGCACATAGATCAATGATATGGCAAGATTATCTGTCATGACTCATAAGTAAGCAATTAAATAAGGGAAAGAATACTAATATATGTCTTAGCGTGTACTCATGACTGTTCAATCAATGACATCATCTATCAAGCCTTTTCTCCTAATTGGTTCCTTGGCAACTTTCGGCAAACGGACCATCCCCTTCCATCTCCTCCTTTGAGCCTTTAGGCTCAAGATTTCTTCTCTTCCATTCGGTTTATCACTCTTCTGTTCAGTTGATTTTCTCACCAAAGACCATGCGCTCCTCCATGTTCTCATCATTCCTTCTGTAGAAGAAACAAATGCGCATCGTTCAGGTGAGAGGACGTTCAAAATCGAGTCTTCTTCTCTAAACGTGAATAACCTTCATTTCTAGGCATGAAAATGTGCAAGTTTTCAAATACCTCTTCTTGTTTCAGAAAAGATGTTAGTAGGACATGGCCTGGTATACCTTATTATTTGCCTTGCGTCCTCTGTTGCTTTCATCTACATATCTTTTGGGGATTTCACATTCCAGTTCATGGAAAAAAAGATGACCTTTGTAGGAAGGGAGGGGGCTCACTTCATAGTCGATGGAACGCCATTTTACGTGAACGGTTGGAACTCATACTGGCTGATGATTCAGTCCGTGGAGGAGGCTACCAGGCCAAGGATAACTGCAATGTTTAAGACGGCTTCAAGTTTGGGTCTTACGGTTTGCAGGACTTGGGCTTTCAATGATGGAACCTACAATGCTCTTCAGATTTCCCCGGGCCTATTTGATGAAAGGGTTTTTAAGGTATATAGTTTTGACAGTTACAATTCCTCTCTTCCTTTCTGTCTTCGAAAATCACTTCTGAATCAACGAGGATGGCAGGCATTGGATCGAGTGGTGATGGAAGCAAGAAGGCACAGGATAAGGCTTCTTCTGAGCTTGGCTAATGACTGGCAGGATTATGGTGGAAAGGTGCAGTATGTGAAGTGGGCATGGGAGGCAGGAGTTGGCTTGAGCTCCTCCAATGATTCATTCTTCTTTGACCAATCCATTCGCAGCTATTTCAAAAACTACATCAAGGTGCGTGGCTGGGGGGCCCATTACTCTAATTATTCATAGTAGTTCATAGTTTTTAAGCTTTTTTTGTTTCAATAGCAGCATTGATGGGATTCTGATGTTCTTCAGAGTAGTTTTTCAGGTTATATTGACTAGGAGAAACCATTTAACTGGAATTGAATACAGAGACGATCCTACTATCTTTGGATGGGAATTGATGAATGAGCCGCACTGTCCTTCGGATCCTTCGGGTGACACTCTTCAAGTATGCACTATTTTGATGCTTTTTATTAATGGGATATGTTAGGAATGCCTATTTTAGGTATTATTGTTTTCGGAAATCCTGTATTTAGCAATATTGCTTTAGGAAATACTTCATTAAGGGCAAACTGGTATTATAGGAATGTTATTGTAAGAAAATATGGGCGATATCATTGCCTGGTAATACCTATGGAGGCAAGATTATTGTCTATGTATATCTTGTATTATTGATGATGTTGAAGCCAGTAACCCGACTTCACCTATAGTTCGGACCTGAAGTTGCAACACACACCTACTATTCTTGAACCACCCTCTCGACGTGAGTCACAGGACCAGAAACAGACCGAGTGTCTCAGCTCGGAGGTCCCGCCTCTTACCCAAAAGAATCAGAAGTTCTCCCCCTCCCTAGCCAGTGCTGAGCTAGGTGTCTTTGAGGAAGAAGATAGATGGGTTCCACCACCTGTTCAAGACACCTTATCGGTCTATTTATAGGCCTTTGAGTTTGATCTGCAATAACCAAACTGAACCGACCTGAAATTACCAAAATATCCTGTGTTGGGTCTGCCAACAACCAAACTCCGTTGTTCTGAAGGGTTATACGCAAACCACCAATGACAAAAGAGTAAAATTACCTAGGATAGAAGAGTAAAATCCCCCTTGGGGGTAAGAAGGTAAAAACACCTTTTCTCTTCATACGGCGAGTGAGAAATTGGCCAGCGGGCGGGATGAGCCTACCTGCCCGTCTCGCAAGTCTCCTGCCCTGCGAGAGTCATCTCGCCACCATGGGCCAACCCGCCCCGCGAGAGAGATCTCGCCTACTCCGCTGCACCCCTTCTCGTCTTCGGCGAGTGGACCCCATGGTCCCCCTCGCCCCTGCAGTCCCTCTCGACCGTAGCCCGGCGCTCCCACTCGGGATGCTTCCCGCGAGCCCAAGGTTGTACACAATCCCCGCTTTTTTCGAGGTTCTCTTAAGCTCGGAAAAAAAGTCCAACCGAGGCTCGCGACTCGTGGCATTGAGATTCATTCACGAGAGAATTTTTGGCGGGAGCCCCCTCTGGAGTCTATAAATATGTGACCTCATCCCATCGTGTAGATTGCCCCCTCTCTCATTTTCTCCTTTCTTCTACCATCATGTCTCACAGTCTTAGTTTCCGCGAGCGTCTCACGATGGTCCGTAAGCAAAACAAGGCCAATGTGGCTCCCTTGACCCCTACTCTGGTTCGCTCCCCCGCTTTTGTACCTTCATCGTCTCGCTTGAAGAAGGCAAAAACTGCTGGCCCCCCTTCTCGGTTGATGCGACTACTTCAGCACCCTTGGGAGTCAATGCATCTCCACCCGCGTCTTCGCGGGAGAGACATGTGGTTCTTGGTTCTTTCTCTCGCCTCCTCCTTTTCCTTTTCTCATTATCGTCTCGCCTATTAACTTCGAGCCTTTTCAGGAAAACCTTGCCTACTCCCCCCCCACACCTGCGAATCCCCCTGACGCCACCGACAAATATTATCAAGACTCTGACTCCCCTCAGCAATCGACGCCCCCTGTCGCGAAGAATGACGACCTCTTGCGTCTTGTGGGTAACTCTTGCATCCCAAGTAAATGAATCAACCTTGTCCTTTCCTCCGCGTACAGCTCGCGGCCTCCAATACTTCTTGCGAGGCCATCTTTCATTTTGATTTTCTACTTTTCTTGTGTAGGTATCCAGATCGACTCGGCCGCTGAGGACTTCCCCGAGCCTCCTGCCCTCTCGTCTCTTTCTCACCCAGACGAGATTGAAGACTATCTGGGTGATCCCATGGATCCGCTGGAGATGAAGCGCAGGACGGTCGTGATGCTTCGAAAGTATACGCGCATTATCCGCGAGATGAAACGGGAGAAGCAAGCCACCGACCGGCGCATTGACTGGCTGGAAATCTAGTGCGCCCGCCTCTCCTCCAAGTTCGATGCCAGGGTTGAAATAGATGAGACTGACCCGCAGGCCATCATAAGCGAGGCAAACCAGTGATGAGTCCCGTTTATATAGGGTTTTGCGGACTCATCTGGGCTGGTTTTCCTGACTTTGCACTTCACATTTCGGTTGTTTTCATTGATATTTCATTCATACTGCGTTTCACGTTTAGTGCACTTTTCTAGCCCGTGGGTGCGCAATTGCGCATTCGATTGCTGGGGGTATGCACTTGGTCCTCCCCAGGGCTCGTTCCAGTAGTTTTTATTGCATTTTGTTGATTGCTGGAGGGTCCTCCTTTTTGAGTTTTTATTGTGTGCAGGTGGTGCGTTTTCCCCAAGTCTGGAATGCAGTTTTGAGGAAAACACACGATCGTGCGTTTTCTTAGCACACGGTCCTTTGTGATCGTGCGTTTTGTTTGTGCAGGAGAAACGTCGAGCTAAGCTCGACGAACTGAGCTCGACAATCTTAACGCACGGTTAACGCACGGTTTCTTCGGGACCGTGCGCAAAGGAAACGCACGGTTTTCCTGTAGCCTTTTGGTTTTTCTTTGTTCTGTTGTTGGTCGTGCGTCTTCTTCACGCACCGGCGGAAGCGCCCGTGCACACGTAAAACGCACGATTTCACCTGGTTGCTTGCAATTTCTGCTCGCTGTAGTTGCCCGTGCGAATTACTTCACACACAGGCTGATCGCTCGTGCGCGAAGGAAATGCACGGGTCAACACTTCTTCTTCTTCAGGCGCCTTCTGGTTATTAATATCGCACGGTTCATGCACGGTCGTGCGCCAGACCGTGCGTGACCATTTTTTATGACTTTTACTATTTAAGCCGCAGATTTCTCCTCGATCGGAACAACTTCGTTTTCCCCCGCCATTTCCGCCCCTTGGAGCGGGAACTAGCCCCTCCAGCCGTCATTTTATCTCTCCTCCTTGGAGGGTTGATCCGTCCACCCTTTCTCCTCCAAAGAGCTTGCTAAAGCTTTGTCTCCAGCCGCCATCGCCATTGCCGACCTCCAAGCTGCTGTTTGAGTTCTTAGTTGCCGACCTCCAAGCTGCTGTTCATTTCCTCCAGGACGCACTCGTGACTAACATATTCCCTTGGGCCTATCCTGGCTCTCTGGTTAAGTATCCTTCCTTTGAAAAATAACTGAAGGGCCGTCGCCCAAAAGGAGAGCTTGGCAAGGTTGATCCTTCCTTAAATCCAAGAGGTTGGAATCCAAACCTGTTCCCGCTAGTTCCTCCAGTCGCAGGAGAGATGCAATCGGGGGTAGCTAGGCCGACATGCAAGGGGGAAGCTGATCTCGGCCGTCAATGCAGGGGTCCGGTCTTACAAGGACGCTTATATCTCGAGGCATCGTCCCATCATCCGCACTAGGCTATCCAGGGGGAACAAGTTGACGGTCGACTTCTCGGATCGATCCTGCAGCAATACGTTGAGTTCCCGAAAGACTTGTGATGAAAAAAGAATGAGACGGGATAGCCGGATCGCCAAAACAGCCTCCAGCTCCACGCGGCCTGGATCCCAGTGGTGCCAAGCAAAGCCAGCCGCAACAAGCACCTGCCCAGCCGCCGATCGTCTGGAAGGCAGCAACGAACCGTCCACGTTGATATCCATCCGGGCGGTGGTGGGCACCAAGAAGCAGCCGAAGACCCGAAAGGGCCATGGTGCGCCAACATCCCGGCTTGCGACCAAAATCAAACAGGGAAACATTCTCCAAAATAGTGGCGACAATTACCACCGGCGTGCCGACCTCCCGGTTGTGCAATTTAGCATTCCGAGCGCGCCAACACTGATACATAGCATAACACAGGAGTCGGGTCGGTGGGAGGGCCGAGGCACATCATTCGTTGAAGCTCATCCCATTTCCAGCCTGCTGGCAGACGCAGCCCCCATCGAGTAAGCTCGCGTCCCACAGCCATGATCTGAGTACATCCGCCCACCAAGTGATCCCGGTCCTCCGGGACACCACAATCCCAAGGGCAAAGGGGGGTATCCGCCAACCCCCGTCGAAAAAGCCAAGCACGGGTAGGTAAAGCATCCCAGGACAACCGCCAACAGAAGAAATGCTCCCGAGGGTGGAGGCGGAGTCGCTTTAGCCAAGTGAGTCCTGAGAGTGTGGAAGGGAGTGAGTGTAAGCCAAAGCTGCAATACCAACCCCGCTGAATTGCTGTAGCAGCTCCGGGACATCCGCACCCCCCGCAATTTCGAGACCCATGATAGAGCACCGCAGGGCAGGCCCGAAAGCCTGAACTAGGAGATCCGTACACCACCTACCCTCCGCGTCAATAAGATCCGCCACCTGCAGCCCGTCAATCGCCGTCACATTAACCAAGGTAGGCCACCGGGATAGCGGAAGGTCAAATATCCAAATGTCCCGAAGAATGTTCACTCTGCGTCCGTCCCCAATCCGCCACCGGATGATAGGCGCAAGACTGGCGAGACCATGTTGGAGAGCCGCCCAGGCCGTAGAATCAGAGCGACACGTGGAAGCCGAGCCGATACGCGGCCCATACTTCCCATGGAAGATGGACCCGAATAAAGAATGCGGATTTACCAGCAAGTCCCAAGATAGTCGCGCCCGCAAGGGTCCTTCCGAGCCCCGAAGCTGGCGAAGCCCCAGACCTCCAGCCCTCGCTGGGGAGCATATAGTATCCCAGTTGACATAGTGTAATCCCCTGGAAGCCGCACTCTTTTGCCACATAAATCTTCGTGCCAACTGCTCCAGCGCATCCAAAATAGTGAGTCAGCAAGTATACCGGACCCGCCAAAAAGGATGACCGGAGAAGAACGACCCGGCCTGCGAGGGACAGATGCCGATTTCCCCATTGCCGAATTATACTTTGCCATTTGATAAGGGAGCCCGAGAAGTCGGATCTGGTAAGTTTGCGCATAGCAAGTTTAACTCCCAAATAGTCAAATTCCTCCACCCTGCGGAACCCAATCAGGCGAGTTAACCGATTCGCCTTCCACCTAGGCATAGCTTTACTGGAGACCAGCATTGATTTAGTCTTATTGATCCGTTGACCCGTCCAGCTACAGTAGTTCTCCAAAATGCGCGAACATACCCGGACCGCAGCCACTTTTCCGCGAAGAAACAATAGGACATCGTCAGCATAGAGCAGATGTCCGAGAGCGGGAATCCCAAAGATGTGTGGTTCGCATGGATGGCGGAGGATAGAAGCTCGGAGCAAAGAATGAAGAGGTAAGGAGATAGCGGGCATCCCTGACGAAAACCACAGCCACCTTCAATCCATTTAGAGCGCTGCCCGTTAATCATGAGAGTAAATGTTGGGGCCTGGACACATTGGAGCAGCCAATGGGCGAACTGGGGAGGGAACCCAAATAGCCTAAGCACCTCCTGAAGCGTAGTCCAGCTCATGCGGTCGTAGGCCTGCTCCATGTCCACTTTGACAGCTCTTTTGAAGTCGAGACGCGGAGTTTGTTGATGGCCTCCTGGGCGAGAAGGCACTGGTGGGAGATGCTACGTCCGGGAACAAATGCTCCTTGCTCAACAGAGACCCGGCCCACCAGAATCTTTGGGATGGTCATACAGAGACTAATGGGACGGAACTTGTCCGGATTAGCCACCTTAGGGATGAGCACCACAACAGTCTTCTTCCAATCGGCCGGCATAACACCCGAGGTTCACTAGGCTATCCAGTTGACGGTCGACTTCTCGGATCGATCCTGCAGCAATACGTTGAGTTCCCGAAAGACTTGTGATCAAAACAGTTGTCATTCATGTACTAAAATACATCATTGGCCGCTCATTTTCAGCCCCCGCTCCAAGTACCTCCCAGCTGCTCTTCAACCTGATCCTGGAGATAATAGCCTCCCGTGGCCAAGTCTTCCTCTTCCCAATTTGGATGTAGCTTGCCAACTGACCATCTACATAACCAGATTGCGTTAGGCGGACGTTTTTGTCGAAGTGCTTCGCCAATCTCTTCTTGGCGGATGGAGGCCAAGTCACGAAGCTCTTCTACGAAATCCAGTGAGAGTCTTTGGGCGTCTTCATTCTCCAAGCGCCATTTTTCGCCGCCATCTCCTGCTGCTATGACTCTCGGGCTCCGAACCTCGAACTCCACTGGGATGAGTGTCTCGGACCCGTGGGACAACTTAAAGGGAGTTTCCCCCGTAGCCGAGTTTGGAGTTGTTCTCAGGGCCCAGAGGTCCGAGGGGAGCTGCTCCGCCCAGTTGCCTTTCAAGTTGGTGACTTTCTTCTTCAGGAGGTTGATGATCAACTTGCTGGCGGCCTCCACCTGTCCGTTGCTGCGAGGATGATGCACAGAGGCGAATCGAAGATCCGTCCCTAGCTGCTTGCAGAGGTCCTCTAACTCCAAACTGGCGAACTGCGACCCGTTGTCGGTGACGATTACGAGAGGAATCCCGAACCTGCATGCAATTTCTCCCCAAATGAAATTCTTCACAATCTGCGATGTGGTCTTGGCTAAAGCTTTTGCCTCGATCCACTTGGAGAAGTAGTCGATCATGACAAGCACGAACTTCCTCTGCCCACTGGCCTGAGGAAAGGGGCCGATCAAGTCCATCCCATAGATGGCGAAAGTGAAAGTCCACCTAGTGTCAACTATCTTCACCTATGGGGGGGGAATAGATGACGTGCAGCGTTTTTGCGGAATATAAAATTGAACCTGCACAAGAAAATAAAACACCACAGCAAAGAAGATACACAAGCAATTTATAGTGGTTCCCCGATTTGGGTACATCCACTTTCCCCCTTCGACCTATCTCCCAACAAGGGACGACTCGGTCTCTTCACCAACAGGATTGAAATTCAATCCTTGCACTATCGGAAGAAACCCTTCCACGCGTAGGAGTCAACACTCTCACTACACGGGTTGCACCCAACCCTTACACTTAGGAACCAACGTTCCTTTACAACAAAAAATGAAATTAGAATGTACAAGAAATACAAACTACTTTTGAAGATTAAGGTGTTCCTCTTCGTTCGACGACGTGTTCGTGAAGTCAACGAAGAGTCTACAACCCTAGATCTCTCTTGGAGAGAATCTCCCCGGAACCGGCGGCGGCAAGACGAGCGGCGGCTTGGTTCGGGATCGGCGGCAACGACGGTGCGCGGCTGCTGTACTTTGGAGATTCAAACTTCGTAGCGAAGCTAGCTAGGTCTTCCAACGGTCACACTAGGATCAATCGTCTCGATCGATTCGGACGGGGAAGGTTTTCCCGATCAACAAATCAAGAGACAAAGGATCTCCGGTTAGACACGTGAGACGCTAAGCTTAGCTAGGCTTCTGTCGCAGGAGGATCTGGGCGAAACCACGATCAAACGGCGAACAACTCTCTCGAGCGGCGACGGCGGCGGCGGCGGAGCGGAACTTGCGATCTAGGTCACGTCGCGGCTCGTGTATTTCTTTTCTTCTTCGCTGCCTTACTGTTCAAAAATACGTGTGTATTTATACACAAGTATACACCTTAAAGACCGTTGTGGGTCCCACCAGAAGAAACCCTAAGCCGGGTTCAAAACAGTGCCTGCGGCAAAGTCCGGTCCAGGGGGTTTCCAGAAAAATGCCCAAGTCAAAATCGGCGAGAATCGAAGGTGATTCTCGACGAATCGGCGAGAATCAGTTAGTGATTTTCGCCGAATCACTTGATGATTCTCGCCGAATCACTTGTTGATTCTCGACGAATATTACTTGGCCATGATCTGCTCAACGATGGGTTCGGCGAGAATCACTAGTGATTCTCGCCGAATCTTACTTGGTACCGCTTTGAGGTAGCCGGATAGAGTCGGCGAGAATCACTAGTGATTCTCGACGATTCGGCGAGAATCACTTGGTGATTCTCGTCGATTTATACTTAGACGATTTTTCGTCTTTCCACCCAAGAACTGCTCCTTGACCCATCCTTGCTCCTTGTCTGCTCTTGCATAGTTACAGCCCTGTACTTGAAAGTAAGTGCACTCCAATAGAGAGAGTACACGTAGGCCAACACATTGATCTGCTCAACGAGGGATTACGTTGTGCAGACCCGTGTATATTGACCTACTGCACCCTGACATTGGTGTGCACTTAACGTGGAATAACTGCAAGCACAACTTGAAATATTTTATCAAATACATTGTGAATTCATCTTAGCTTGACAGGTGTCTTCCTCAAATCCAGGTAATTGTGGATACAATACCCAACAATCTCCCCCTATTTGACGAAGCCAAAATCCTACTAGCTAAGATGAATAACACCAACCAGATAATATAAACAACATTCAGAATTTAAATATGCAGCACAAGAGAATATAGACAAACAGATCAAGACTTGAGTCATTCATAAATTCAAATACATATAAATATATATATATGTATATATAATCTCAAAATTGTTCATATAATAACAATAAACGTTAATTGTTCTTAAGAGAGAATGACAGACAATAAATTTTTGACTATTTTTCTTTGGCTAAGTCATCCTTGAGTTTTTGAGCCAAATACTTCTTTCTTTGCCTCTCCATATACTCTTTGGGCTTCAGATAATATCTGGGAGGAGGAGCTTTATCAGTCGCAGTGTTGGTCCTGAAGAAGATGTTACGTTTGGCTTCATAGGTCTTGTGCAGCTCCCACTCATGCTGACTGTATACATCGTTTCGATTTATTTCCCCTTGTTCTTGTAGCCAGAATGTGTCCAGTATGATACTCTTGGATACTGGACTCCACTTTTCGTTTCTTACTTCCTCCTCCTTCAGTCTGATTCTCTTTTCAGCTTGTGTTTCCTTTGATGTCCCTTCGTGAGATTTTCTCTTGTCCCTGGCTTTTGCTAGTGCTCCTTGATCAAACATTGCCATCAGTTTTGCCTTGAAGGAGGCCCTAGCAGCCCTATGAACATCAGCTTCACTTACAGGAACTTCTTCAACACTGGCGCCCTCATAAGCCACAGTATTATCTTCAGGAGCAGGAGCACCCTGGGGATTTTCAGGGATATTAACGCCTAACGCTTGTTGGAGCATCCACCAGCAACTGTCATAAACATATTTGTTTGACTGCTCAAAGTTTTTGATCATGACTTCCCGAAGCTCAGCCATCTTAGCTATATATGCTTTCTCCCCCTTTTTGGCTTCGACTGCAATGGAGTTTGCATAGGAATGCAGTGACTCATCAATATGCTTTGTAGTCCTAGAGAATTCAGTGACCAAGGCTTGTTGATTTGTGTTAAGAGTTACCATATTGCCATCAAACTTTTGTTATTTGCTACGACATGAGCATTCTGATTCACTATGGCGAGAGTATCGGTGTTCTTTTTCAATACGTCCATAAGAAGAGTGACAGCTTGGCCGACCGCTGTATACTTATCTTCAAACTTCTTTTCCATCACGTCCAGTTTGTGATTGATCTCCACCATGTTCTTGAGCATGAGATTCTCTGATTTCTTAATTATTTTCAACATTTTATTTTGAGCTTTCTCAAAAGATGCTTTAAGCTCATCCACTATACCCTGAATGACATTCACGGTGTGATTGGCTAGATCATCTCGTAGTGGAAGATCCAGAGGCACTCCTTGGCCTTACTCTTCAGTAGATGCACCTGTAGAGCTGGACACGAGCACAGTCTCTAAGGGGGGAATGCTTGCGGCCTCAGTAGATTTCTCGGACTCCCCCTCCACTGTTGCACCAATGTTCTCATCAGCATCATCTTCCAACCCTTCGTCAGCAGTCTCCTCTACAGCACCACTTTCTTCTTATATATCCGCCACTGCATCTCTGGCTATCTGGGAGATGTCAGATACGATATTAACATCAGTGGGTAGAGGCTCCCCCTCAATTCCTGCTGTCGATGCATCAGGAATTTCATTGGGGATTACTACGGAATCAGCCACAGTGCCGTCCTCGGCTGGAGATACTTCCTGTTGTTCGACCACGGCAGCCTGCCCAATGCGCCTCTCCCATCTGTCAAAAACACTCGAGTCCATTTTCTTCAAGTAATGTAGAGGAACACCTTTACTCATGTCGTACTTATCTCCGTTCAACTGATTGAGATACAGACTGATGATTCAGCCAAAGCTAGGAGATCTGAGGGTGTCCTTTATCTTCTCAAAAAGCAATGCCCCCCAGTTGAATCCTTTTCTGCAGACAATTGCCACCAGGATCTTGAACATGTCCGCAGAGATGTGGTCATGAGAACCCGGTTTGCATATGAGTACCTTCCCAATGATGTCTGACAGAAGTTTCCCTTCTTCATTCATATCCTTTCGCTTTATCGACCGAGTTCCTCGAGCGAGTCCACAGAATAATAGAGTCCTGGTTTTGTCTTCTTCCTCAAGATAATCCTCGCGCTCCGAGCTAGTGAGCTGCAAGTATTGGGTTAGCTTGTTTGCAGACATCTTGATCGTTGCCCCTGCAACCTTGCTCTTGATGAGAGAGTCTTCATTTCGGAGTCTGGCGGTAGCGAAAAACTCCAGCACTTCCTTGTCCAAGATTTTACACGGGTGCTCCAGTACGAATGAGAGTCCAGCCTCTTCCAGCATAATAATGATGTTTCTTAATTCGTCAGATGCATGTGAGAACCCTGTTCGAACCAGCTCACATCCAGTGATCAGTCCAGCGGTTGTCCTTGGAGCCATCGCCAACCTAGGGAGAGAATCCCTACTCTACGCTTAATCAAAAGTCAAAAGGGAAGCGACACTAGTAATAAGGTCCAAGCAAGGGTGAGGATGTGGTTACCCAAAAGCGTAGACGAGAGTTAGTTGGTTGAAGATAATGGACACCCGATGAGTGCACGCGGAGAAATTCCTGGAAGGAAGAATCGAAACCGGGAGAGATCGGAACCGCGGAGAAATTCCTGGAAGGAAGAATCGGCGAGATCGACGAGATTCTTCACGAGGTGTGGGATTCTTGCGGGATGCCGACGGAAGAGGAAGAGTCGGCGAGTTCCCCTGCGGAGAGAGTCGATTCGGCGAGTTTCCTGTGGAGAGCGTCCTTCGGCGGGATTCCTACGGAATATGAAGGGTCGGCGGGAATATGAAGGATCGACGAGTTAAGGGGATTTTAGCAGTTTCCGTGTGTTTGGCGGAAGGCTTCGGGTTAAGCGGGTTTCTAGTTTGTATAAGTGGAAATGTGTGTATATTTCTTAAAGCCAATATATTTAGGGTTTGAACCGGGCTTTTCCAGACGTTTCTTGATGTCAAGATTTCCAATGACGTATCTTCGTTAGTTTTCAGCAAACTGATTTACGCCTGTAGATGTGAGTTCTCGAATCAACCAGTGGAATTTCCGATAAATCTTCATTGACGTATCTATGGTTTATGTTTATCGTGTTAACCTATCCTTAGATGTACACACATATAAGTGTAAATATAAGTATAAATATATATATATATATATATATATATATATATATATATATATATATATATATATATGTAAATGTCGATACAATATGACTCAAGTCCTGGAACTGATCAAAAGTATCTGGGATTATGAGAGTTATCATTTAGTCCCTCTGGTAAAACATATTAGGAGCTCAATGTGAGTATGCCCATGTAGATATCACATCTGTTATTCCAGACGCTTGTTCCAATTTAGTCTTGAGCCATCTTCTGTCTAGTTCCCATCATATTTACGGGAACCTAGACTACCCTGTAAAAGAGAGTTACTTTACCTTAGGAACCCAAACCATATTGGGTCCTAGGTTCTTGTTAGTATAAACACTCGACTGCCTTCCTTCAGAAATCCTGACAGGAAGACTACCTCTGCCCTGGAGATGTGGATAGGCCCTTGCCCTTGACATAGAGGGGTTGTGCCAACAGTCTATGGCAAAGTGTCCCACCTTGCCACAACACCAACACTCGTGAATGTTGTATCTCCGTTTCTGACCTGATCTAGTGACTGAGGTAGTCATGAGCCTAGGTCCAAACGGGATAGATCTGGATCTGCTCCCAGAACTGCCTCTTCCACCGTGACACGTGGAGGGGTGGAATGAATGCATGCAGCGAGCATCACGAGGTCTGGGAGGTGGTGCCTTCCTTTCAGACAGCCCCCTTCCTGAGGCCCCATGAGAACTTATAGCATGACTTCTAACCCCCCTTTCCTGTGTCCTTGGGTGGAGAGAAGAGTTCTGAGAGCTGATACCAGCCGATTCATGCCGAGTATGGGCAGTGGCCGAGAATACAAAGGGCTCAGAAGGAGCCTTAGGTATTCTCTCATGGGTGGCCATGACGGCCCTTGCACTATGGGTGTCTCCACATGAGGACAGATCACCCTTGCAGTGATCACGATTATTCCTGTGATCATACCTGAAGGCATGATGAGTAGCCTTCCTGCTTGGAGTGGGGGGTCGGAATACCGTTTCCCCATTTCTCCACGAATTGATAATTCGGGAGATCCACCCATTTTCTACCTTTCTCTTCATAGCATCAACTTTGGAAAAGTTAGATACTACCATTTTCTCATTCTCTAGACTACTCTCTAGATCAGATATTTTAGAGTCCTTGACCTTGTTGGACGCCAATTGGAGAACCAACAAGATCTTCAGCCGTGCAATCTCCTGAGCTTGTTCTTCAACAAGCAGGTTGCTTTTCTGAAGGGCTCTCTTCAAGGAATCAGAATTTTCTGAAGGGACACCGTTCCTGTCTTCAGAAACTTCAAGAGAGACGGGGCAGGATGAAAAAGTTACCTGCTCTTCAGTGTTATTGTCATTAGAGCCAGTGACCGTTGTGTCATCCTCATCAGAGCTGCTTTCCTCACTGGCCTCTTCAGTCTCTGACACGGACACTGGAGCTCTGATGCTGTCCGATTGATCCTTGCCTTCATCTTCAGAGGCGAGGACCCCCACATAGGCTTCATCCTCTAGTTGACAGCAGATTCCAGCTTTCTCTAATCCCCCCATCAGCTCTGAGATCATCACCCACATAGATTTGGCCGTCTCACATTTTTCCAATCTAGAGCAAGAAGGTCCAGACCAGATATCCATGATAATCTGACGAATCCTCTTGTCCAGATTAAATAAGGAAAGTTCCGTCTCCGACATCTCCGCAATACACTTGGGCACTTGGCTATTCTTTCCAGAGCCGGAGGTCTTCATAGGAATAAAAGGACCCTCTTCCAGGATGAAAGATGCTCGAGGATCGATAGCCTCCAAGTGATATGACACTCTCATCTTCCAGACTGGATAATACTCCTTTGTGCATGTTGGAAGTCTTAGTGGAGAAATCTCATGATCCAGCTTCATGCTTCTGACACTGGTGGCAGGATTCTACTCAAGGTGTAAACCTTTTTGATGAGTAACCTCGCTTTGATACCACTTGAAAGTCCACCTAGTGTCAACTATGTTCACCTATGGGGGGGGGGGGAATAGGTGACGTGCAGCGTTTTTGCGGAATATAAAATTGAACCTGCACAAGAAAATAAAACACCACAGCAAAGAAGATACACAAGCAATTTATAGTGGTTCCCCGATTTGGGTACATCCACTTTCCCCCTTCGACCTATCTCCCAACAAGGGACGACTCGGTCTCTTCACCAACAGGATTGAAATCCAATCCTTGCACTATCGGAAGGAACCCTTCCACACGTAGGAGTCAACACTCCCACTACACGGGTTGCACCCAACCCTTACACCTAGGAACCAACGTTCCTTTACAACAAAAAATGAAATTAGAATGTACAAGAAATACAAACTACTTTTGGAAATTAAGGTGTTCCTCTTCGTTCGACGACGTGTTCGTGAAGTCAACGAAGAGTCTACAACCCTAGATCTCTCTTGGAGAGAATCTCCCCGGAACCGGCGGCGGCAAGACGAGCGGCGGCTTGGTTCGGGATCGGCGGCAACGACGGTGCGCGGCTGCTGTACTTTGGAGATTCAAACTTCGTAGCGAAGCTATCTAGGTCTTCCAACGGTCACACTAGGATCAATCGTCTCGATCGATTCGGACGGGGAAGGTTTTCCCGATCAACAAATCAAGAGACAAAGGATCTCCGGTTAGACACGTGAGACGCTAAGCTTAGCTAGGCTTCTGTCGCAGGAGGATCTGGGCGAAACCACGATCAAACGACGAACAACTCTCTCGAGCGGCGACGGCGGCGGCGGCGGAGCGGAACTTGCGATCTAGGTCACGTCGCGGCTCGTGTATTTCTTTTCTTCTTCGCTGCCTTACTGTTCAAAAATACGCGTGTATTTATACACAAGTATACACCTTAAAGACCGTTGTGGGTCCCACCAGAAGAAACCCTAAGCCGGGTTCAAAACAGTGCCTGCGGCAAAGTCCGGTCCAGGGGGTTTCCAGAAAAATGCCCAAGTCAAAATCGACGAGAATCGAAGGTGATTCTCGACGAATCGGCGAGAATCAGTTAGTGATTCTCGCCGAATCACTTGATGATTCTCGCCGAATCACTTGTTGATTCTCGACGAATATTACTTGGCCATGATCTGATCAACGATGGGTTCGGCGAGAATCACTAGTGATTCTCGCCGAATCTTACTTGACACCGCCTTGAGGTAGCCGGATAGAGTCGGCGAGAATCACTAATGATTCTCGACGATTCGGTGAGAATCACTAGAATCACCGAATCGGCGAGAATCACTTGGTGATTCTCGTCGATTTATACTTAGACGATTTTTCGTCTTTCCACCCAAGAGCTGCTCCTTGACCCATCCTTGCTCCTTGTCTGCTCTTGCATAGTTACAGCCCTGTACTTGAAAGTAAGTGCACTCCAATAGAGAGAGTACACGTAGGCCAACACATTGATCTGCTCAACGAGGGATTACGTTGTGCAGACCCGTGTATATTGACCTACTGCACCCTGACATTGGTGTGCACTTAACGTGGAATAACTGCAAGCACAACTTGAAATATTTTATCAAATACATTGTGAATTCATCTTAGCTTGACAGGTGGCTTCCTCAAATCCAGGTAATTGTGGATACAATACCCAACAGAAGGGCCATGGAGCAGTGATCGAGCGAAGGTGTTGAGCTGGCTGTAGTTGAAGAGACGCGAAGAGCTGTCACTGGAGACACTTTTTTGAGAAGGCCTCCGCATCCTTCCGAATGGTGGGCCAGAAGTATCCATGCCTTAGAATCCTTTGTTCAAGAGTGCGAGTCCCTGAGTGACTGCCGCACTTTCCTGAGTGAATCTCCTCCAGGATGCGAGGTACTTCAATCTATGACAAACACCGAGCCAAAGGACCTGAGATGGTCTTGCGGTAGAGCTCTCCTTCTTGAAGCAAATAGTAGGCGGCTTTGTAGCGAAACTTCCTCTAGTCTCCCTCGCTGGCAGGAATCTGACCCGTCGTCAGGAAATAAATAAATGGATCCCTTCAGGATGCCCTCTGCTCGATCTCCATCATCTCCCCTTCCTCGATGGACGGTTGGAAAAATTCAGTCACAGTTCCCCCGGCCCGGGGACCGTACTTAGCAAGGTAGTCAGCTTCTGAATTCTCCTCTCGGGGTACGTGCTCGACGAAGAAAGATTGAAATCCCCCAATCAGACCTTTCACTTTGATCAAGTACCGCTACAAAATCGGATCGTTCACGTCGAACTTGCCTCTGATCTGGGACGCGACTACCATTGAGTCGGTGAAGGACCTGATATCTCGAATTGCCAACTCCTTGTCGAGACGCAAGCCGGCCACCATGGCTTCGTACTCCGCCCGATTGTTGGTAACTGGGAAGAGGATCTCGACTGCTTGCTCGATCCTGGTTCCCTGAGGGCTTACGAGCACGACTCCGGCTCCCACGGAATATCTGCCCGAAGCCCCATCCACGAACATCTTCCAGGACACTGTGCTAGAAGAGCCTTCCTCTCCTTCCACCTCGGCCGAGAAGTCGGCAAGGAAATCTGCCATCGCCTGCGCCTTGATTGCTACCCTTGGAGAGTAAGAAATGTCGAACTCGCTAAGCTCCACCACCCACTTTGCTAGCCTGCCAGAGTGCTCCACTCCATCCAGGATACTCCGTAGAGGATGATCGGAGACGACCCTGATGGAGTGAGCTTGGAAATACGGACGGAGCCTATGAGCCGAAACCACCAAAGCAAACACCAGCTTCTCCAAAATAGGGTACCTCGTCTCCGCCTGCCGCAACACTCTACTAACATAGTAGATAAGAAGCTGCCTCTTGCCTTCCTCTCGAACCAACACCGAGCTAACTGCTTCCGCTCCGACTCCCAGGTAGAGGAAGAGATCTTCATTTACCCGCGGGCCTTGGAGGAGAGGAGCTTGGGTTAGCTGTTGCTTGAGCTTTCCGAAAGCCTCCTCACACTCCGCCGTCCACTCGAACTTCTGATTTCCCCAAAGGGTCTTGAAGAACGAAAGCACTTCTCCCCTGCTTTAGATAAGAAACGGCTGAGGCCTGCCAGCCTTCCAGTCAGCCTTTGAACTTCCTTGGGATCCCTTGGTGACGCCATCTCCAGAATGGCCTTCACATTGTCTGGATTAGGTTCCACCCCCCTTGGAGTAAGGAGGTGACCTAGAAACTTCCCTCTTCCTGCACCGAAGACGCACTTGACCGGGTTGAGTCGCATCTTATACTTCCTCAGAGTAGCAAAGATCTCCTCCAGATCCGTTATGTGCTCCGCGACACTTTTACTCTTGACGAGGAGGTCATCCACATAAACCTCCTAGTTCCGCCCCTTCTGCCCCTTGAAGATTTGATCCATCATTCTCTGGTAAGTCGCGCCTGCATTCTTGAGCCCGAAGGGCATCATCTTGTAGCTATAGCGGCCATCGCTGGTTATGAAAGAGACGTCCCGGCAGTCGGGGGGATGCATCCGGATCTGGTGATACCCTGAAAAAGCATCAAGAAAACTCATTACAGGAAACCCGACGGCGGAATCAACCAACGCGTCGATTTGAGGCAAGGGGTAGCAATCCTTCGGGCAAGCTTTATTCAACATTGAAAAATCAATACATAGACGTCAGCCCCCTCCGGGCTTCTTCACCATTACAACATTGGAGACCCAGCCTGGATACTGGATCTCCGAGATAAAACCTGCCTCCAGCAGCTTCTCTACCTCCTCCCTAATTGGCTCGGCCAGTATGGCGGCGCTCTTCCTCTGCTTCTGCCGAACTGGGGCCACCGCGGGATCCAGGTTGAGGCGATGACAAGCAACATCGGCGTCCAGCCCTGCCATCTCGGCGGCGCTTCATGCGAAGACATCAACGTTGTCCTGCAGGCAAGCAGCCATCTCTATCTTCCCTCCAAGCGGCAGGGATCCTCCAACCTTCAGCAACCCTGGCTCTCCTCCTCGAGAGATCACCTCTATCTCCTCTACCTCCTCAACAACACACAACCCTTTCTCCTTCTCCAGCAACTCTTCCAACTTCTCCGCGTCACCCATCCAGCTGATGGTGCTGACGGCATTCAAGTAGCACTCCCTGGAAGCCTTGGGATCTCCCCTAATCCTGATCTGAACATCTCCGCGGCAGTACTTCAGGCACTGGTGGTACGACGACGGAACGGCCCTGAAGTAGTTGATGAGGGGTCGCCCGAAGATGACGTTGTAACCGCTCGACGCGTCGACGATGATGAAGCGGCATCGGATTGATGTCCCGCCGAGCGTAACCAGCAGCTCCACTGCTCCCTCCACCTCTTTCTTCTCTCCTGAGAAGCCAAAGAGCGGTACATCTGCTGCCTGGACTCGGGACGGTTCCACCTGAAGCCCGACGAAGGTTCTTTTGAAGATGACATTCACCGAGCTACCGTTGTCCGCGAGGATTCGGTCGACAGTGAAGTCCTCGATGACGGCTTGAATGACCAAAGCGTCATGGAAGGGGTTCTCATTCCCCAACATATCTTCCTCCGAGAACGTGATCTCCTCCAATGGCGGCGGGGTCTGTGACGTCGAGGCGACGTTCTTCCGATAGATCTGGTGGAGACTCCCCTTGCGGGAAGCAAAAAATCCCGACCCCTCCATGGATCACGCCTACATGCCCACCTCCTGGGCCATGTATCACTTCCCCGCGACCTCCCAGGTCGACTCGGTCCTCGTTCCTCCTCCTTGCTCGAGCTTGGAATGCCACCTGCCCCATCGGGGCCTCCTGCCTCTGCTGCTCTCTTTCTGCCGCTCCCGCCTCCAGCCTCCTCCTTGCTTCCCAAAACTCGGGGCAAGCGAAGGTCCCGTGCCCCTCTACCCGATGAATATCGCAGTAGAGGGGAATCTCCTCCTCCTGGTGCATCGCCCGCTGCTCCCTCCGACGCCGCTTGTTGTCTTGGCGAGCAATGACCATCGTCTCCCTTCTACCTCCTCCTCGGCCTCCCTCCTGCCGGTTTCAATTCCTCTCTTCTTGGTAGTGCTGCCTTGCTGGTCTCCATTGGGTGCGATTCTCCGGATACTGGAATCGTCTTTCCCCCCTTCCTCCTTCCCGAGCTTCCGCTGGCCTTCTCTCTTCTTGCCTTCGAGGCCTCTCCTGCCTCCTTTCTTCAACCCTCCTGGGTTCCTCCCTCTTCTCTCTCTCTTCTCTCCTTGGTTTTTCCTTCTTCCTTTCCTCTCGCCTTTCCGGCGTCCTCCTTGACTTCGACCCCGAAGGTCCTGCTCTCCCCCTCTCCGTCGCAATCTCTCCATCCAGCCTTGCTAAGAAGTCTTTGTTCTTTTCCTCCCCCCGAACAAAAGTGTTCGCCTTCTCTATCATGTCTTCGAAATATCTCGGGGGATTGGACCCCATCTCCAGACTGAACAAACCTTGCTTCAACCCGAACTTCAGGGCTACCATCAAGATAAAGCTATCCACCTCTTCTACCTCCAAAATCTCCTCCTGGAAGCGGTCGATGTAATGACCCAAACTATCGTGCTGCCCTTGGACGATTTTGAAGAGGGCAGTCGCTTCCTTCTTCCTCTTCTTCGATGTCGCGAACCTCGCCATAAGGCCCCGACGCATATCTGAGAAATAGTACACGGACCCTGCCGGTAGTTGATGGAAGCAATCCCTAGCGTTCCCCTTGAGGGTGATGGAGAAGAATCTGCACTTTAAAGCGTCGGACATGTTGCGGATGGAGACAACGTCTTCAAACCACTGGAGGTGTCTGACAGGGTCGTCTCTGCCGGAGTAGTAAGTGAGAACGGGTTCCTTGAACCCTTCTGGAACTGGAGCGGCGAGGATCTCGTCACAGAAGGGGCTCCTCCCTCCCTGGCGGTGACCAGTTTCATTCTCGCTGGAGACGTCATACTCGGCATAGTGCCGAGTATCTCTGCATCTCGCCGGCGACATTGGATCCCGAAAACGGACCCCCTGACTACTCGTCGGGTAATGTCGCGACTGCATCGGTCGCTCTTCCCTTGCCCAAGCGGGCTCCTTTCCAGCTCGCCTCGGCGGCGCTTCCTCTTCTAGCGGCGTCAGGCGACGAGGAGAAGTCGTCGTGATCTCAGGGCGCTGAGCGAACCCGGCGAGAATGGTTTGCTCAATCTTCTTCGCGAACTCTTCAAACGCATCCACTGTTACAAACTCTCCACCTCGTGCGGCGTCTCCTCCTCCCGCCGAGTTGCCGACCAACTCTCTTTGCTCGCCACCAATGTCCATCTCACTCAACTTCCAAACTTTCCTCCTTGACTGCGATCCACACTCATCGCACCAAGTGTTGAAGCCAGGAAAAATCCTAACCTCAGAATTCGGACCAAAGCCGCCTAAGGTTACCGGCTCAGAAGCTAGATCAGACGGTTAGGGTGACTAGGATGAAGAATCAGGTCAAAAAGGACCCCAGATGTTGCGGCAGGAAGGTCCCACCACGTACCCGGATGCTCGAAAGGAGCAGCCCCTTCTCAACCAAAGATGACCGAACTGGGTATGAGGGAAGCTAGCTGGCAAAGTCACAAGGTCGCAAGTTGCTGTCTAAGGAAAAGAAATCCAAAGACTCAGCTAGTATCTCGAAAATGAAGCGCGCGAGTATCCTGCCGAGGATTTTAAGTGACTCACCTCGTACCCCTGGGGTCCTATTTATAGGCAAATCCAAAGAGGGGGGTGGGGTCATATTTATACCTACCCCCCTGACGACTAGGCAACTTCTAGAGGAACTTGCACGGGCTGGGTGAGTATCTCGCCTAGTCGCCTACCTGACGAGTATGCGAGGGGAGCTTGCCGATACTCGCCCAGGCCTTCCACGATCTTGTAGGCTGTCTTTGACTCCTGCCTTGACTTGTTGACCTTGACTTCTGCTAATCTGGCTGTGGTAGGACCTACACTCGACGAATACGGGTTGTACAGGCAGTGCACTTGAACAAAAACCTGTAGTGGATTCCTACCAGGGTGGTAGAAGAGTGGATGTACCCAGGTTTATTCGGGAACCACTATAAACTCCTTGTGTCGTCTGCTTGTGCCTTACTTTTTATTTTATGTGCTGTGATACTTGTTTTATTTGTTTATATATATGTGTCACCTATTTTAATATGCTGTAAAAACAAACATAAAGTTTTTTAAAATACTCTATTCACCCCCCCCCCCTCTAGAGTTTGTTAGATCAATCCCTCACTTTCACACTTTATCTTTGTAATGCTTCACAGAAGGATGTGCCTGCAATACCAATTTCATATCAATTTCATACCAAAATTTCATAGCAATTTTATACTAACACAGTTGAACAACCCTGAAAGATATGGTATACCTCTGAAACCAATTGAAAGATAAGGTATAGCTCTGATACCAATTGAAAGATAAAAGATAGATCTTATTTACTCTAATTAAATATATATGTTCTATAAAAGAGTGAGCACAACACAAAAATAAAGAAGAGAGAGCAAGCAACACAGAAGACACAAGGATTATAGTGGTTCCCCAAACTGGGTACATCCACTCTTCTACCACCCTGGTAGGAATCTACTATCAGGTTTTTGATCAGGTGACTGCCAACACAAGATCTATTTCCAGGGAGATCTCACAACCCTTTGAGCTTTTGATCAGCTACCCAAAAAGCAACACACAGGTTTTCTGATCAGGTGCCCTGCCACCAGAAGTTTACTTTTGAAGGGAGTAAAAACCCTGTACACAGGAAAGAGAAAAGAAATGATGTTGTCTTCTCTGTCTCAAATCACTGAGAGAAGACTAGTAGATTCGATGATGTCAAAGCTCCCCTGAGATGTTGAATGGTTCAGGAAAGAAGGAAGCTTTGCTTCAGGGTGTAGGCCTTCAGATTGATGATGATCTCCAACAAGCTTTTTAGACTGGTATTTATTTGTGTCTCTTGAAAGTCTGGAGCAGATGAAGAACTCTGTGAATATCTTAATTGATGCAGAGTTCCTCCTTCTCTGTAAAAGGAAAGCCTTCTGTATTTCTCTGTTCTACTTTTTGTCTTTCTGTTGTTCTCTACTCTTCTTTTCTGTCGAATTCAAACATTTGAATTCATTTATCTTGACAATGGTTGAAGCATTCCCGAGAGAGTAGAAGATGCCTTGGGAATTAATTCAGAATTAACTTCTTAAACAACCCACATTTAATGTTGCATTTTAACGGCTATTTCCATTAAATACGAGAGTCATAATCCCCTTAATTAATTCTGCCAACTGTAAAAGATCTGCCTGAAAATTGCACAGAATTCGTCGATCTGGGCTCGCAGATCGTCGAGCTCGGTTTCTATTTCGTCGAGCTGAGAATCTGTCTTGAGTTCAGTGATCGTCGACCTGAGCTCGGAGTTCGTCAAGCTCAGCTGGATTTCGTCGAGCTAAACTTCTTGCTTGAGATCGGAGATTGTCGACCTGAACTCAGAGAAGGAACTCTGAGTTCGTCGACCTGAGTTCGACGTTCGTCGAACTGAGTTCTTGACTTTGTCACAACTGCATTTCTTGGAATTCTTTCAGCCATTCTGGGGAGTCCTCCTGAGGCAAATCTGGAAATAAACCTATGACCCATGACTATACATTTTGGGTCAATCTAAACATCCTAATAGTGATCCTTGCCCAAATCAGAACTAGGGTTCCAACAATCTCCACCTATTTGAGTGAGGACACTATTTACACAAAAACAAATAAAATACAAAGCAAAAACAATCTGCCTGAATTATAAATTTTTCACCAGATGTACAAGAGTGTTTTGAGAAATAAAGTAAAACAAATCTACTACTGCAACCTCTTAAGCAATTTCCCCTTTATAAAATAAACAATCTCCCCCTGCTGCTGTAGCCTTCTAAACAATCTCCCCCTATACAACTGTTACTGTATCCTCTGTATTGACTGAGACTATAGTTTTTGATTACTATCAAATACCATTGTTCCTTTGTTGTAAGATAGGTCTTTTTTCCTAAAAAGAGATGTTAGGAGTTCTGCACCTAGATTATCTTGTGTCCTGGTTCTCTTTTATAATAATTAGAAATAAGAGAACACTCAAGTTGATTTTTATAACCTAGTGGATGAAATTTCCTATAACGGATGAGCCACTGGGTAAAAGGATTTGTAAAATTTTGAGTTTGATTATAATTCTGAAGAGAATAAAAATTTTTGTTCTGAAATTTTGAGTTCGACGAATTAAAGTAATTTCGTCGAACTGAGTTCGACGAATGGTAGTGGTTTAGTCGATCTCTGCTCAGAGAATAATAGAAATTATTTTCTTTGTTCCACTTTCGTCGACCTCTGTTCGACGGATCATATTTATTTCGTCGAGCATAAATTCCTGACCAGTTAAGATCAAAATCTCTGTTCATAGTTCGTCCAGCTTTGTTCGACGAATGGTGTTGTTTTCGTTGAGCTTGGTTCGACAAATTATATTGAACAAAAATTTTCTGAAGATTATTAGTTTGATTTGATAAAACTTCAGTGATTTTGTCTAAATCTATTAATTTTTCTGTCTTTAACTGATTCTAATGAGGGTATTTGTTCAAAAGTATTTTTTAAATCTTCTTTGAGTTTTATGTTTTCAGAAGATACCTCATTTAATTTCTCTATGAGAAGTTTTATTTACATCTCAGATCGAATCAAATCTTTACACAATAATTTAAAATTAGTTTTAAATTCTTCTGATGAAAAATCAAGGGTAGAGATTACCTGATTTTCTTCTGATTCACATTCTGATTCTTCATCAGAGTCTGATGATTCATCAGGGTTGCTACAAGATGCATTTATTGTCATTAGACAAAATTCTCTTGCTCTTGACTCTTCTTCATCTTCAGTTGTACATGATGAAGCTTCAGAGTCACTCCAAATTTCAGCTTCAAAGTTTCTTTCTTTAGCTGATCCAGCATCCATTGCTGTGAGGGAGTCCCACATATCTTTTACTGATGAACATTCAGCAATTTCCTGAAAAATATCATCAGACATTGATTGTGCAAGAATGTTCATTGCTTGTGCATCAGCAATCTTTAGCCTTTTCTGGGCTTCTGTCCATTAAGGTGATGGAACAACATTGATGCTTGTTGTTTCCAATGGTTGATAAGGTCCTGTCAAAATGGAATTGTAGATGGCTTCATCAATAGAGTTCATAAAAAGCCCAATCCTTGCCTTCCATAGTGCAAGCTTATCTAGATTGCACATAGGAGGTCTGGTGCTTGAAAACTATTCATTTTGTTCATGATAAACTCTTAAGAACTATAAGATCTATCAGATCGTTTTGGTTCAGGTGTTAGCCTGTACAACCAAGAAAACGACCCTCTGATACCAATTGAAAGATATGGTATACCTCTGATACCAATTGAAAGATATGATATACCTCTGATACCAATTGAAAGATAAGGTATAACTCTGATACCAATTGAAAGATAAATGATAGATCTTATTTACTCTAATTAAATATATATGTTCTATAAAAGAGTGAGCATAACACAAAAATAAAGAAAAGAGAGCAAACAACACAGAAGACGCAAAGATTATAGTGGTTCCCCAAACGGGGTACACCCACTCTTCTACCACCCTGGTAGGAATCCAATATCAGGTTTTTGATCAGGTGATTGCCACCATAAGATCTATTTCCAGGGAGATCTCACAACCCTTTGAGCTTTTAATTAGGTGCCCAAAAACCAACACACGGATTTTTGATCAGGTGCCCTGCCACCAGGAGTTTACTTTTGAAGGGAGTAAAAACCCTGTACACAGGAAAGGGAAAAGAAATGATGTTGTCTTCTCTGTCTCAAATCACTGAGAGAAGACTAGTGAATTCGATGATGTCAAAGCTCCCCTGAGATGTTGAATGGTTCAGGAAGGAAGGAAGCTTTGCTTCAGGGTGTAGGCCATCATATTGATAATGATCTCCAACAAGCTTTTTAGACTGATATTGATTTGTGTCTCTTGAAAGCCTGGAGCAGATGAAGAACTCTGTGAATATCTTGATTGATGCAGAGTTCCTCCTCTGTAAAAGGAAAGCCTTCTGTATTTCTTTGTTCTACTTTTTGTCGTTCTGTTGTTCTCTACTCTTCTCTTCTGTCGAATTCAAACATTTGAATTTATTTATCTTAACAATGGTTGAATCATTCCCGATAGAGTAGAAGATGTCTTGGGAATTAATTCAGAATTACCTTCTCAAACAACCCACATTTAATGTTGCCTTTGAATGACTATTTCCATTAAATACGAGAGTTATAATCCCCTTAATTAATTCTGCCAACTGTAAAACATCTGCCTGAAAACTGCACAGAATTCGTCGATCTGGGCTCGCAGATCGTCGAGCTCAGTTTCCATTTCGTCGAGCTGAGAATCTGTCTTGAGCTCAGTGATCGTCGACCTGAGCTCGGAGTTCGTCGAGCTCAGCTGGATTTCGCCGAGCTAAACTTCTTGCTTGAGATCAGAGATCGTCGACCTGAACTCAGAGAAGGAACTCTGAGTTCGTCGACCTGAGTTCGACGTTCGTCGAACTGAGTTCCTGACTTTGTCACAACTGCATTTCTTGTAATTCTTTCAGCAATTCTGGAGAGTCCTTCTGAGGCAAATCTGGAAATAAACCTATGACCCATTACTATAAATTTTGGGTCAATCTAAACATCCTAATAGTGATCCTTGCCCAAATCAGAATTAGGGTTCCAACAAACCCCCACCTTAAAACAGAATTTTTTCATACTAATTTCATATCATAGAGAGCTCTAATTTCATACACAAAAATAACCTAGATCTTGAAACAATGTGACAGTTAACTAAACAAGTAACATTACAAGATGTGGAACTGAGATCTAAAATTTCTGGACAAAAATTTCAGATCTGATGTTTTAGATCTAAATATCTATAACTAAAAAGGTGAAAAAGAAGAAAGGAGGAGGAAGAAGAAATGAGAAGGAAGAAGTGGAGAAGGCAAACCCTAAAAACTTCTGCTATAAAGAAAAAGAAGATGAAGAAGAAGATATGAGGAGGAGGAGGAAGAATAAAGGCGGAGGAAGAAGAAGAAAGGCGGAGGAAGAAGCGGAAAATGGGGGAGATTGAGAGGACGAGGAAGGTGAAGAAGAGAAGAAGAGGAGGAAGAGGAGGAGGAGGTATACCTACGCCGGGAGAAGTGGAAGAGGACGATCAGGGAGGAGGAAGATTGGTGTCGGGCCGGCGCTGCTTCCGTCGGCTGCGATCGGGGGAACGAAATTCGGGAAATCCTGTGTCTGGAGGTAAGAATTGGGGGGATCGGGTTTTAAGAGTAGGGCTAAAACCGACGTATTTAAGCCCAATACCAATTCCACTCCAATTCCGTCCCACCGAACACAGGAAATGACTTTACTATTTCCCAAAGCCAATGCCAGAATACCAATGTCTGCTCGCCGAACGTACCACAAGTCATTTTAAGTTGTTGGCTACCCCGAATGGTGGGATGATCATCCCAAACGAGGCGGTCGAGGAAAACCCAACTGCGACAAAGGGTTCTCCAAGTCTCGCGGGCCAGGAGGTCGGGTGAACCTCACTGTTGGTACCGCCGCAGGTTCAGGAGAAGTTTTGGGGGCAGGATCAAGTGGCTTGACAGAACATGAGTTGGTCAAACTAAAGAACTTACTCCGGAATCATGTGAATGTTGGAGCCACCACAGGAAAGAAAAACGCACACCGATAAAAACGGACAGAAATTTTATGGAGGAAAGAAAGGCTTGCAGAGATTGTGTATTTCCTCATACAAAGATTACATATTTATAGCCATACAAAGGCTGAATTAAAGGCAAAAGAGAAGCAACAAATCTAAACAGATTTGGCAGGAAACAAATACAAATCCTAAACAGATTTTGGCAGAAAAGGAAGCAAATACAAATAGTAAATACTTTACTAATATTATAGATTTTGACAACTAAGTAACCAACAAACACTCCCTACTTAGTTGTTTGTCATGCCTTCACGTTCCGCACCTGTAGCTTCTCTCGCATCTCGATGAATTTGATCCTCCCAAGTGCTTTTGTGAGCATGTCCGCCAATTGTTCACGAGTGTTGACATATTCCACTTCCAGTTTGCCTTTTTCAATGCACTCCCTAATATAATGATATTTTGTATCTATGTGCTTGCTTCTTTCATGGTACACCGGATTTTTACAAAGAGCTATTGCCGATTTGTTGTCCACTCTAAGTAATATTTTGCATCTTGAACGCTTCCTTATGTCATCAAGTAGTTGAAGTAACCATACTCCTTGACAAGTAGCCGTTGCTGCCGCAATATATTCCGCCTCACAAGACGATAAAGCCACCGTCTTTTGCTTGTGTGATGCCCAAGTAATGATATTTTCTCCAAGAAAGAAAACCATGCCCGTGGTACTTTTCCTGTCATTGACGTCACCCGCCATGTCACTATCACTATAGCCCACCAACCTTGCTTCAGGATCCTTCCGATCATAGGTGATACCATAACCAATTGTGCCACGTATATATCTCAATATTTGTTTCACCACAGCTTGATGTTGGGTGGTAGGTTTTTCCATAAATCGACTTGCTATCCCCACGGAGTAGCAAATATCCGGTCGTGTGTTGACCAAATAGCGCAAGCTTCCAACAATACTTCGATACTCCGTTGCATCCACCAATGGATTCGAGCTTTCCTTGCTTAGTTTGAGTCGTTCCTCCATTGGTGTTTGGCACGGATTACAATCCGCCATCCCACATTTTTCAAGGATTTTCATAGCGTATGCAGATTGACATAGAGTAATGGAATGAGGTGTTTGACATACCTCAATTCCCAATTAGTAGGTAAGGAGCCCAAGGTCACTCATGCTGAATAACATCTTCATTTGATCCTTGAATTTGGCCACTTCCAAATTGCACGAACCGGCAATAATCAAATCATCGACATAAACTCCCACAAGTAGACTAGATTTACCCACGCACCTTTTGTATACGGCATGCTCATGCGGGCATTTTTCAAAACCAAGTGAGGTAAGACTTTGATCTAGCTTGGAGTTCCATGCCCGTGACGCTTGACGAAGGCCATAGAGGGCCTTTCTTAGTCTCAATACTTTATGTTCATCACATGCTTGCACATACCCCGGCGGTTGAGATACATAAACTTCTTCGCTTAAGTCACCGTTCAAGAACGCGGACTTCATGTCCATGTGATGAATTTCCCAACCCTCTTGTGCCGCTAAAGCAATCAAAAGACGCACGGTTTCAATTCGAGCCACCGGAGCGAAAACTTCTTCAAAATCCACTCCCGGCTTTTGGACGTATCCCTTCGCCACGAGGCGAGCTTTGTGCTTGATGATTTCCCCGTGCGAGTCCTTCTTCACTTTGTAAACCCATTTCAAGCCGATGGGCTTGTGGCCATTTGGAAGAGTGACAATCTCCCAAGTGTTGTTCTCGATGATGGAAGTCAGCTCCTCGTTCATTGCCTTTCGCCAACAAGCTTGTTTTTCGGCTTCAGCAAGGCTTGATGGCTCTTCAGCAGCCCACATGCAAAGGCCCGCGTCCTCCAGCGCTAGATCTATCTGTTGTGAATCATTGTATATATCTTGGAGTGACCGAAAATGTTTTGGTTCACTCGAAGAGGATGAGGCAGAACTTTGTAAAGGAGAGAACTCACCAACAGAGGACTCATAGGCAGAACTTTGTAAAGGAGAGAACTCACCAACAGAGGACCCATTTTCACTGGGTTGCGGCGAAGTAGCTCCACACTCAGCAGCAGTAGATGGTGTCCGACCCGCGGTAGCCAGCTCACCTGAGACAGCAGCTCCAGGCGCGGCTCCAGGTCCACCGGCGCCACCAGGCAGGGCGGCAGGCCCACTTGCAGCAGCAGGACCTGGCGTGGTCCGGCGAGCGCCAGCAGGTTCAGGCGGAGCAGTTCCGTGGTCCACATCTCCATCATCAAAGAAGGCTTCTGGTACATGAAGATTTTCAGATAGACCTTCCTTCGTCCATTCCCACTTCTCCGCTTCCTTGAAGATGACGTCCCGACTCACATGAATTTTTCTTGCGATTGGATCATATAGTCGGTAGGCTTTAGATCCTGTCTCATACCCGAACATCACCAGTTTTTCGCTTCGATCGGCTAGCTTCATGAGATTTGGCTTCACGATCTTTGCAAATGCCACGCAACCAGAAGTCCGCAAGTGTTGTACCTTGGGTTTTTTCTTGTGGAAAGCTTCGTATGGGGTTTTTCCTTCAACTCCATGAGTGGCCGCTCGGTTGAGCAAGTAGACCGCCATAGTCATCGCTTCTCCCCAATACTCATTTGGCACGTCCTTTGACTTGAGTAAGCACCGGGTCATTGAAACCACTGTTTGGTTTCGTCGCTCCACAACACCGTTTTGTTGCGGTGAATATGACGCCGTGAGGAACCGTTTGATGCCGGCTTCTTCGCAATAAGAATTGAAAGCTTTTGAGGTGAATTCCCCACCTCTATCGCTTCGAAAACCTTTTATCTTGTAATTCCCTTCCAACTCTGCACTTGTTTTTAATTTGACAAAAGCATCCAAGGCTTCATCCTTGTTTTTGATTAGTGCTATCCACATGTATCTACTAAAGTCATCAACTAGTAGTAGAAAATATTGTTTACCTCCCGGAGTTTGTGGCGAAATTGGCCCGCAAAGGTCTCCATGCACCAACCCAAGTGGTTCCTTTGCCCGACCAGCAGATTCTTGTGGGAAAGGTGTGCGCCGCTGTTTTCCCACTATGCAACCATCACAAAGTTGTTGAACATGCTTGATAGAGGGCATACCCTCTACCATTTCCTTCCGTCCCATGTCATGAAGAGACCGAAAGTTTAGGTGACCGTATCTTGAATGCCAAAGCCACTCTTCTTCTTCGTACTTTTCCGCTAGCATAGCCACCGGTCGATCCACGTTTAGACCGAGAGTGTAGAGACGATTTTTGGATCGCTCTACCTTCGCCAATAAGCGCCTCTTTTGGTTGAACAAGAGCATGTAACCTCCTTCCATGACGATCTTGCACCCGTTTTCTTCAAGTTGACCCAAGCTTGCAATATTCGTGCGAAGTTTGGGTATGTAATATACATTTGTGAGCACCATAAGATCGCCCTTCAAGGTTTTGATGACAATCTCTCCCCGACCACATATTTCTACAGCGGAACCATCACCGAATCTTACTTTTCCATTCACACTTGAGTCAAGTTGAGTGAAAAAGTCTTTTGACCCCGTCATATGGTTAGTTGCCCCGGTGTCGAGGTACCACGTGTGTTTTTCACAATCATTATGAAGGGATTCGGGTTGTACCTTCTCTTCGTTTAGGAAAAGCTCTGTGCACACAAATGATGGAGCAAGATCTCCTTCTCCCTTTGCCATGAGGAGGGCTGGCTCATACTCTCCAATGTATTCAACGAAGTTGGATTTCTCTTCCATCTTCCTAGAGGGGCACTCAGAGGCGTAGTGGCCGAACTTTTGGCACGCGAAGCATTGGATCTTGGACTTATCCTTGCCCCGCGTCCCCCCCTTTTGGTTCGGATTGGGGCCTTGGATGTTGTTGTTGTTTCGATCGCGTCTTCCACCACGACCGCGTCCCCGACCATGATCGCCGCGGCCACGACCACGCCCTCCATTATTGATGGCTTGCTTGCTCCTTGCCGTCCATTCTTCCTGAGTAAGAAGAACTCGGCCATCTTCACTTTCACTACTCCCACGAATTCGCTCTTCATGGGTCTTCAACCGACCTATGATTTCCTCCATGGTCATTGTTTGCAAATCTCCAAATTGCTCAATGGTAGAGGCAAGTTGGATGAACTTTGATGGCACCGAACGAAGGAATTTCTTCACTACAAACACCTCCTCGAGCTTGTCACCCAATTCCCGTTGTTTATTGACGTTGGTGGTCAACTTCAAGGCGAAATCATCCACCGTGTCCGCATCCCTCATTCGCAAGGATTCGAACTCGCTCTTCAACGTCTGCAACTTTGCCTCCTTGACGCGATCTGCGCCCAAGTTCATCGTCTTTAACGTTTCCCACGCCTCCTTTGCCGATTTATCCCCGAGCATCAAGAGGATGTCATCGGGGACGGATTGGTAGAGCGCCGTTAGAGCCCTATGGTTCATCCCGGCGTCAACGACCCCATTTGGATCAGACGGTTCGATGGCCTCCCATGCCTCCTGCACAGAAATAAACACCTTCATCTTCATCGACCATACCCCGTAATTGCTCCTCGTGAGCACAGGATACTGGATGTTTCCTCTGTATGATCCCGTCCTCGGTGGATCCTCTGAACCTTCTTTGGACGTCATATGGAGGAAAGGAATGGATGAAGGATTATACGACAACTGGGCGTCGTCTTCCTCTTCCTATGGTTCCAACCTGACTCTGATACCACGTGTTGGAGCCACCACAGGAAAGAAAAACGCACACCGATAAAAACGGACAGAAATTTTATGGAGGAAAGAAAGGCTTGCAGAGATTGTGTATTTCCTCATACAAAGATTACATATTTATAGCCATACAAAGGCTGAATTAAAGGCAAAAGAGAAGCAACAAATCTAAACAGATTTGGCAGGAAACAAATACAAATCCTAAACAGATTTTGGCAGAAAAGGAAGCAAATACAAATAGTAAATACTTTACTAATATTATAGATTTTGACAACTAAGTAACCAACAGTGAACACATCTGAGATGCCAGAATCCCTGAATGGTGAGTCAAACTTCTCTCATTGGATATTGGACACTGGAGCAACTCACATGACAATACATCCCGAATGGTTGAAGAACCCTTGAAATATACCCACATGTCCCATCGGTCTTCCCAAACGCGACATGGCAGATGCTACCAAATTAGGGGATGTTGTGTGTGGGAAGCTCAAGCTGCTACACGTATTATATGTCCCCACTTTAATGATTTCATCATCACCAACAATTTGTGTATAGCCCCCTCTCTTATCTCTCACTCAATCCAATCCCGTTCTCAGGTATGCGGTATCCTATACCACAATACATGAATTGTAATAAATTTTTGCCACAACACAGATATTTTCTTGCAGCTCTTTTAAAAGAGTGTGATCCGCGGACTTACTCGGAAGCTGTTCGACACTCCCATGGGTGGGACGCCATGAAGCAAGAAATGTAGGCTCTCGAACAAAATGACACCTGGAGCCTAGTTGGTCTTCCTCCTGACAATACTTCCATTGGATCGAAGTTGGTGTACAAAACCAAATATAATAATTATGAAAGCATGGAACGGCACAAGTCTAGATTAGTCATCTTGGGAATTCGACATAAGAAAGGTATTGATTACACCAAAAACTTTGCTCCGGTGGAGAAAATGGTGACGGTACGCATGTTTCTGTCTGTTGCGGCGACTAAGCAATGAAAATTACATTAGATGGATGCATACAACACTTTTCTTCACGGGGATTTAGGGGAGGAGGTGTACATGAACTTGTCTCCCGGGTTTGTTGATCGTTCCCCAGGGAAAGTGTGTTGACTACACAAGTCCCTCTATGGTTTGAAACAAGCACCTCAACGTTGGTTTGCCAAGTTGACTAGCGCACTTACAGGATATGGGTTAATCCAATCTACATCAAATTAGTCTCTTTTTCGTACAATTCCATGAGAGTTCAAATCCATATGTTAGTATATGTGGACGATCTAATCATCTCGGGGAATAACCATCACGCGATTCAAGCATTCATTTCCTACTTACACAAGTGTTTTCACACGAAGGATCTTGGAAAATTAAAATATTTCCTTGTGATTGAAGAAGCGCGGAGATCAGCGGGTATCTATTTGTCTCAACGTAAATGTCTTGGACATCATTTCAGAAATGGGATTTCTTGGGGCACATCCTGGAACCTTCCCGATGAAGCAACACCATAAGTTGGTTGAATCCGAGAGCTCCTTGTTGCGCAATGCGGAACCATACCATTCTCTCGTCAGAGGTCTCATTTATCTTACCATTACAAGACCTGAAATTTGCTATGGGATGCACACTTTGGCTCAATTTATGCACCAACCCCGATAAGATCATTGCAATGCAGCTCTCCATATCGTGAAATACTTGAAGGGTCATTCGGGACAAGGAATTATATTTCATGCAGACAATGATCTCTAATTAGTTGCTTATTGTGATGCATATTGGGGAAGTTACCTCTCACTCGTCAATCCATCACTAGGTTCATCACTTGTTGTAACATAACCGAATATCGCTCTATGTTCATCACATATTGTGAAATGTGAAAAGAACTAGCTTAAGGGCCTTCTCTCGTTCTTTGAGATTGTTCACACTACTCCGATGACACTCTTTTGTGATAGTCAAGCCTCGCTTTACATCGCCTCCAACCCAGTGTTCCACGAACGAATGAAACACATCAAAATGGATTGTCGCTTCGTCTGAAATGAATCTGTGACGGGAACATTGCGACAAGTTTTGTTCGAAGCTCGCAGACATTTTCACCAAAGCTATGACCAAGAAAAAATTTGATTACCTCCTTCCCAAAATGGGCATTCGTGACCTTCATGCTCTATCTTGAGGGAGGGTATTAATGTTGCATTTTAGGAATGCATGTTTTAGGTTTTTTTGTTTTCGAAAATCGTTTATTTAAAAATATTGCTTTAGAAAATACTTCATTAGGGGCAAGCTAGTATTATGCGAAAGTTACTGTTAGGCAATATCATTGATAACCATATCATTTTCTGGCAATACCTATGGAGGCAAGAATAGTGCCTATATATATCTCGTATTATTGATGAATCAAAAATAACAATGCATTGATTTTTCCCTCCTCACCTTTTGGTGTCATCTCTTCTCCCACGCTCAAATTTTATCACTTTTATATGCATTGTGCGATATTAATTGTTTTATGATTTAATGGACATATTACGGAATATTGAGCAAAGAATGATGAAACGTTGAAAATGCATTTGAATTTATGTGATTTGCTAAGAAAGGGTTATGATCGCATGCGGCTAGCCATAGATGCACCTTAATGAAATTAAGGTCATATGTAGAAGCAAAAGAAGCCATTATATATTTTTCACACACCAAATTGTAGAATTGTCAAAAGTTTGTACATTACTCCGCAATACAAATGAATTTTTCAAAAGACCCTAGAATAAAACCATTCAAAATAACCCTGAAATAAATACACCATAATATATTATATTTTAAGCCGGAGTCTCCCCTACTGCAGGCTCTGCAAGTGAAGCGACATACCTGATAACTATGTGACTGGGACATATACTGAAGGGGAGTCAACTGAATGGGCTGAGTCTTCATGATATCTCGGCAAATTTTATCTTTTAGGTTGATTGTCATCAATCATTGAACATTTCATCCAATTTCTTCAACATTTTAGGCTCTATTCCACACATTGTTGCCAAGGCTTGATAAACTGAATTGAATGGTTTGATAGTTACCATATATAATTTATCTTTTGTTTGTAAAAGTTTGAACACAATAAGAATCATCTCTCTCCTCAATTCAGTGCAAATTTTCTCTTGATGTCATTTATTCGTACTGTTTTACATCTTTTTGAAATAAAAATACAGAATTGGATTGAAGAAATGGCGAATTACGTCAAGTCCATTGACAAGAAGCACATGCTAACTATTGGTTTTGAAGGGTTTTACGGCCCCAGTAGTCCTGCCCAGAAACGGTTGGTGAACCCAGCAGAGCACTTCAGTAGACTTGGCTTGGATTTCATCCGCAACTCCAAAGTCGTAGCCCTTGACTTCACCTCGGTCCATATTTATCCAGATCTATGGTAAACATCAGCAAACCCCATGAAAAAAAATCTAGTTGATATTCCTGAAAAACTAGGAATTCCTGTTGACGATGAAGTCAAAATTATGTTCTAAACCCACATAATACTTTCCAATCTCATATAATCATCATCAATAGATTTATTCCAACAAGTTTTGGATTGCTCCTGTTGAGGTATTAAACATAAACTAATTAAATTATTTTGAACAATTTTTGATCCGACTATATTTTTTCCTTCCTTTGACCCTATATCTATTCATGTAATATACATGCACAAATCACCTATAGCTACTCATGTAATATATATGCACATATCATTTGGGTTTATTTTAATTATGTTATCTTCAAAATATGTCACTCATACTATTCTTCCAATATAATCATGCTTCGATTTATTCATTGTTATTTTGCAATACATTCATCGTAGCAGTCTAATTTTTGTCATTCTCAGCTTAGACGTTAATGACCTTTTTTTACCTTTTTTTACAGCCCGACACTTTGATCTATACAAAATAGTCGGCAAACATACAGTAAATATATGGGACGATTTCAATGTCATGAAGATGATTCATAAAATTTTCTTCATACTTATATTTTGTTCGGAAAATTAATATCCATTTCCAGGTTACCAGTTGGAACGGATGAAGAGGAGAAGATAGCATTTGTGTCTAGATGGGCCGCTTCACACATCAAAGATGGACATAATGAGCTAAGAAAACCTGTTCTATTCACCGAGTTTGGGTTATCAAGCAAGAACAGAAATGCCAGTGACACATTGTATGCTGAATTTTACAAGCATGTGTTTGATCTCATCTACAAGTCTGCAAAGAAGGAGGGGGCCGGAAGCGGGTCTTTCATATGGCAACTCATTGAAGGCGGAATGGAGGAATTCCATGACGAATTCGGAATTGACACCGGCGAAAAACCTTCTTTACGTAAGCTATTAAAGGAGCAATCTTGTCGGTTGGGCAAGATCTCTCATACGAGGAGATGGGCGTGGAGAAGTACTGAAAAAGGTTGCTGAACAGTAATTCGACTGGATGAACTTGTTTATTCACGATTTATTGATTTAGGTAATAACATCTTTTGGTTATATATATACTATATTAAAAGGGAAAAACACCTTTGCTTGTACATTTACTTTCCGATTTTGTCCTTCTTTATTAAAAAAAAAATCTATTTTTAAAATTTGTGTTTTTCATTTATTTTAAAAAAATGTGCGGAGCCCTGTGTCTGTCACTCATATACGGTTGGCGAATCCCCCGTGCCCCGCACAACTGTACATGGCCCGAGGCGAGCTTCACCAGCCTCCAATGGGGAGGGATAATTATGTTTTTTTATTTTAGTTTTTATTTTTGTTATTTTGAATTTTTTAGGTATATAAATTTTAAATTAGTAAATTTTATTATGCATTATTTATTTTATTTTATTAATATTTGTTGCGGTCTAAATCGACGTCCCGGTAGGATCGGAAGAACATGAAACGTCTTAGCTCTCGGAACGGTCGAGCGCGCACACAGCCAATGAAATAGGTTTATTGTACACAGTTTTAACGTGAAAAAACCCCTCAACTGGGTAAAAAATCACGTAACCGGGTCTGTGCCGGTCAAAGTTCACTATCTTGTTTGTGGTTACAATATGTTTGACGAATCGAGGACGACATGCCGCTGCTCGTTACACTTTTGGAGGTGAGAAAGAGAACACTTTAGGCTCGGTGGGCAACAGACCGCCACACGCGATGTTGGGGACTTGATTTTGTGGTTGTTGGTGTTGAAACTGGGACGTGGTCGGTGGCACGCTTGCTGGCTAGGGGACTTGATTCCTTGTGGACTTAGCCAGATCGTCGGAGGTGTAACAGAGTCCCGTAGGAGAATCTCTGGTGGTGGAGCGGTGGTTCGCCGACAGAGCTGTAGCCAGAGGAAGAAGACCTTGAGAGAAAAAAAGTGAGAAATTATGAGGCATGTGGCTCCTTTTATAGCCTCAAGGGGTGGTTATGGTGGTTACGCAGCCATCCGCACACTGTAACCACCCTTATAATCATTTTTTCTATAATTTAGGGGCACATTTTGTAACGCCCCGAAACTCAAAAGAGGGACAGGTAGCATTTTGAGCCAAGTTTGGAACTTGGTAGGGGTCACACGGCCTGGGACACGGGCGTGTCCCAGGGTCGTGTCGTGCGTAACGCCCCGAAACTCAAAAGGGCGACGGGTTGCGTTGCAGACCAAGTTTGGAACTTGGTAGGGGTTACACGACCTCGGACACGGGCGTGTCCCAGGGCGTATCTTGCTCGGGTCGACGATCTGGCCGAGAGGTCGACGAATTTTGGAGTCGACGATCGTCGAGTAGCGAACACGACCTGAGACACGGGTGTGTCCCAGGCCGTGTCCTTCACGGGGTGAAGCCGGGCCGTGGCGGGGGTGATACACGGGGTCAGCACACGGGCTGTGTCGGGTAGACACGGGCGTGTCAAAATGCGACACGGGCGTGTCAAAATGTGACACGGGCGTGTCAATGTGATACGGGCGTGTCGGGTACCCGTTGTTGGGTATTGTATCCACGATTACCTAGATTTGAGGAAGCCACCTGTCAAGCTAAGATGAATTCACAATGTATTTGATGAAACATCTTAAGTTGTACTTGCAGCTCCTCCACGCTAAGTGCACACCAATGTCAGGGTGCAGTAGGTCAATATACATGGGTCTGCAAGAAGTAATCCCTCGTTGAGCAGATCAGTGTGTTGGCCTACGTGTACTCTCTCTATTGGAGTGCACTTATTTTCAAGTACAGGGCCGTTCATATGCAAGAGAAGACAAGGAGCATGGATGGGTCAAGGAGCAGCTCCAGGGTGGAAGACGAAAATTCGTCCAAGGAAAATTCGACGAGAATCACCAAGTGATTCTCGCCGATTCGACGAGAATCACTAGTGATTCTCGCCGAATCGACGAGAATCATTAGTGATTCTCGCCGACTCCTTCTGGCTACCTCAAAACGGTACCAAGTAAGATTCGGCGAGAATCACTAGTGATTCTCGCCTGCGATTCTCGCCGATTTTCACTTAGCGTTTTCTCAGGATGCTGCTGGACCGGATTCTGCCTCTGAACTAGTTTGAACCGGACTTAGGGATTTCTAGTGTGGGTCCCACAAACGGTCATATTGGAGTTATCTACAGTATATATATTCCAGTATTTTTGAACAGTAAATCAACGAAGAAACAAAAAGAAGCTCAGCCGCGATGTAACCCTAGATTCGCGATTTCTCTCCTCCGCCGCCGTCGTGCTCGGGCAAGTAGGTCGCCGTCAACATTCGAGATTCCTTCGTGATCTCCGGCGACAGAAGCTTAGCAAAGCTTGTGTCTCACGTGTCTATCCAGAGATCTCTTGTTTCTCGATTTGTTGACCGGGAAAATCTCCTCCGTCCGAATCGATCGAGACGACCGATCCTAGAGTGACCGTTGGTAGACCTAGTTTGCTTTGCTACGAAGTTTGGATCTCCAAGTTCAGCAGCCGCTCATCATCGTAGCCGCCAATCCCGAAGCTAGCCGCCGCTCGTGTGCCGCCGCCGGTTCCGGGGAGATCCTCTCCAAGAGAGACCGAGGTTGTAGACTCTTCATCGACTTCAAGAACACGTCGTTGAACGAAGAGGAACACCGTAGTCTCCAAAAGAAGTTTGTATCTCGTGTACATTCTATATTTTCTTTAGTTGTAAAGGAACTTTTGTTCCGTGTTGTAAGGGTTGGGTGCAACCCGTTTTGTGGGAGTGTTGACTCTCACGTGTGGAAGGGTTCCTTCCGGTAGTGCAGGGATTGGATTTCAATCCCGTTGGAGAAGTGACCGAGTCGTCCCTTGTTGGGGAGATAGGTCGAAGGGGGAAAGTGGATGTACCAAATTCGGGGAACCACTATAAATTTCCTGTGTATTCTGTGTGCTGTGCTCTTTATTTTTATTGTGCAGGTACGTTCGTAAATTCCGCAAAAGCGCTACTCGTCACCTATTCCCCCCCCCATAGTTGCACATAGCTGACACTAGGTGGACTTTCAAGTGGTATCAGAGGCAGGTTACTCTTCAAAAAGGTTAACACCTTGAGTAGAATCCTGCCACCAGTGTCAAAAGCATGGATCTGGATTATGAGATTCCGCCACTCAAACTCCCCGCGTGCACAAAGGATTATTATTCCATCTGGAGAATGAGAGTATCATTTCACCTTGATGCTATCGATCCTCGAGCATCCTTCATCCTGAAAGAGGGTCCGTTTATTCCCATGAAGACCTCTGACTCTGGGATCCAAGTGCCCATGGGCATTGCTGAGATGTTAGAGACGGAACTATCACTATTTCACTTGGACGAGAGGATTCGACAAATCATCATGGATGTCTGGTCTGGAGCCTCTCGCTCTAGATTGGAAAAATGTAGAACGGCTAAATCTCTGTGCATGATGATCTCAGAGCTGATGGGGGAGTCAGAGAAAGCTGGATTATGCTGTCAATCAGAGGATGAAGCGTATGTAGGAGTCCTCACTTCTGAAGATGAAGGCAAGGATCCTTCGGACTGCATCAGAGCTCCAGTGTCCGTGTCAGAGACTAAAGAGGACAGTGAGGAAAGCAGCTCTGATGTGGATGAAACAATAGTCACTGGATCTAACGACAATAACACAGAAGTGCAGGTAACTTCCTCATCCTGCCCCGTATCTCTTGAAATTTCTGAAGACAGGAACTGCCCTCCTTCAGAAAATGCTGATTCCCTGAAGAGAGCCCTTCAGTCAAGCAATCTACTTGCTGAGGAGCAAGCTCAAGAGATTGCTCGACTGAAGGCCTTGTTGGTTCTCCAATTGGCATCCAACAAGGCCAAGGACTCTAAGATCTCAGCTCTAGAGAGTAGTCTGGAGAATGAGAAAAGAATAGTATCAAACTTCTCCAAGGTTGATGCCATTAAGAGAAAGCAAGAAAACGGGTGGATCTCCCGGATTGTCAATTCGTGGAGAAATGGGGAAACGGTATTCCGACCCCCCACTCCAAGCAGGAAGGCAACTCATCATGCCTTCAGGTATGACCACAGGAATAATCGTGGTCACTGCAAGGGTGATCTGTCCCCATGTGGAGACACCCGGAGTGCAAGGGCCGGCATGACCACCCACGAGAGAATACCTAAGGCTCATTCTGAGCCCTTTGTATTCACTGCCACTGCCCCAACACAGTGTGGATCTGCATGTCCCAGCTCACAGAAGACTTCTCACCACTCGAGGACACGGGATAGAGAAGATAGAAGTCATGATGTCAGGTTCCATGGGGCCCCTGTAAGGGAGATGCCTGAAAGAATGGCACCACCTTCCCGGCCTCATAACGCTCACAACATGCATTCTTTCCACCCTTCCACGTGTCACGATGGAAGAGGAACTTTTGTGACAAGATCATGCCCTATTCCGTTTAGACCTAGGACCGTGACTACATCAGTCACGAGATCAGGTCGGAAACGGCGATACAACATTCACCCATGTTGGTGTTGTGGCAAAGTGGGACACTTTGCCATCGATTGTTGGCACAACCCCTCTGTGCCCACGGCAAGGGTTTATCCACATTCTCGGGACAGAGGTAGTCTACCAGACAGGTTTTCTGAAGGAAGGCAGTGGCGTGCTCATGCTAACAGGAACCTAGGACCCAATATGATTTGGGTTCCTAAGGTAAAGTAATTCTTTCTTGCAGGGTAGTCTAGGTTCCCGTGAATATGATGAGAACTAGACAGTAGGTGGCTCAAGACTAAAATGGAACAATCGTCTGCAATAACAAATGTGATATCAATTTCAGCATACTCACATTGAGCTTCTGATATGTTCTACCTGAGGGCCTAAAACGATGACTCTCAAAATACCAGGTACTCATGATCAGTTTCAAGACTTGAGTCATTTTCAATTGACAATTACATACATACATATATATATCATTATATACATATACTTCTTTGTATATTAGTGTATGTATGCACGTCTAAGGATAGGTTAACTCGATGCATGCAAACCTTTACACATCAATAAAGGGTTAACGAAGATATGTCATCGTGAATCTCGACAACACACAATTGACATTAAGAAGTCTTTGGAAAAGCCTCATTAAAATCCCAATAGATTGACTTTAGAATATACATGTATTTATCATTTTTATATTGACTTGACATCGGAAAAGTTCAAAAATATTGCAAGCTTCTCAACGTGAAAATTTCTAGTCAAGAGACCCCTCAATTTCGAATTAGACAAATAGTATCAGAAACCGAATTAACCAAATCTCCTGAATCCCGCCGACCCTTCGCATTCTTCACGAATCCCGCCGAATTTGACAAATCTCGCCGAATCAGTCAAATCCCGCAAAACCCTTCGCCTTCTTCACGACTCCCGCCTCACGTCGCAGCAAGTATCCCGAAACCCGCAAGACTTCTCCCGCAAGAACTCTCCCGACGACCCGCAAGAGTTCTCCCGACGACCCGCAAGAGCTCTCCCGAGTTCTTCCGCCGATTCGCCGCAACCCGCAGGAGCTCTCCCTCCGACTCGCCGAAACCCGCAGCAGCTCTCGTCGAATCGTGAAGTCTCCCTGTGACCGCAAGGTACTCGCAAGGTCCATCTCAAATCTAGAAGGTTCTCGCACCGTTCTAGCAAGGCCGAACCTCACAGGAAACTCTTCCATCCACCGAAGGTCCTTCCGAAGCTCCTCACCTCACTTCCATATAAGTCCTTAGGTAACCTCTCCCTCACCCGAAGCATCCACTAATGGAGTTTTTGAAAGGGGAAACTAGATCTGATATACTCTAGAGGGGGGTGAATAGAGTATATGGTGCTTTTTGAACACAAAAAAAAACTTTTGCAAAGCTTTACAACAATTGTTGTAATGAGTGTAAGCAGGGAAGCAGAAATAAAACTAATCACAACACTAAGCTATGCAGAAACTAAGCACAAGAAAATCTAGGCCAGAAACAAAAAGAAAACATGCAAAACCAGATGACACAAGGAATTATAGTGGTTCCCCAACTTGGGTACATCCACTCTTCTACCACCCTAGGTAGGAATCCACTGCAGGATGAGTTGATCAGGTGTCCTGGGCACCAATGAGCTTTTGATAAGGTGCTCAAAAACCAAAACAGATTTTTTGATCAGGTGTCTTGCCACCAATGAGCTTTTGACAAGGTGCTCAAAAACCAGATTCAAACTTTTGAAGAGAGTTTGAAAAACCCTTTACAGAGTGGGGGTGAGAGAGTGATGACAGTCTTCTCTTTCTCAAACAACTGAGAAGACTAAGTGGATTGATGTCAAAGCTCCCCCTGAGTCCTTGATCTTCAGGAAGAAGAGCTTTGCTTGAGGGTGATAGGCCTTCAAATGTAGAACTCCAGCAAAAGATGATTTCAGCAAGCTGAAATGTTGAGTGTCTGGAGTCTTGAAATGATTTTGGCCTTGAACACTTTAAGAGCTGAAGAGATCTGAAGATTTTTGAAAACTTGATCTCTTTGAGAAGTGTTCTTCAGAATTCTTGTTGACAGAATATTTTTCAAAGAGTCTCTGTATATTGAGTTGTGTATCCTCTTCTTGTCAATCTCTCCTTTTTTTTTGATTCAAAAACATTCTCTCTTTTATTCTCTGTGTCTGAATAGGATATCACTCTGTCAAAGATAGCCGTTGGTCTGCATTGATTACAGCCTTAATTGCATAATTTCTTCTAAAGGAAAGTCCACTGATTTGTTCCTTGAAAAATCCCTTGAAACTTGCTCCAGAAGTAAATGAAAACGGCTGGCAGATCTTCTGAATTAAATGCAGAATAACTTCTATCTGATTTGAATTTGAATTCTGAAAGATAACTGAAATCGTCGAACTGAGCTCTGCTATCGTCGAGCTGAGCTCAGCGACCTGGAAAATGCAAGCAGCAAAGAAATCGTCGATCTGAGCTCAAAGATCGTCGAACTGAGCTCAGAGATAAGGATCCAGTGCAGAGTCAAAATCGTGGACCTGAGCTCAGCGATCGTCGAATGGAGTTCGACGATATTGAGAAGTTGAGCTCAGCGATCGTCGAATGGAGCTCGACGATCTGTCGAAGTTGAGCTAGACGATCGTCGACCGGAGTTCGACGAAACGTCGTGCTGAGCTCGACGATTAGACTTAGTCTCCAGAAAAACTTGGTCTTCAGGGCAGCTTCCAATCCTAGACTTCTAACCCTTAGACTCAATTCTAATTGACCTATTAAGCTATACAGAAGGTCAAACATAGATTCCTAGAGACATAGTGATCCTGACCCAAATTAGTAATAAGGTGTTCCAACAATCTCCCCCTATTTGGGTTAGGAAAACTATTTACAGACTTTGGAAAATCAAACAACATCATACAATCAGAAAAACACAAAAACAACAGTAGCTAGACATTACAGAACCATCACAGAGATATATATATATATATGTCATCCAGATATCAGTCAGAAAAACCAAGAATTGTCACCTTACAGAGTTACTCTTTCTCTTTGCCTTTTACCAACTTGATTTCTCTGTTAGGATTTAAAGCTTCCTGTTTGGATCTGGTGTCATCAGCTGCTCCCAAATATGTTTGCTTTGATGTCCTGGGAACCACTGCAGCTGGATGCAACTCCATGTACCTGTCTGCATCAAAAAATTTACTGGAGGCATATCTTTCTAGTTCTTTCTGTCTTTGTTCTGACATTGTAGATATATTGGAGGTGTCCAGGCCTTGCTCTTTGGCTTTCTTTATCTGGTCTAAAGCAGCCAACTCTTTCATTCTAGCAGTCCAAGCATCAGGATTCTTCTCAGGGTCCTCAAATGGAACAGGTGGCTCATACCTGTTGGAAGAAGTATCTTGAGGAGTCCTGGCAGTCACAGTTTCTCTGAGCTTATAGGGGAATGGACCTGAAGATGTATCAGAAGGAATATGTCCTCCCCTGGAATAAGGGTGCTGCCTGGAATGCCCTTTGGAGTAAACCTGAGTCTCTCTTTTATTTCCCCTATATCCTCCCCTTCTAGAGTAAGAGCCCCTAGACTGGCTTTCCCTTTGATATGTTCTAGCATGAGGTTGGTAGGGAGCCTGGCTTCTAGCTGGGCCTGAACTTGCAGAGCTGCCACCTGCACCTGCATCAGGTGGAGGTGGTGGAGGAGGATGAGGGTGCTTGGACTGGGTGGAACCTTTCTCATACTTCCTTTTCTTCTTCATAGCCTTTAGCTGATTTTTGGAGTACTGCATCCAATGTTCAGAAATTGGGCAGTTGTGCAGAATATAGTAAGGAACATCATTATCATCTCTAACTTTGGCAGGTGGAACCCTTTTCATTGCCTTACTTCTTGCCTTCCTTTTCCTTGCAATGGTGACAGCAGAGTCATCAGAATCTGTCTTAAACTAATCAGAGTCAGAGCTCTGGGCATCATATATAGCATCTATCTTCTTCATAAGATCTTTCTTCAGTTGCATTGCAGCAGATGGGGCAGTGGCAGAAGTAGAAGGAGCAACAGAGACAGATACAGCAGCAGATATAACAACAGATACTGGAGCAGCAGTAGAAACAACACTGGTTATTTCAGGAATTATGGCAGCAGCAGGTTCAGAAACAACAACAACATCTACAGCAGGCTCAAAAACAACAGCCTCTGTCATCAGAGAATCCTGGGAAATGGGCTCATCAGAAACAATTTGATTTTCAGCAGCAGTTGGAACATTGTCTTCAGCAGCAGCAAGAACAATTTCAGAAACAGATTCAGCCTTTTCTTTATCAGCAGCAGCAGCAGTCATCACTGAGAGTACAAAGGATGAAAGAATGTTGGGGTCACAGCCAGAGAGAGGCACCAGTGCCTTGGACAAATCCTCTGGGGGCTGGACAGCATGAACTTCTGGCAGACAGCTGTAGAATGCAGGATCAAAGGCTAAGAGCAAAGACCTTAGGTCTATTGCTAAGACTGGAGTAGGAGCCTGAACTGGAGCAGCAGATACAAACACAGCAGCAGCAGCAGCAGCAGGAGCAGAAGCAGAAGCAGCAGCAACATCAGCATGAAGGCTGGCTTCATAAGGCATCTCCCCCTGCCTGGATGCAGATACCTCTGTATCAAGGCAAACTGCTGGAGGTGCTGCTGGAGGAATGAGGGAGGAAAGCCTGGCAGACAGGGCTGCCACTGACTATTGTAGAGGAGCTAAGGAGGCCTCCATGAGAAGAGAGAGCCTGGGGGCCAGTAGCTCATACAACTTGTCAGCTAGGGCTGGCAGATCTACATGCTCAATGGCAGGAGCAGAGGTAGAGGGTATTGAGATGGCTGAGGATGCTGGAAGTGGAGTGCTGGATGGTGAAGGGATAGATGGCTGAGGTGTGGGAATTGTGGAGATGGAGGACAAGGGTATAGATATGGATGGAGTGAATGATGGTTGGTCAAGGATGTGGTGGAGGAGATCTTGGAAAGATGTTGAGGAGGAGGGGAAGTCTGGAGGAGAAGAGGGGGAATCATCCATGTAGGATTCATCCAGAAGGGTGAATGATGGTATGGATGGAGATGAGGTGACATCTGGTGGTGGATAGGAGAACAATGGGTGGAATTGGTCTACTGGAGGTGATGAAGTGGTTGCTGGGGATGGAATTGAGGTTGGAGATGGGCTGGATATGGTAATGGGGGATGAGGCTGGAATGGTGGATGGCGCTGGAGGTAGGGTTGAACTTGGAGGAGGAGGAGAAGCAGCACTAGCAGCTGGCAGGTCTTCTGCAGGTGCAGAGACCTGGGGGGGAGTGACTCTTTGAGTCCTGGTGCCTGAAGGGGCAGTTGAAGAGGGCATGCTGGGCTTGCTAATCTGCCTGTCCCATTTCCCAAATAGGGCACAGGTGAGTCTCTTGGAGGCATTGATGTGCACTCCAGAGGAGACTAACAGAGCAGGGCACTTTGCCTGAAGGAAGACTCCAAGAATTCTTCCAAAATTTACAAAGTTTTTGTTAATCTTTTTCTTTATCAGGTTAAAGAAGACCTCTCCCTAGTTCAAGCTTTTCCTATCTACCAGAGCTCCCATGAGGCAGAGCTGATGTCTGGAGATAGTGTCATGTGCAGAATGTTTTGCCAACAGGACCTTGCCTACAACATCTGCCAGGAACCTATATTCAACTGACAAGTTCCTCTTAAACAACTTGCTAGGGTTTCCCTCTGGATGACCCATCCTGGCAAGTATATCAGAAAATTCTTCTCCAGAAAGTTCAGCAGAGTCTTCACCATTTCTTAAACCAAAAACTTCTGTTACGACTGTTGGGGTCAGAGGTACCTGGGTGCCAGCAATAGATCCAACAATGGTGTTGTTGTCAAGGTTGTGTGCAGTATATACCCATTCATTTATTTCATCTGAGGCAAGTTTGATTCTTGTGGTCATGAGGGCAGATAAATGCTGATCTTTGAATAAACTCAGGATGTCCTGGAAGACTTGATCAGTGGTATTGAAGGAGTCCAAATCAATGTCAAACCCTGCATCAAACTTCATGGCGGCGAGAACAGCAACTGAGACGGCCATGGTACCTGCAAAAACTTAACAAACAAACCGAACAAGCGTAGAACTGTTTGGAGGGAAGAAAATTCTTGCAGAGAAATTGAAAGCGCAAGAGAGAACGACGGCGAAAAATGAGTTTTATATTAGGGTTCGACGCAGAATTGGAAAGATCGTTGAACTCAGTTCGACGATCGAGGCTTCTAAAGGAATCTGAAGAGACTCCAACATCGTCGATCTCCGTTCGACGATCTGGAAAGGCGTCGAGCTCCGTTCGACGATCGTTCAGGGAACAAAATCGTCGAGCGCCGTTCGACGATCGTTGACCGAAGGAGACAGTTCATGCTGTCTGAGGGGCGCTGAACTCAGTTCGACGATTCTGGAAATCGTCGATCTCCGTTCGACGATCTTTGGGGAAATCGTCGAGCGCAGTTCAGAGATCAGAAAATTCTAGACACTAAGGAAAATCAGAATTTTTGCCTAGTCTTGGTCAATTTTTAGCTTTCAAAATTTTGGATATTATTTAAGACTTCCTCCATCTAAAATTCCTAACTGATTTAGGAAGAAGGTGTGCTTCTTTTCATCCAAGGGCTTGGTGAAAATATCTCCCCTTTGTAAATCAGTTGGGATATAATGCAGTTCAATTTTATTCTTTTCAACATTGTCCCTTAAGAAATGATGCCTAATCTCTATGTGTTTTGTCCTACTATGGAGGACTGGATTTTGAGCTATGGAAATAGCACTTGTATTGTCACAAAATATTTTTGACTTCTCTAAGTTGTAACCATAGTCTAGGAGTTGATTTTGAATCCATAATATTTGTGAACAACAACTACCTGCAGCCATATATTCAGCTTCAGCAGTTGAAGTTGACACAGATGTTTGTTTCTTGCAAAACCAGGAGACAAGTCTATCACCAAGGAACTGACAAGTTCCACTGGTGCTTTTCCTGTCAATTCTGCATCCAGCATAATCAGCATCAGAGAATCCAGTTAACTCAAATGCTGAATCTTTTGGATACCAGAGACCTAGATTTGGACAACTTTTAACATACCTAAGAATCCTCTTTACTAATGTGAGGTGTGACTCTCTAGGGCTTACTTGGAACCTAGCACATATACATGTAGCAAACATTATATCTGGTCTACTAGCTGTAAGATACAGTAAAGAGCCAATCATTGCTCTATATGTTGTCTGATCAACAGGTTTCCCATGTTCATCAGCATCTAATACAGCATTGGTAGGCATGGGTGTTTTCATACAAGATGCCTCAGACATGCCAAATTTCTTAAGCAGCTCATTAGCATATTTGGTTTGAGAAATAAAGATGCCTTCAGCATGTTGTTTGACTTGCAATCCTAGGAAGAAGGATAGCTCACCCATGCTACTCATCTCAAATTTAGAATGCATTAGGTTAGAAAACCTTCTGCACAATTTTGAGTCAGTAGAACCAAAAATGATATCGTCTACATAAATTTATACTAGTAGGGTATGAGACTTATGAGTTCTAATAAAAAGAGTTTGGTCTACTCTACCCCTTATAAAACCATTTTCCAAGAGAAAGCATGCTAGGGTCTCATACCATGCTCTAGGAGCTTGCTTGAGACCATATAATGCTTTATGTAGTTTGAAAACATAATCAGGGTGAGTTGGAGAGATAAAACCTGGAGGTTGTCTGACATAGACTTCCTCTTTGATGTCTCCATTTAAAAAGGCACTCTTGACATCCATCTGATAAACCTTGAAGCCTTTGTGAGCTGCATAAGCTAGAAAAATTCTGATGGCTTCCAATCTTGCAACAGGTGCAAAAGTCTGGTCGTAGTCAATTCCTTCTTCTTGAGAATATCCTTGGGCAACTAGCCTTGCCTTGTTCCTTATTATTACTCCTTGATCATCCAGTTTATTTCTGAATACCCATTTTGTTCCAACAATGGAATGATCCTTTGGCTTTGGCACTAGTTCCCATACTTTGTTCCTCTCAAATTGATGCAGCTCCTCTTGCATGGCAATGATCCAGTGTGGATCTTGCTCTGCATCTTGAATGGACTGAGGCTCAATTTGAGAAATGAAGCAGGTGTGCAACAGGTTTTGGTTGACCCGATTTCTGGTTTGCACACCAGCTGAGATTTCTCCAATTATTTGGGAAATTGGATGGTCTCTTGATGTTACTAAATCAACAGGGGGTGTTGATTGTTCACCAACCTGTGTTGTTGTTTCCTCTTGTGGTACAACAACTGGCTCTTCAAGTGGTGGTTCATTATGTTGAGCATTCCATTCATCTTCACTGCTTTCATCTTCTTGAGCAACCTGTAGCTTGTTCATATCTTCAACTAGAGAGTGTTCCTGCAAAGGTTCTATGGTAGAAGAAATCTTCTCCTTGAAAGACATGTTAGTTTCATCAAAAGAAACATGAACAGATTCCTCAATTTTCAATGATGATTTATTATATACCCTATAGGCCTTGCTGATCATGGAGTATCCCAGAAACACTCCTTCATCAGCTTTGGCTTGAAATTTTGCTAAATATTTCTTATCATTATTGTGAATATAGCAAGTGCAGCCAAAAATTCTGAAATAGTCAACTTTAGGTTTCTTCCCTTTGAGTAATTCATAGGGAGTCTTTCCCTTCAGTTTATGTATCAGACTTCTGTTCAGCACATAGTTGGAGGTGTTCACTGCCTCTGCCCAGAAGGATAGAGGTAGATGAGCATCTGACAACAATGTAGTGGCAGATTCAATAAGGGTTCTATTTTTCCTTTCAGCTACTCCATTTTGTTGAGGAGTTCTAGGAGCTGAGAAAGTATGCCTGATCCCTTCACTCTGACAGAACTCTTGCATAAGAAGAGAATCAAACTCTGTCCCATGATCACTTCTGATCAGGGCAATGTGAGTATTGAACTCAATCTTTATACATTTGAGAAACTCTGTCAGACACTTAAAGTTATCAGACTTCTTCCTTAGAAAGAACACCCAAGTGAATCTAGAGAAGTCATCTACAATCACCAAAGTGTAGGATTTCCCTCCTAGGCTTTGTACTGTGATGGGTCCAAATATATCCATGTGTAACAGATACAATATCCTAGGTGAATCACTCTTATTAAGTGACTTGAAACTGTTTTTAGTTTGCTTGCCTAATTGACAAGCCTTGCAGAGTCCTTCCTTCTTGTAGGGGCCAGAAGGTAGTCCTCTAACAAAGTTGTCCTTGGATAGCCTAGCAATAGTTCTAAGGTTTAGGTGTCCTAGTCTCTTATGCCATAAAACATTTGGTCTACATACTGAATTGAATAAACAGATATCTATAGTAGTTGAAAGAAAATCTACTAGGTAGATGTTACCTTTCCTTTTACCTGTCAACACAGTTGTGTTGTCCTCTGACTTGATTTTGCATAAGGTTTTGTTGAAGGTCACCTGGTAGCCTTCATCACATAACTGACTGATGCTGATTAGGTTGTGCTTCAGTCCTTCCACATATGCTACTTTCTTGAAGGTTACAGAACCAATCTGGACTGCACCATATCCTTTAGTTTGTCCAAAGTTGGAATCACCAAAGATAACTTTGGGTCCAAGCTTGGCTCTAAAGGAATTGAGGTTGTCCTTGTTCCCTGTCATGTGCTTAGAGCACCCACTATCCAAATACCATTGCTGGTTAGATGTTGGATAGGTCTTCACCTTCACATGAAACAATTTACTTGTTTTTGACCCAGTTTACCTTGGGCCTAGGTTGATAACCTCTAAATTCAGAAATGAAAGACATCCCTGGCTGACTCTTATATCCTTCAGGATGATATCTCCTTGGAGGTAAAATCCATTCAGTATAAGGGTTGAAGGTTTGGGATGAAGAACCCTCAGGATTCAATTTTGATTTGCCTTTGAAAAATTTTCCAGAGCTTTGACCTCTGTTCGACGATCTTGGAGCTGAGTTCGACGATCTTGGGTCAGATCGTCGAGCTCCGTTCGACGGTCGACTGTGGGTGAGGTCAGGTATATGAGATCGTCGAGCCGCGTTCGACGACTTTGGCTGAGATTGTCGATCTGCGTTCGACGATTTTCCCTGAGGTCGTCGAGCTGCGTTTGGCGATCGTCGATCTTCATTCGGCGATCGTCGAGCTTCGTTCGACGATTTCTGCTGGGACTTAAATTTCTGAGGCAGATCAGAATTTTTCCTGGCAACCTCTACAACTCCCTTTCCCTTGCTAGAAATAAACTTGATGGGAGTTGTTAGGACTATAGGTTGGCTGGATGAAGCACCCAAGCCCAGTGTACTGTTAAGTCTAGAGTTTACTGTGCTTGTGATGTCCATCAGCTTGATGCTTCTCCCATTAAGGGATTCTTCAAGCTTCTTGTCTCAGAGAGCTCACTTTTCAGTGTAGCTATCTGTTCCCTATAGTTCTCCAACTCCTGAGAGAGTTTGAGGTTTTCTGATTTTAAAACACTTTGTTCAGATAATTGATTTCTGAGAGAGATGATCTCTTTCTCAGACTTTAGCAGATCTAAACACAATGCTTTAAATTCAGATTTAAAATCTTCTGAAGTAAAATCAAAAGAACTGATTACCTGATCTTCTTCAGGTTGAATCTCTGAGTCTGACTCTGACTCTTCTTCCTCTGAGTTGTGCTGTGAGGCATTAATTGCCATCATGCAGAACTCTTTTTCCTCTGCATCATCCTCATCATCACTTGAGCTGGAAGAGGCTTCTGACTCCTCTTCAGTCTCACTCCAGGATTCAGCAACAAATCCTTTCCTTGTGTGCTTATTTCTGCTGGAGGAAGGTTTGCTACTTCCATTCCTTTTGGAGTCCTTCTCCTTTCTTCTTTCTTTTCTGTCCCTTCTGTCCTTGTTCTTGTTCTCTGGACAGTCAGGAACCATATGCCCTGGTTTCCTGCAACCAAAGCAAATGATGTCTTTGCTATTGCCAATGGACTTGTCATACCTTGGCTTATCCTGCTCCTTGTATGATCTTCTTCTGAAGTCCTTTCTGGCCATCTTATAGAATCTTTTGGCCAGCAAGCTGAGAAGTTCATCATTGCCTGTTCCTTTTTCTTCAGGCAGATCTTCAGTTGCCTTGAATGCTATAGTCTTCTCCTTTCTTGTGGCTGGTGAAGCAGCCTTCTGTTCTTCCTCTCTGTTCTTGATGAGTAGCTCATAAGATTTGAGCTTACCCAACAAGGCTTCAGTGGTGATCTCATTCAGACTTCTGGCATCTTTAATTGGCCAGATTCTTGAATCCCAAGTGCTGGGGAAGCACATTAGGATCTTGTCATTAAGTTCTGTCAGTGAGATCTCTTTGTCTAATGTCCTCAGTTCACTGACAATTAGACTCAGTCTGTTGTACATGTCTCCCACTGACTCTGTTTCTCCCTTCTTGAAGTTCTCATATTGGGAGATGAGATGGGATCTTCTGTCCTTTCTCTCATCAGCTGAGCCAGAGACAATTTCTGAGAGCTTGTCCCAAATCTCCTTGGCTGAATTGCATTCAACTACTTTTTGAAAAATGTCATCTGACATTGTCTGAGCTAAAATGTTCATTGCCTTGGCATCAGCTACTTTCCACTTTTTGATGTCAGCATCTGTTCCTGATGGAGGTGGAACAGCATTTGTGCTTGTGCCCTCTGGAGGTCTTGGACACACTGTCAAAACAGAATTAAAAATGTCTTCGTCAATAGAATTCATGTAGAGTCTAATCCTTGCTTTCCAAAGTGCAAACTTTGACAGATTGCACACTGGAGGTCTGGTGCTAGCATAATCTTTGTTTTGGGCCATGACTTGTGCAAGCTAAATCTAATAATGAAATATACAAGAAGGATCTAGATTGGGATCTTGGGGTTCAGGTGTTAGCCTGTACAACCAAACAGATATGGTATGTTTAACCAACCTGGCTCTAATACCAATTGAAAGGGGAAACTAGATCTGATATACTCTAGAGGGGGGTGAATAGAGTATATGGTGCTTTTTGAACACAAAGAAAAACTTTTGCAAAGCTTTACAACAATTGTTGTAATGAGTGTAAGCAGGGAAGCAGAAATAAAACTAATCACAACACTAAGCTATGCAGAAACTAAGCACAAGAAAATCTAGGCCAGAAACAAAAAGAAAACATGCAAAACCAGATGACACAAGGAATTATAGTGGTTCCCCAACTTGGGTACATCCACTCTTCTACCACCCTAGGTAGGAATCCACTGCAGGATGAGTTGATCAGGTGTCCTGGGCACCAATGAGTTTTTGATAAGGTGCTCAAAAACCAAAACAGATTTTTTGATTAGGTGTCTTGCCACCAATGAGCTTTTGACAAGGTGCTCAAAAACCAGATTCAAACTTTTGAAGGGAGTTTGAAAAACCCTTTGCAGAGTGGGGGTGAGAGAGTGATGACAGTCTTCTCTTTCTCAAACAACTGAGAAGACTAAGTGGATTGATGTCAAAGCTCCCCCTGAGTCCTTGATCTTCAGGAAGAAGAGCTTTGCTTGAGGGTGATAGGCCTTCAAATGTAGAACTCCAGCAAAAGATGATTTCAGCAAGCTGAAATGTTGAGTGTCTGGAGTCTTGAAATGATGTTGGCCTTGAACACTTTAAGAGATGAAGAGATCTGAAGATTTTTGAAAACTTGATCTCTTTGAGAAGTGTTCTTCAGAATTCTTGTTGACAGAATATTTTTCAAAGAGTCTCTGTATATTGAGTTGTGTATCCTCTTCTTGTCAATCTCTCCTTTTTTTTTGATTCAAAAACATTCTCTCTTTTATTCTCTGTGTCTGAATAGGATATCACTCTGTCAAAGATAGCCGTTGGTCTGCATTGATTACAGCCTTAATTGCATAATTTCTTCTAAAGGAAAGTCCACTGATTTGTTCCTTGAAAAATCCCTTGAAACTTGCTCCAGAAGTAAATGAAAACGGCTGGCAGATCTTCTGAATTAAATGCAGAATAACTTCTATCTGATTTGAATTTGAATTCTGAAAGATAACTGAAATCGTCGAACTGAGCTCTGCTATCGTCGAGCTGAGCTCAGCGACCTAGAAAATGCAAGCAGCAAAGAAATCGTCGATCTGAGCTCAAAGATCGTCGAACTGAGCTCAGAGATAAGGATCCAGTGCAGAGTCAAAATCGTCGACCTGAGCTCAGCGATCGTCGAATGGAGTTCGACGATATTGAGAAGTTGAGCTCAGCGATCGTCGAATGGAGCTCGACGATCTGTCGAAGTTGAGCTAGACGATCGTCGACCGGAGTTCGACGAAACGTCGTGCTGAGCTCGACGATTAGACTTAGTCTCCAGAAAAACTTGGTCTTCAGGGCAGCTTCCAATCCTAGACTTCTAACCCTTAGACTCAATTCTAATTGACCTATTAAGCTATACAGAAGGTCAAACACAGATTCCTAGAGACATAGTGATCCTGACCCAAATTAGTAATAGGGTGTTCCAACAGTTTTCTTTTTGAAAGTTCATTAACGTTTTGAGTAGGGCTTCTCTCTAGATCTACAATGGCTCCAAGGACGACTGCAGGGTTGGTATCTGGTTGCGAGCTGGTTCGAACTGGATTTTCTCATGCCTCGGACGAATTCCGCAATATCATTATAATGCTGGAAGAGGCTGGGCTAACCTTCGTCCTGGAGCACCCTTGCAAAATTCTGGACAAAGAGGTGCTGGAGTTCTTCTCTACCGCAAGACTCCGAGATAGAGACTCCATAATCAAGAGCAAGGTGGCTGGGACAAAAGTAAAGATGTCTGCCAGCAAGCTGACTCGCTACCTGCAGCTTTCTAGTTCGGAGCAGGAGGACTATCTGGCGGACGAGGACAAAACCAGAACTCTCCTGTTCTGCGGTCTTCCTCGAGGAACTCGATCAATAAAGAGAAAGGAAATAAATGAAGAAGGGAAGCTCCTCTCTGACATTATCAGAAAAGTGCTCATCTGCAAGCCGGGCTCACATGACCATATCTCAGGTGATATGTTCAAGATTCTCATAGCTGTTGTCTGCCGCAAGAGGTTCAACTGGGGGGAGTTGCTATTCGAGAAGATCAAGGACACTCTGGGCACTCCTAGTTTCGGCCGCATCATAAGTCTATATCTCAACCAGCTCAACGGAGACAAGTTCTACATGAGCAAAGGAGTCCCTCTCCACTACTTGAAAAAGATGGATGCAAGTGTGTTTGATAGATGGGAGCGGCGTATCGGGCAGCCTGCTGTGGAAGAGCAACAAGAGGTATCTCCAGCAGTCACCCCCCGTGAAATTCCTGATACCCTGACTGCAGGAATCGAGGGGGAGACTCTACCCCCTCATACAGATGTGGTTTCTGACATTGCCCAGGTGGCCAGGGATGCGGTGGCCGAAATTCATGAAGTAAGTGAACCTGAGCTGGAGGATGAGGAGGTCCTGAACAGAAACACTCAAGGAACCGAAGCTGAAGCACTGGAGACTGCTGGCCGAGAATTGGAAGAAGCTGCTGATATAGATGAGTTCTTAGATGAGGACGGAGAGGAAGATGAGAATGAGGGACATGAAGTACTTGAGACTCCGGATCCTGTTGAACCTCCACCTGACAAGTCTGCACCAGTGGAGGGGGAGTTAGATAAATCTACAGAGACTGCCAACATTCCTCCTGTAGAGACTGTGATGGTATCCAGCTCTACAGATGCGTCTGCTGAAATGCATGGCCCACAAGTGCCTCCGGCTATTCCGTTACGAGATGAGCTAGCCACTCACACTGTCAATATCGTTCAGGGCATTGTGAATGAACTTAAAGTCTCATTTGATGAAGCCCAGAATAAACTGCTGAACAGGATTAAGACCTCGGAAAATCTGATACTCAAGAATATGGTGGAAATCAACCATAAGCTGGACGTGATGGAGAAGAAATTTGAAGAGAAGTATACCGCGGCCGGCGAAGCTGTCACACTCTTAATGGCCGGCTTGAAAAAGAATACTGATACTCTGGCTGTCGTAAATCAGAACGCACACGTTGTAGCCAACAACATTCAGAAGTTTGATGGTAATATGGTCACTTTAAATGCCAATCAGCAGACCCTGATCACTGAATTCTCGAAGACCACCAAGCATATTGATGACTCCCTACATTCCTATGCAAACTGCATCGCTGTCGAAGCCAAAAAGGGGGAGAAAGAGTATATAGCAAAGATAGCTGAGCTTCAAGAAAGCATGAGCACACACTTCGCCCAATCAAGCAAATATGTCTATGAGAGCTGCTGGTGGATGCTCCAACAGGCGCTAGGTACGTTAGGCGTCGTTCTGCCTGATAATCCTGCCGGTATTCATGTCCCTGAGACATCTAAGGCCGCTGAGGAAGTAAGTGTTGCTGAGGATGTAAGTGCAAGTGCTGCAGATATTCCCACAAATGACGCTGATGCTAGGGCTCTCTCCAAAGCTAAACTAAGGAGCATGTTTGACCAAGAGGCCTTAGCAAAAGCCAGGGGAAAGAGAAAAGTTCAAGAAGGGACCTCCAAGGAGACACAGACTGCAAAGAGAACTCGAATGAATGAGGAGGATGTACGAAACGAAAGGTGGAGTCCAGTTTCATGGAACATCATCTTAGACACCTTCTGGCTGCAAGAAAGAGGAGAGATCAATCGAAACGAAGTATATAGCCAGTATGAGTGGGAAACGCACAAAACGTTTGAAGCGAAACGCAACATCTTTTTCAGAAACAACAAGGATCCAGATAAAGTTGCTCCTCCTAGGTATTACCCGAAGCCCAAAGAATACATGGAGAGGCAAAGCAAGAAGTACTTGGCTCAAAATCCTAAGGGCGACTTAGCTAAGGAAAAATAGTCAAAAACTTATAGCTTGTCACTTTGTCTTATGAACATTTAATGATTATTGTTGTCATAGAAACAATTCTGGATTATATGTGTATATATTTATATTGGTATATATATTTGAATTTGTGAATGACTCAAGTCCTGATCTGATTGCATATATTCTCTTGTGCTGCATGTTTAATTTCTGAATGCAATGTTTATTATTTGATATGTGTTATTCATCTTAGCTAGTAGGGTTTTGGCTTCGTCAAATAGGGGGAGATTGTTGGGTATTGTATCCACGATTACCTAGATTTGAGGAAGCCACCTGTCAAGCTAAGATGAATTCACAATGTATTTGATGAAACATCTTAAGTTGTACTTGCAGCTCCTCCACGCTAAGTGCACACCAATGTCAGGGTGCAGTAGGTCAATATACACGGGTCTGCAAGAAGTAATCCCTCGTTGAGCAGATCAGTGTGTTGGCCTACGTGTACTCTCTCTATTGGAGTGCACTTATTTTCAAGTACAGGGCCGTTCATATGCAAGAGAAGACAAGGAGCATGGATGGGTCAAGGAGCAGCTCCAGGGTGGAAGATGAAAATTCGTCCAAGGAAAATTCGACGAGAATCACCAAGTGATTCTCGCCGAATCGACGAGAATCATTAGTGATTCTCGCCGACTCCTTCTGGCTACCTCAAAACGGTACCAAGTAAGATTCGGCGAGAATCACTAGTGATTCTCGCCGAACTAGTGGCCAAGCAGCTCATGTATACAAAGTGAAATTCGTTGAGAATCAATAAGTGATTCGGCGAGAATCACTAACGATTCTCGACGAATCGTCGAGAATCACTTGGTGATTCTCGCCGATTCGTCGAGAATCACCTGCGATTTTCGCCGATTTTCACTTAGCGTTTTCTCAGGATGCTGCTGGACCAGATTCTGCCTCTGGACTAGTTTGAACCGGACTTAGGGATTTTTAGTGTGGGTCCCACAAACAGTCATATTGGAGTTATCTACAGTATATATATTCCAGTATTTTTGAACAGTAAATCAACGAAGAAACAAAAAGAAGCTCAGCCGCGACGTAACCCTAGATTCGCGATTTCTCTCCTCCGCCGCCGTCGTGCTCGGGCAAGTAGGTCGCCGTCAACATTCGAGATTCCTTCGTGATCTCCGGCGACAGAAGCTTAGCAACGCTTGTGTCTCACGTGTCTATCCAGAGATCTCTTGTCTCTCGATTTGTTGACCGGGAAAATCTCCTCCGTCCGAATCGATCGAGACGACCAATCCTAGAGTGACCGTTGGTAGACCTAGTTTGCTTTGCTACGAAGTTTGGATCTCCAAGTTCAGCAGCCGCTCATCATCGTAGCCGCCGATCCCGAAGCTAGCCGCCGCTCGTGTGCCGCCGCCGGTTCCGGGGAGATCCTCTCCAAGAGAGACCGAGGTTGTAGACTCTTCATCGACTTCAAGAACACGTCGTCGAACGAAGAGGAACACCGTAGTCTCCAAAAGAAGTTTGTATCTCGTGTACATTCTATATTTTCTTTAGTTGTAAAGGAACTTTTGTTCCGTGTTGTAAGGGTTGGGTGCAACCCGTTTTGTGGGAGTGTTGACTCTCACTTGTGGAAGGGTTCCTTCCGGTAGTGCAGGGATTGGATTTCAATCCCGTTGGAGAAGTGACCGAGTCGTCCCTTGTTGGGGAGATAGGTCGAAGGGGGAAAGTGGATGTACCCAATTCGGGGAACCACTATAAATTTCCTGTGTATTCTGTGTGCTGTGCTCTTTATTTTTATTGTGCAGGTACGTTCGTAAATTCTGCAAAAGCGCTACTCGTCACCTATTCCCCCCCCCCCATAGGTGCACATAGCTGACACTAGGTGGACTTTCACCCGTGTCCCTTTCGGGCATTTTCGGTCCTATGTCGATGGAGTGACACGGCACACTACACGACCATGTACTGTATGACACATGCGTGTCAGGTTTGACACGGGCGTGTCGGGTGCCCGTGTTCTTTTCGCGACGCGTCGGTTTCGACGGCGAATGGGGAACACGGCCCTGGACACGGGCGTGTCACAGGCCGTGTTCGGTCCAGATTTTGGATTTCAAGTCCGGATCGTGGCCGTCTGTTTCCTTATTTTGGGATCCGACGGCTGGGGGTTGTTCCTGCTGGATTATACCCGGGTTTAGGGCTTAGAAAACCCCATTTTTACTTGGGATAATCTCTTTCCAAAGTTCTAGAGAGAGGGGAGAGCAAGGAAGAAGAAGAAGGCTAGATCCGGTCACCGGTGGAGCTTCGTAGCTCCAAATCGCAAACCGAATTCGGATCTACGGAGGCGAGAAGATTATGGTGCTTTTCATCCGCATACATTTCCATGGCGCCAAGGAGAAATGCTAGGGTAACGATTCTCATCCTAGGACATGTGAAGTCCTCTTTTCTTTGCATAGGAAGCCCGCTTTCGCGAGTTTGCGGTGAGTTTGAGGCGTTCCTTCGGGTAGACATGAATAGTCCCTGTTGTGTACATGTAAAGTCCGTAATAGAGAATCAGACATAGGCATGATGTGCGAAGCCTACCCGGACAAGTTGGTCTGGATCAGTGATGTTGCATTGCATGAATGACCGGAGAAGACTCCGTGCGATTGTTTGTTTTTCGGGTTTTTTACGCGGTAGATTGCAACAGGGTGCCTTGGGGACTAACCCCAAGGTGCAACCGGAAAACTGGGTAGATGCGTGATTCTGCCAACATGGTGGCCTGGGAGCCAACTTGCATATAACCGGGTTATGTGAAGCGTGTGATCGAATCGGGACTCGGGGAAGCTTGACCCGCGCAAACGGCTTAAGTTGACATTGCGGTGTGAGCAACGGGTTAGGCGGAACCGTACCCGCTCTATGTGGTTCGATTAGAGAGACCTAAAGTACGTGGTACTCGTTGTTGGTATAGATAAAGGGTCTTAGGCAGTGGCCAGAAAGACCAAATGCTCACGAGATATTGCCTTCCAAGGGGCGGTGGTGAGTCAACGGAGTTTGATTGTGTTCAACGAGAATGTGCCCTGAGAGCACGGGGTGTGTGGCCGTACGTGCCCACTCCTGTGATGAAGTGTTTATTCACTTTACTGCTTGGTTATGCTAACAAGTGCAGGGAAAGGAGCATCTTCGCCCCAAGTTTGGGGGCAGGATCGTTATAATTTGGTCAGCATAGCTGACCGTTGCTTTTGTTTGCCACCATGTGATGGATTGTTGTATGCAGGTGCTGGGGAGCCGATCGGTAAATAGCGGGCAAAAGCCCAAGTTGCTGAGCCGGCCCTCAAAGGCCTAATTATGTGAGTTTACTTGCTTTATTCATGTGTGACCGGCTTGCGTGCCGACATTTGGAAAACACTGTAATTTGAGTAAACAATTGTAAGTCCTTAAGGCCACTGTACTTGTGTATTGTACCTTCATTCCTGTGGATTTGAGTACTGGACATTTATGCTTATGCCGGGTTCTTTGTCTTGCAACCTCTAACTCGATTCCGCTAGAATGTACTGTGTAGGACGTTGATTCTTAGTTGGATGGTTTCCATTGAGTAGCCACCTGGTCTGTCTGTGGTATATGGCGTCTGGCCCCGGCCGGGCCTACTTCTATATGCTATGTGACAGATAGTGGGTGTTACATCGTGCTTGGGTTCGACGGTGGCCGCGTGGCCGACGAAATTGCAGTCAACGATCGTCAAACAACGAACACGGCCTGATACACGGGCGTGTCCCAGGCCGTGTCCTACTCGGGTAATTGGCCGATTTGTGTCGGGGCTGAAATACGGCCTGGAGCCCAGGCGTGTTCAGCCTGACACGGGCATGTCAAATTCGACACGGGCGTGTCGAATACCCGTGTTCTCCTCGGGTAGGTGTTGATCCTGTGTCGATGGAGGAACACGTCCAGCTACACGGGCGTGTGCTGGATGACATGGGCGTATCAAGCCTGACACGGGCGTGTTGAGAGCCCGTGTACTTTTCGGGATGCGAAGGTTTCGGCATCGATTGAGGCACACGGCCTTGGACACGGGCCTGTCACAAGCCGTGTTTGGCCCAGGTTTTGGATTTTAAGTGCGAATCGTGGCAGTCCGTTTCCTTATTTTGGGATCCAACGAATCAGGATTGTCCTTGATGGGATATACCTAAGAATAGGGTTTAGAAACCCTCATTCTATTTGATCTTTCTCTTTCTAATGTTCTAGAGAGAGGGGAGAGCAAGGAAGGAGAAGGAAGAGAGATCCGGCCTCCGGTGGAGCTTCGGAGCCCCAAATCGCAAGTCGAGTTCGGATCTACGGAGGCGAGGACATTGCAGTGCTTTTCATCCGCATAGATCTTCATGGCGCCGAAGAGGAATGCTAGGGTAACGATTCTCATCTTGGACATGTGAAGTCCTCTTTTCCCTTGCATAGGAAGCCCGCTCTCGCGAGTATGTGGTGAGTGTGAGGTGTTCCTTCGGGTAGACATCAATAGTCCCCGTTATTTTGCATGTATAGTCCGTAATCGAGAAACATACATAGGCATGATGTGTGAAGCCAACCCGGACAAGTTGGTCTGGATCAGTGATGTTGCATTGCATGAATGGCCGGAGAGGACTCCGCGCCGATGGTTGTTTTCGGGTTTTCTACGCGGTAGATTGCAACAGGGAGCCTTGGGGACTAACCTCAAGGTGCACCCGGAAAATTGGGCAGAAGCGTGGTTCTGCCATCTTAGTGGCCTGAGAGCCAACTTGTACATAACTGGGTTATGTAATATTGTGTGTTCGATACTCGGGCTTCGGGGAAGCTTGACCCGCACCGATGACTTAAACTGCCATGGCGAGGTGAGCAATGGGTTGAGTGGAGCCATTCCCGCTCTATGCGGTTCGGTTTTAGGAGCCTGCCGATGGCATAGAGGGCGGGTCTGAGGCTGTCGATGTCTTCAATTGATGTGACTTTTTCCAGAAAGACTCAAATGCTCACGAGTTTGCCGTCCTAGGGGCGGTGATGGACTGAGTTCACCGTATAAGTGCCCTGAATACACGGGGTGTGTGGCCGTATATTCCTACACCTGTGGTGAAGTGTGCTTAAATTGTATTTTCACTATCTTGCTTGGTTTTACTAATGCATTGCAGGGAAGGAGCATCGTCACCCCGAGTTTAAGGGCGGGGTCATTATAATTTTGTCTGCTTTAGCTGACCGTTGCTTTTGTTTGCCATCGCTTCGGTGGATTGTTGCTTGCAGGTGCTACGAAGCCTAGTGACAAATAGCGGGCAAAAGCCCATGTTGCTGAGCCGGCCCTCGAAGGCCTAATATTTGAATGTTTACTTTATTTCTTATGTGTGACCGACCTGCGTGCCGAGGTTTGGAAGACACTTTTATTTGAGTAAACTCATGTAAGACCATAAGACCAAATACTGGTGTATGGGTATGTTCATTCCTGTTGGGTTTTTGTAGTGGACATTCATGTTGTTGGCAGGGTTCTTTATTTGCAACTTTTAAATTGCTTCCGCTAGAATGTACTCTGTGTAGGACGTTGGTTATTGACAGGATGGTTTCCATTGCGTAACCTTCCGGTTTGTCTGTGATATATGGAGTCGGGCCCTGGCCGGACCTACTGCTATATGTTATGTGACGGATAAGGGGTGTTACACATTAATTCCGTTATTTAGATGTGTTGGGTCCATTAATCCCATTGTCTCAGATTTGTAAGAAGTCAAACAAGTCAATGATATACACATAGTTGTATTTGATGTGTGTTCAAGTTCATGCATGCATGTTAGTCCTTATCACATTGATTGGGCAGGTGGGCACATAGAAACTGGTTGGAAAGGCAGGAATTTGCCTAAGTCTACAGGCGTTGAGTGAAGCAAGCTCACTCGGCGCCAGATGAATTTAAGGAAGGATGATGGACAGAGATATTCGATTAAGTTCACATGCGTTGAGTGAAGCTAGTTCACTCAATGTCAGATGTCAAGGGAGAATGCTGACAAAGACATAATTCTGGATAAGTCCAGAGGCATTGAGTGAGGACGGCTCACTCAACGTCAGATGAGCAAAAGTGCTGAAGAAAGACTATGCAGTCAAAGCTTATGTAGTTGACAAGACAAAAAAGTGGCTAAGTCTGCAGGCGTTGAATGATGTTAACTCACTCAACGTCATACAGCTAGAAGCGTTGAATCAAGCTGCCTCAGTCAAAGTCACAGATAATCTGTCAAAGAAAATTAACTAAGTCCAGATGCGTTGAGTGAAGCAAGTTCACTAACGTCATGTTGATTCTGTCAAAACAAAAGAAGATAGACAGAAAAATATGTCTAAGTCCACAGACATTGAGTGTAGCCAGTTCACTCAACGCCGGATGACAGAAGCTTTGAGACAAACTCAAGCGGTCAAAGCCAAAGAAGATAGACAAAAAAATCTGTCTAAGTCCAGAAGCATTGAGTGAAGCCAGTTCACTCAACGCCATGCTGATTCTGTCAAAGCTAGAGAAAGTGAAGAAATCGCCTAAGTCTAGAAGCGTTGAGTGAAGCCAGTTCACTCAACGCCAAGACCAAGAAGCGCTGAGACAAGCCAAGGCAGTCGAACCCTAAGAAGAAAGAGAGAAAAATCTGTCTAAGTCCACATTCGTTGAGTGAAGCTAGTTCACTCAACGCCTAATCAATAGAATATGGAAAGGCAAAAAACATTGAGTGAAGCCAGTTCAATCAATGCACTCAACGCCTAGCAGTGCAGAGAAAATTTCTAAGTATAGAAGCGTTGAGTAAAGCCAGTTCACTAAACGCCTCAGCAAGATGGCAGACTTTTAGAAAAGTGGCTAAGGCAAAAAGAATTTGGTGATAAAGGATCACTCAACGCTCTCAACGCCTAAAGATGTAGAAGGAGCAGAAGATTGGGTAAGGCCAAAAGCATTGAGTGAAGCTTGTTCACTCAACGCTCTCAACGCCTAAAGATGCAGAAAGAAGCAGATAATTGACTAAGGGTTTTGACGTTGAGTGAAGCTTGTTCACTCAACGCTCTCAACGTCTAGATGTGCAGAAATATGACTAAGTGTTTTGGCGTTGAGTGAAGCCAGTTCACTCAACGCACTCAACGATTGATTTGGAACTAAAAATTGTGCTAAGTCCAAAAATGCTGACGTCAGCAAAAGTTAACAATGTCAACGAAATTCAAACTCATTGCGAGAACCATTAATGGCGTCGGTGGCCAGCTGTATGATATATTATGTAAAAGGAAGGATATAAACTAGCAATTAAAGTTGGGCCTACTGGTCAAAGAGACGTTAATTGGCGAATTATAAAACGAAAAGTTTGGCAGAGACGGACTAAAGCTTTTTAGGGTTTTTTGTTTACGCATAGCAGCAGAACTTCATCTTCTTCCTCGCCATTGTTGTCGAGCCTGAAGTTGAAGTTCTGAAAAGCTGACCCGAAAGCGAAAGCAATTAGCTGTATCGACCTTCACCTGCGACAGCAAATTCAGAAGTGATTTCTGAGAAAGAAGAAGAAGAGGCAGAGCAATCATTTTCTGCAGAAAAGGTTAGCTGATTGAAGAAGAAAATGTTGGGTACATTGGAAAATGTGTACCAGATTTAAAGAAGCCTCACCTTACTCAATAATATACATCAAGGTGTATTTGATGTTATTTTGAGTTTAAATGTGCAGGTTAAGAAAATGCAAGAATGCAGGAAAAAGTTTTTAAGTCCATATGTCGATACCAGAAGAAGCTGTGTCGACATTTATGAAGGCTTGTGTCGACACTGGAGAAAAGCTGTGTCGACACTTGGAGTTAATTGTGTCGACACTTGGGAAGGCTGTGTCGACACCAGAAGAAACTGTGTCGACATCCGGAGGCAGTGTCGACAAACAGAGAAGCTTAGTCGACATCAACTATGTCGACACCCAGAGGCAGTGTCGACACACAGAGAAGCTTAGTCGACATCAACTGTGTCGACACCCAGAGGCAGTGTCGACACACCTAAAAGCTTTGTCGACATCAACTGTGTTGACACACAGAGGCAGTGTCGACACACAGAAAAGCTTTGTCGACACACAGAAGACCTTGTTGACATCAACTGTGTCGACACACAGGACTTGTGTCGACACATGGCAGAATTTCAACAAAGTAAATTTGTATGAAGAAAAGAAGTGACTGTGTCGACACCACAGAACTAGTGTCCACACATTCTACAAAAGCTGTGTCGAGAAGCAGTATCAACAACAAAGGAGATGCGTCGACACCACCAAGGCTTGTGTCGACACTTAGTCCACTTGTGTCGACACTTAGTCTACTTTTGTCGACACATGAAGAAGTTCAGTCTCAACACTTTGCTGACAGAGACAAAGTTTCAAGAAGTGACTGGATGACTTGACAGCTGCCATTACCAACCGGTCTACTGCAACTGTCAGAGCTGTCAGAAGTTTGTTAGAAACCGGATCAGTCGGTTACCATGGAGAAAGTCTATATAAAGGCATTCTCCTTCAACAGATAATGATGATAGATGATATAAGAAAAATACTAATATAGAATAAAAAAGAAGTTGGAGAGAGAGCTCCATCTATTGAAGTGCAGTTGCTGAACCAGGCTGTCAAGAAGAATTCAGATTGAGATATGAATATAAGAAAGAAGCTGATTGAAGATCAACTTCACAGGAGTTCAACCCTACTGAGTTCAGATTCAAGAAGCTTTGAAGAAAGCTAAGAGTGGTTGTCCTCTGCCATCAGATTCTTCCAATAACTGATCAAGAAGCCATCCATCCATTCCCTCTCTACTAGGGTGGTGGTAAAATACTTTGTTAAATCAATTTTCTGTAGGATCTTTATAAGATCTGAGTTGTAAGCCTGTGTTTATAAATGCTGAGTTGTAGGAGATTTAGATCTCTTAGTGGTAGGGCTATGAGCCTGAGTTGTAGGAGATTGTTATCTCTGAGTTGTAGGCCTTGTTGAAGGCTGAGGTAGGGCAGATTGCCTAAGCTGTAGGAGTGTGGACTCACTCTGAGTTGTAGGAGACTTGTTGGGTTCTGAGTTGTAAGATCTGAGGATCTGAGGTGAAGAGAAGAAGTTAGGCCGAATCTAGCACACTGCTAGATAGGCGAAGGGGGAATGTGGATGTACCCAGACCTTGGGGAACCACTATAAAAACTGTGTGCACTCTGTGATTGAATGATTCTGTGAATTCTGTGTTGTATTAGCTGTAGAAGTAGCTGTTTCAGATTAATTAACTGAATAGATATTCTGCTTTAGAAGAAAAAGGAATTACACCTATTCACCCCCCTTTAGGTGGTTAGACACTAATTCTTTCAAGTGGTATCAAAGCGAGGTTACTCAAAGTTAGACTTAACAGTCTGAGTGAGATCTGTAAGGCAGAATTAAGATCAAGAAGATGGGTTCAGGAGAAAACCATAAAGAACTTGGTTCAATGAAATTGCCCATCTGCAGGAAGGAAATATTTGGAATCTGGAAGGAAAGGGTCAGATTGTTTGTGGAGGCATCTTATCCTAGAATTTACATAACAGTCAAGGAAGGGCCATATGTTCCAATGAAGATTTCTGTTCTTGATGCCAATCAAAGAATTCCAAAGGATTTTTCAGAGATGACTAAAGATGAGATCATCTTGGCAACAATGGATAAAAGAGACCAGAACATCATAGTAAGTGCCATTGATGATTCAACATTCCAGAATCTAATTCATTGCAAAACCTCCAAGGAAATGTGGGACACATTGATAGTCTACATGGAGGGTTCTGAAGAGGTTATGCAAGATAGAAAATCTATGCTTAATCAAGAATATGAGAGTTTCAGACAAGCCAAGTCTGAAAGTATTACTGAATGTTATAAGAAGTTCTATAGGATTGTCAATGAACTTATGTCTTATGTAAGAGTTTTCAGTACTTATGAGTTAAATGATAAATTACTTAGGTCATTGATTAAGGATTGTGATACAAAAATCTGTACCATAAGGGAAGTGTCCAGATTGGGTGAGATTTCTCCTCCAACACTGTTTGGAAAATTGCTGTCTTATGAGATGCAGCTGTTGGCCAGAAAAGAGGAAGAGAAACATACAAAGGTTGACTCTAAAGAAAAGTCAGTGGCCTTCAAGGTTGAAGCCACCTGGAAGAATAGGAGAATGTCTCCATCTTTTCGTAAGAGAGATGCAGAAATGATCTCAGAGAATTCAGATAATCCCAGTACAGATAACAGTGACTCAGATAAAGACTTTGCAGCATTCACAAGGAAGTTCCAGAGATTCTTAAAGCAGAAGCAGTGGAAATCTAAGCCTTCCACATCACAGTCTAGGGATGACTATTATCAGAAGGGAAAATCATCCAGGAAGGACAGGAATGGGACAAAGCCTGGCAAGTCAACTTCATCCAAGATTATATGCTATTGCTGCAATAAAGCTGGACATGTTGTGCCTGACTGTCCAGACAAGAGGAAAGAGTCAGCTAATAGAAAGAGGTCACAACACAAGAACAAGAAGGAGAAATCCTTGGTTGCTGAGAAATAGAAAAGTCTGACTGATCAATCAACTTCAGACTATGAATCAGAGGCTGAGGCATATATTGGTCTGTTTGCAGAAGAAGAGGATGAGTTCATGCAATTACTGGACTCTATCTATGAGCAGGAAGACCATCAGTGCAAAGGATTGATGACAGTATCTGAAGGAGACCAGTGCCAGGATCAGCCTGACCCTAGTAAGGTAAAATGTGTATCTGTAGATTCTGATTACTTTACTGGGTCAGAATCAGATGCATCTCTATCAAGAGATGAAGATGAGTCTGAATCTGAAGGAGATATTCATCAGTTGATAGATGAATATGAAGACTTATTACAGGCACTTAAGAGAGGCAAAAACCTGGCCAAAAATCAGGCTAAGGAAATTGCAACTCTTAAGTTGGCTGCAACTGATTCTGAGAAGATGCTGTATCAAAAGATGAATGAGATTGCCAGATTGAAGAATATAACTGTTATTCAAATGAGAACAATCACTTTCAAAAATGATCAGATTAAAAGTCTGGAAAACAGACTTCAGAAAGAGAGGGAGATTGTGGCTAGTTTTTCTAAGCCAAAATCTGTATTACCCTTGATTGATGAGTTTGTGTCACAAAAGGGTAAGGCTGGATTAGGGTTTAAGAGAACTGCATGGACTGCTAAGTCCAATTATAAAGGCAAAGCCGCAGCACAAAACAAAAGACCTTCTGTAAATAATACAGCTAATATTGTACCTAAAAAGAGGTACATTAAGTTTGAGTGCTGGTGCTGTGGCAAGATATGCCACTATGCCTTAGACTATTGGGACAATACCAGTGTCAAGGAGAGTAGCAGTCTGCCTGTTAGAAAAGCTGCAGGCAGATTTGTTAAGTTTCAGACTAACTTGATGTAACAGCCCAAAGTTGCAAAACGGGAAAATTTGGGTGACACGGCCTGGGACACGGGCGTGTCCCAGGGCGTGTCAGGTGGACACGGCCTGCGACACGGGCGTGTCGCACGGCGTGTCAAGGCAGTGTCGACAGTCGACTTTGTCGACGATTTTCGCTCGACGATCGTCGAGAGGAGGCACACGGCCTAGGACACGGGCGTGTCCATGGCCGTGTCGTCGAGTGTCGAGTGTCGAGATCGTCGAGTGTCGAGATCGTCGAGTGTCGAGTGTCGAGATAGGTGACACGGCCTGTGACACGGGCGTGTCACAGGGCGTGTCAAATCGGAACGACGAACTCAGCCCGTCGAGCAGGGCGTGTCATTGTGCCGTGTCTGGGCACACGGCCTGGGATACGGGCGTGTCACAGGCCGTGTGAAGTCTCGGGATGATTTGGGATTTTTTTCACCCAGGTACACGGCCACAGACACGGGCGTGTCTGAAGGCGTGTTGGTGACACGGCCCATGACACGGGCGTGTCCCAAGGGCGTGTCACTGGTTTGGATGAGTCGGTTGACCACCGCTTGAGGCACACGGCCTGGCACACGGCCGTGTTTGAGGCCGTGTCGGGTCAAAATATGTGTTTTTGGCAGAATCGTGGCCGTCCATTTCTTCAGTCTGGATCCAAGGGCTGAGGCTTCTTCTTCTTTTTCCTTAAGGGCCGAAATCAGAGAATGATTTCTCACTTTGCTTTGGCCTTCATCTTTCTTCAAGAGAGAGAAAGAGAGAAAAAAAGGAGGAGGAAGAAGAAAGGGGGCTGCTGCTGGTGGTGCTGCGGTTTACCGACGAGAGATCCGAAGCCAGCGTTGCGGAGGAAACGCTCTTGCGAGTCTTGCAAGCTAGCTTGGAGTCCATGGCACCGAAGCGATCGTCAAGGGTAACGACTTTTCTTCCTAGCCATGTGAAGGCTTCCTTTTTGGCATATCTTTTGATTCCCCCACCAAGAGGTGGCTGCTTTTGGGAATCGTTTGGGTGATTCTTGAAATCCCCTTTGTTGTGCATATAGATCCGGAAATGGAGTACGGAATAGGCATGCTGTGTGAATCCCATCTGGACAGGTTGGTCTAGATTGGTGATGTTGCATACGAACCAGAGAAGACTCCGTGATAGACGTGTAGCGTAAGGAGTCAACGGGTTATGCCTGCGAAAAGGAGTAGCAGGAAGTACTGGAGTGGTAGTCCAGGAAACTATCCGTGTTGTGCTGTTAGGGCCATACCTGTGCATGAAGCATAGGAAGTACTGGTGCGCCCAGGAAAGGCTCTTTTTGTGATGCTTGGTGTCATAGGGTGTCCACCTGTGGAGCGAGTCACAGGAAGTACTGGTGTGCCCAGGAAAGACCCCTGACATTTGTAATTTGCGGTGTCCACCTGTGACGGGAGTCACAGGAAGTACTGGTGCGCCCAGGAAAGACCCGCTGTTGCTGTGAGGAAATGGGTATAGTGAAATACCCAGGCTTGAATGCCAGGAACAGGATTGGTGAGACCGACCCGCGCCTTTGATATAGCCATGAGTACGCTGCACGCGGAAAAGGCAAGGCGATTTGAGCAACGGGGGGGGGGGGGGGGGGGGGTGGAGGATCCAACCTGCGCTATGTCCGTCTGACGTGAGACCAAAAAGTTCGGTCTGTTGGAGCGCATAGCAAGAGTCTTCGGCCTGCGCGCCATGACACAACGGGGGGCTACGGGCCATCCCGGTGTCCGAGGACTAACTCTGGCTGCACGCCATGGAGTAAATGCTCAAGAGATTTACCGTTGGGTGATAACCCTGATACGGTGGTAGGCAAGAGGTTGCCAGAACACCAAGAATGTGCCCTGAGTGCACGGACCGTTGGGCCGGGTGGCGAACGGTTGTGATGGCTTGTGTGCGTGAAAGCACATTTTGATATATTGCCATACTTGTGAGATGATATGCCTGCAGGGAAAAATACCGCTGCCCCGAGATAAGGGGTAGGGTAGTTATAATTTGGTCAGCTGAACGCTGACCGTTGCTTTTGTTTGCCACCGGTGGGTGGATTGTCCCTTGCACAGGTGCTGGAGAGCCGAGCGGGACGCATAGAGGTTGATGCTCCTACTGGTGTTGTTGCTGCTGCTGTTTAGCCCTCGAAGGCTATGTTTGAGATGCGTGTTTTCTTTTGTTGTGGCCGGCCTGCGCGCCCATAGTTGTAGCCACTGTATGAAAGCCCTGTAAGGCCATAAGGCCAGCTCTTTGTACATGTTGTAAGACATTCCTATATATATATAAAATGTGGAGTTTTATGTTTGGACATTCCTGAGGAGTTCAAGTAGTTTAGGCTTCCGCTAGAAGGCATGTGATAGGTGCGATGCGCTACTCTGGTATCATCCTGTACCTTCACCGACTGTTTTGTGGTATATCCTGTGGGGCCCCGGCCGGACCTTCTAGAATATATCATATGAACGGATGGGGTTGTTACATTTTTGGTATCGGTTGTTTTGGTCTTTCCCTCTCGAAGTCGTGGCCGACTTCTTTTGTGGGGTGGCGAGCACGTGTTTGTGCAAACCAATGTCTACGTATGAACTCCTGAATGTCCATGATAGGAATGCATTTTGTCTGTTTGAGGAACCTGCGTGTTCCTATTTTATGTTGTTTGCTTGGGTACGACCGCTAATGTATGTGTCTTGTCCACCTTTAGGTGACACGAAGTGGAGCTGGGCCGTCTGCGTCCCAGCATTCTGATGAGAGTAGGGCACCAGCTGAGGTGCCTACACCTCCACCGTCTGCAGAGCATGTGCGGTTAGTTGCGGAGGCATTATTGACCATGATCCAAGGCCGGCCACTTAGGCAGGAACAAGTGGATGTTAGGCCAGAACAGGTGGAGGCAAGGCCGGAACCTGTAGTGGATGTGGCTCCTCGAGCAGCTGAGAAGCAACTAACACGGTTCATGAGTTTCCATCCGCCTACATTTTCGGGAGCGGGTACTCCGACGCAGGCAGAGGATTGGTTATCGCGCGTCAAGAGAGTTATGACGGCGATTGGCACGGCGGAGCGTCAGAAGGTTACCTTCGCTACATTCTTGCTTGAAGGAGAAGCTCGATTGTGGTGGGATGAGATAGAGTTACATCATTTGGCGGGTCGTCCGTTAGCTCAAGTATCCATGGATGAATTCTCTCGATTGTTCCTAGCGAAGCACCTTCCTACGGCGCAACGGATAGCCATGGAAAACGAATTCCAACGGTTGACTCAAGGTGAGGGCAGTGTTGACGCGTACCTGCATGAGTTGGGCGGTATGCGGGTTCCATTTTTGCTGATGAGCAGAGGAAGACTAATCGGTTCTATGAAGGGCTGAGGGACGAGTTGAGGTTCCTTGTGTCCAGTTCTGTGAACCAAGGTTTCCAAGCGTTGGTTGACACCGCAACCGCGTTGGAAAAGGACATGAAGAGGGTGCAAGGGAAGAGAGCTTTGGCTGTGTCGCAACCAGAGTGGAAGGCGCCCCGATCGGGAAAGTCATTTTATAAGAAGCGATGGGGCAAGAAGTCCAAGCCTAGTGGACAAGCTCCTTCATCAGTTGCAACGGGAGCAACATCAGGGGCAACCTCCAAGCCAGACACTCGTACCTGCTTCAATTGTGGCCGGATGGGGCATATTGCGCGAGATTGTAGGATGCCGCCAAAGAATGAAAAGAAGGCGGGAGCATCCTATGCGGAAAAAGGAAAGGCGGTGGTAGATTCCTCTGCCTCGTAGGCGCAACCCCGGGTTTACAATCTTGGCCTGCAGGAGGCCATCAAGCAGAGTGACGTAGTCACAGGTATGAGTTTAGATTTGCATAATTGTTTGTATGCTTTGCTTTCCCTATGTTTGTGGTTTGTGTGTGACATGATTGTCACAGGCTTTGTGATGATTCGGGACACGCTGGCGCGAGCACTGTTTGATACAGGTGCATCGCACTCTTTTCTGTCTAGTGAGTTTTTAGCGCGGCTTGGGATACCTAGTTGTGCAAAGACAGATAGCGTCAGAGTGGTGTTGCCGAATGGTTATTGGATGCTTGCGGATCAAGCTTGCGATGTGGCGGTCCAAGTCGGAAATCGGGATTTTAGTTTATCTGCGTCTGTATTGCCTATATCGGAATTTGACGTGATTTTTGGGATGGATTGGCTTGCGGAGCAGCATGCCTTGATTGATTGCCAGTCCAAAGAGATCACGTTGGGCCAGAACACCGAACAGGAGACTAAGTTCGCGGGGATGCGAGGAGTGGGCGGGACGTTGATGTCTGCACTCCAGGTTCTCAAAGCTGTCCGGAAGGGTGCGGAGTGTTACTTTGCACTGATTCAGGCTGTTGAGCCTAAGGCCCATGTGAGTGAGGTTCCGATTGTGGCGGACTTTACCGATGTGTTTCCCGCGGATCTCCCTGGGCTACCACCCCAGCGGGAGATTGACTTTACGATCGAGTTGGTGCCAGGTGCGAAACCTGTGGCCCGCTCGCCATATCGCGTCGCGCCAAAAGAGATGGCTGAATTGAAGGTTCAACTGCAAGAAATGCTAGAGCAAGGGTATATACACCCAAGTATGTCACCTTGGAGCGCACCTGTGCTATTTGGAAAGAAGAAAGACGGTGGATTGCGATTGTGCATCGACTACCGTGAACTGAATAAGCTGACCGAGAAGAATAAATATCCGATCCCCCGGATTGATGAGTTATTTGATCAGCTGGTAGGTTCTACCGTCTATTCGAAGTTGGACCTGAAGTCTGGTTATTACCAGTTAAGGATTCGGGAAGGTGACATTCCCAAAACCGCATTTGGAACGCGCTATGGGCATTATGAGTTCACAGTTATGCCCTTTGGATTGTGCAATGCGCCTTCGGTGTTTATGGATTTGATGCACCGTATTTTCCGTGAGTACCTGGATCTGTTTGTGATTGTGTTCATTGATGATATCCTGGTGTACTCGAAGTCCAAAGCTGAGCATGAAACTCACTTGCGGTTAGTGTTGAACACGTTGAGGCAAAATCAGCTCTATGCCAAGTTCTCGAAGTGCGAGTTTTGGCTATCGTCAGTGGCATTTTTGGGCCATGTGGTGAGTGGAGCGGGCATTGCAGTGGACCCAGCGAAGATAAGAGCCATACAAGAATGGCCAATATTGTCTTCCGTGCCCGAGGTCAGGAGTTTCCTTGGACTTGCGGGCTACTATAGAAGATTTGTGGAGAACTTCTCGCGGATCGCTTTGCCGCTAACCACACTGACGCGAAAGGATCAGAAGTTCGTTTGGACGCCAGAGTGCGCACGAGCTTTTGAAGAGCTGAAGATTCGGTTGACCACGGCGCCGGTGTTGTCTTCTCCATGTGGGACCGATGGTTTTGTTATTTATAGTGATGCCTCAGGGAGCGGCTTAGGCTGCGTTCTGCTGCAAAATGGAAAGGTTATTGCTTATGGCTCACGCCAACTGAAGGTGCACGAGCGAAATTATCCCGTCCATGATTTGGAGTTAGCGGCGGTGATTTTTGCACTCAAGTTGTGGCGGCACTACCTGTATGGAGTGAAGGTGGAGATTTATACGGATCATAAGAGCCTCAAGTACCTTTTGGAGCAGAAAGAGTTGAACATGCGACAACGAAGGTGGTTGGAGTTCCTTGGGGATTACACTTTCGAGATTCACTATACACCCGGGAAGGGGAATGTTGTCGCGGATGCGTTGAGTCGGCGAGTTCCGGCTAGAGCGAATTGGTTGCAAAGGCATGATGAACGTCTTATCCAGGAGTTGGAAGCATTGGAGATCTATTGTGTTGATAAGAATTCCACTGCCACTGTATGTTTGAACTGGACCGAGGTGCAATGTGACCTTGCGGACCGAGTTAGACGGGCAACGGAGTTGGATGAAGATCTCTTACGCTATGTGAATGAAGGGCCAGAGGGCAAATTCACCTGGAATGACGGTCTTGTACGAAAAGAGGGCCGTTTGTGCGTCCCAAATGTGGGGAAACTGAGGGAAGAACTGATGTATGAAGCGCATTATACTAAGTATTTCATTCACCCCGGGAGCACAAAGATGGTCAACTATATGAAGAAGCTTTTCTGGTGGCCAGGGCTTAAGAAAGATGTTGCCCTGTATGTAGCCAAATGTCAAACATGTGCGATGGTGAAGTCGGAATGCCAAAAGCCGGGCGGTTATTTGAAGTCACTGCCGATCCCAGTGTGGAAATTTGATGATATTTCCATGGATTTTGTGCATGGATTGCCAAGATCGCAGCGAGGAAATGATTCCATTTGGGTGATAGTTGACCGACTAACAAAAGTAGCACATTTTCTCCCGAACAGACGGGATGATTCAGTTGAATATTTGGCCAAGTTATATGTTGATCAAATTGTGCGGCTTCACGGTGTTCCTCGGAGCATCGTAAGTGATCGAGATGGGCGATTCACGTCAAATGATTGGAGGCTAGTTCACCGATTGTTGGGCACGAAGTTGACTTTCAGTACGGCCTTTCATCCCCAAACAGATGGCCAGACTGAACGTACCAACAGAACAATGGAGGACATGCTCCGAATGTGCGCCCTTGAATTCGGAAAGAGATGGGAAGATCATCTCTATATGGTCGAGTTTGCATATAATAACAGCTACCAGACAAGCATTGGGATGACACCATATGAAGCCCTATAGGGAAGGAAGTGTCGTACTCCCTTGGCTTGGGTAGAAGCGGGTGAAGCCCGGGTTGTTAAACCAAATGAGGTGGATGAAGCAAACTCAACCATTCAGACTATTAGAGAGAGATTGCTGATTGCTCAAGATCGACAAGCGAAGTACTACAACGCCAAGCACCGGAACGTGGAATTTGCGGTTGGCGATTGGGTCTACTTGAAGATCAAGCCATTCAAAGGTGTCTCCAGGATTCGACGCTTGAAAAAGTTGAGTCCAAGATATTTGGGTCCTTTTGAAGTGGTTGAGCGAGTTGGCGAAGCGGCTTATCGGCTTGCGCTATCGGCAGACTTGGGTGGATTACATGATGTATTTCACATCTCAGTGCGTCGGAAGGCCGTGAAGGATCCAGCTCAAGTGATCGCGGATGATCGTGTGCCGGTGGAGTATGGGCTAACAACGAGAGTTAGACCCCTTCAGATCGAAGATCGAGCCGAGAAACAGTTGCGGAACAAGACGGTCGGTATGGTAAAAGTCCGATGGGACAACTGCGGCCGTGAAGAGTTGACCTGGGAGCGCGAGCAAACCATGCGAGACGAGTTCCCTGAACTGTTTGTGTAATGTGTCGCGAGCATGATGTACTGGGAAAAAGTTATATATTGTACCATCAAATTTTGCAACTTTTATAGATGTTTGCTGGTTACTACTGCCTACCTGTGTTTGAATTTCGAGGACGAATTTTCTTGTAGAGGAGGATTGTAACAGCCCAAAGTTGCAAAACGGGAAAATTTGGGTGACACGGCCTGGGACAACGGGCGTGTCCCAGGGCGTGTCAGGTGACACGGCCTGCGACACGGGCGTGTCAAGGCAGTGTCGACAGTCGACTTTGGTGTCGACGATTTTCGCTCGACGATCGTCGAGAGGAGGCACACGGCCTAGGACACGGGCGTGTCCATGGCCGTGTCGTCGAGTGTCGAGTGTCGAGATCGTCGAGTGTCGAGATCGTCGAGTGTCGAGTGTCGAGATAGGTGACACGGCCTGTGACACGGGCGTGTCACAGGGCGTGTCAAATCGGAACGACGAACTCAGCCCGTCGAGCAGGGCATGTCGTTGTGCCGTGTCTGGGCACACGGCCTGGGACACGGGCGTGTCACAGGCCGTGTGAAGTCTCGGGATGATTTGGGATTTTTTTCACCCAGGTACACGGCCACAGACACGGGCGTGTCTCAAGGCGTGTTGGTGACACGGCCCATGACACGGGCGTGTCCCCAGGGGCGTGTCACTGGTTTGGATGAGTCGGTTGACCACCGCTTGAGGCACACGGCCTGGCACACGGCCGTGTTCGAGGCCGTGTCGGTCAAAATATGTGTTTTTGGCAGAATCGTGGCCGTCCATTTCTTCAGTCTGGATCCAAGGGCTGAGGCTTCTTCTTCTTTTTCCTTAAGGGCCGAAATCAGAGAATGATTTCTCACTTTGCTTTGGCCTTCATCTTTCTTCAAGAGAGAGAAAAGAGAGAGAAAGGAGGAGGAAGAAGAGGGGGCTGCTGCTGGTGTGCTGCGGTTTACCGACGAGAGATCCGAAGCCAGCGTTGCGGAGGAAACGCTCTTGCGAGTCTTGCAAGCTAGCTTGGAGTCCATGGCACCGAAGCGATCGTCAGGGTAACGACTTTTCTTCCTAGCCATGTGAGGCTTCATTTTGGGCATATCTTTTGATTCCCCCACAAGAGGTGGCTACTTTTGGGAATCATTTGGGTGATTCTTGAAATCCCCTTTGTTGTGCATATAGATCCGGAAATGGAGTACGGATAGGCATGCTGTGTGAAGCCCATCTGGACAGGTTGGTCTAGAATTGGTGATGTTGCATACGAACCGAGAAGACTCCGTGATAGA